>JASPKZ010007230.1:545000-738125 GCA_030220185.1 Diploptera punctata
GCTGAGCAAGTTGTATGCTAATACGATTTTGCTTACTCAGAAATCTGTTCGCGATAATAATTGGTTAAATTTGTAAGCTACCTGCGGAGGTAGCTTAAATGAGCAACTCAAATTAAAATCCCGAACGGGAACCGATGGTAATCGATGTACTTTGCTGCTTTATCCAACATTTATCCAAGATGTCGGACCTTGAAGACTTCGATCATGTTTTCGGTATACACGGAGAAGAGGAATTTGATAGAGTCTACCAAAGAATTCAACTGAAAGAACAGGAGAATCGGCGTAATATTGCGCGTCGCAGACGTGTTTGTATACGGTATTATTTGCGGGATGCAAGCATAAATGCATTCCTCTATAGCAGACGAAAATAACGGAAGTGGTTTTATCGCTGAGAATTCTGGGTAATTCGTTGCCAATATTACGAAAACGTCGACTCTCGTGCATGACCGATAAGTCGGCCGTTAATTCGTTCTCAGCAATTGCTCACGGTGAATCAGCTCACTAGTGATTGGAAGTAATTTGAGTAGAGAGTAATGTTCTAACATACGACCCTTAGTCACCGTTGGAGTCTGGTCAGAGCAGCTCAGGAGAGCTGATTATGTTTGTTTAGTCCAGTAAGACAGGGTGGGGACGCTAGGACAGTATTTCCCCCAACCCGAGGCTCGACTAGAGTGAATGATAATGTATGTATGTATATTGATTTATATCATATTTTCTTTTTTTATAGATGATCTACTATGATTTCTTTCTTTGTAAATTGAATATTTATTTATCTTTATATTATATCTGACTATATTTTGACTCGCATTAATAGCTTTAGTTGTGCTTTTTTACTTACTCTATGTCTATTCATTCAGTAGTTAACATAAGTCAGATATCAAAGTCAAATTGCAAAAGCTTGCTCAAGCGTGTGTTAGTTCCTTTATCCCAAAGCTTCCACGATTGTACTTTATAAGTCAGAAAACATTACATATTGGGAGAATTTAGTAAAGAAAGTTGAATTCCTCTTTGCCTCTATGGGCCCAGGCAAAGATGTCACAATTTGAACAATCTATGCTTTCCAATTAAAATAGTTATCATAAGTAATGCCACAAGTGATTTCCAAATTATCGATAAATTCACGACTCACGAAGTGAGGAGTGAATTTATCTAGAGAATTTGGAAATCAAGAGTGGCATTTGTTAGGACTATTTAACGAATAAAATTAAGCTGTTTACTCACAAATCATTATTTAAATATAGTTATTTTAAAATATTTATATATTTAATGTAAACGGCGATGTTTAAAACAAATGAGAAACGATAGGTCGCTTCATCTGCTTCTTTTGTTTATCACTATTTATTGCCAAAGGAACGCAATATTGTAAAAATGCTCTCTACTGGAGAAAAAATGAAACACATCAAACTATATATTCATTCATTTCTGATGTCATATGATGTAAATATGACAATTATATTTTTATGGATTGTTATCTGGGGAAAAAATACATTTAAGAAAGTGCAAACAGTGGTTTCTTTTTTTGGTGGTATAATCAATTGCTACAAATGTTTTTATATTAACTCCCGCATGCGGCATGTGTTGACATTCATGCACTATATATATACATTGTGGTAGCCGAATTTCATATAGGCTCTGTCACTGCAAAATAATGGTCAGACCTGTTCAGAATATTAAAAAGGAGGAGCTTTCTTTAATATGGTAATTATAACACTGATAAATATTTCGTGAAACACGACTCTGATTGGTTGTAAAATGGAAATCATTGGAACGTCATTGACTCCCATTTGGTGCATGAGTTAAATAGTCATAAGTAATGCCATGAGTGATTTCCAATTTATCTAGAGCATTTGGAAATCAAGAATGGCATTTGTTAGGACTATTTAACGAATAAAATTAAGCTCTTTACTGAAAAATAATTATTTGAATATAGTTACTATATAAATATATAGTTAATGTAAACGGCGATGTTTGAAAGCAAATTAGAAATGTGAGGTTATGTATATTCACTGCAACTCGATCATATTATTTATTGCCAAATAGGATCACAATATTGTAAGAATGCACTCTAGTGGAGAAATAATGAAACACATCAAACTATTATAATCAACATTATAGGTTAATCATTTATATTTTGAATAAACAACTCAGTAAAATCACTGAATCTATTCATTATTTGCTATATTCAATGTATTTGTTGGAGAAAAATAATGGTCTAACCTGTTCAGAATATCAAAAAAAGAATATCACAAAAGCAGGAGTTGATAAAGAGAAATCGATAAAGAGCGAGGCGAAACACGACTGCCATTGGTGTAAAACAGAATTCATTCAAACGTGATTAGTCATTGACTACCATTTGCGACATGAGTTAAATAGTCATTAGAAATTATCCTTATAATTTCTATATCAATCTTTTCCAACATGTTAAATTTTATCATAAGTAATGCCACGAGTGATTTCCAATTTATCTAGAGAATTTGGAACTCAAGAGTGGTATTTGTTAGGACTATTTAATGAATAGAATTAAGCTGTTTACTCACAAACTATTATTTAAATATAGTTATTTTAAAATATTTATATATATTTAATGTAAACGGCGATGTTTGAAAACTAATGAGAAACGTTATGTTTCATTTGTTCATCACTGCAACCAGATCATATTTATTGCCAAATAGAATCGTAATATTACAAGAATGCACCCTAGTGGAGAAAAATGAAACGCGTCATTACAGGTTATTAGTTAATTTCCGATGTCCTATGATGTAAATATGTCAATTATATTTTCTGCAGTGTTAATTCCTGGGAAATTATACGTTTAAGAAAGTGCAAACAGCGGTTTCTTTTTTTTATGGTATAATCAATTGCTACGAATATTTTCTATTATATCTCGCAAACAGAATCTGGTTACATTCGTGCTCTACATATACAATCTGGGAGCTACTTGATAAAATGAAAGTGATAAAATCGAGGTGAAAAAGACTGTGATTGGTTGTAAATCAAGATTTATTGACATATATAATTGGTCATTGACTGCCATTTGGGGCATGAGTTAAATAGTTTTAATAAATACATGTGCCACAGACCTCTTGAGTCAAATCAACATGCACGGCAAGGAGTCCATTATGTATTTAGAGGAAACCAGTGGCTGGAAATGGTCATTTCGAGCTGTACAAAAACTTGTTTAATTAACAATTTGAGTAACATTTTTGTAAGCTTCTTATGTTTTTGTGCTCATAAACAACTCAATCTCATAATAAGCCCAGTAATTTGAAAATAATGACCACAAATCGTAATGCATTCAGCCCAATGGGACATGACATTTTCCCACATAATCTTAAAGATATCGTTGGAGACAAAGAGCAACCAGTTCCTCCATATACAAATAATTTGATATGACCGGTCCCAAGCCCGGATGAGAAAGGAGGAGGGGGAGGAGTAACAACCTCGTTAAAAAACCAGGGTTCAGTTGGCTCCGACTGATAGTACTCTGTAAGGGTCCCTAGCCAGGGTTACGGTGAAGACCTCAACGGCAGAGTCGGCGCAGGAGGAGTCCTTCATCACGGCGGATCTGGCGGAAGAGACAACCCTATCTCTAAGGGAAATAGAGAAACGCTGCCTTGCGGTGAAGAGGGATCTTCAAAGGCTATGGGAGGAAAACTCAGACAGAAATTTTCCTGGTCCTCCAGGTTGGGGGTTTATGCTGTGGGCCAGCTCCCCACACATTAGGAAAAAAAAAACAAAATGCTAAAAGACCAAATCAATACATGTCACAAATAAGGAAATTGGAAACATTATGGAAGCAGAAGAAAGCATAATTGAAATAATTGAGGAGAAGTAATTAAAGTGGTTAGGACATGTCTTAAGAATGGAAGATGAGCGATGGCCGAAGCAACTATATGAATGGCATCCGAACAGAAAGAAGAAAAGAGGGAGACCAAGGAAAACATTAAGACAGTAATGCAAGCTAGAGGGCTAAGCATCGAAGATGCCCAAGACCGTAGGCTTTGGAGATTTGGCACGGGAAGACGGCAGCAGCTGTAAAACCCCGAAGATAGATAGATAGATATGGGCTTAATTGCCCATAGAAAAATCTATAGGTGTGAGATCCAATGATCACTCTAGTCAAAAGTTAAGATTTTTTCTTCCAATCTAGCAATTAATTAATCCGTTGTCCAAATGAGTGGGAGATCAACATTGTACCTTTCAACAGTTAGTTGCTTAAAAGTAGATTGAAAAATAAAATATCTTGTAAAAACATTGCTCCTACTTATTACCTTTTTGAATATCTCGTGTAAAGTTTTTACATCATATTTGAAGAGAGAAATTATACGCTCAGACCGGGACTTGAACCCGGGACCCTTGGTTCTCTAGACCAAGTGCTCTACCATCTGAGCTACCTGAGCAAGTACCGATCTAAACGCAAATCTTTCTCTATATACATTGTAATTCCCGTCCACCAAATGCTATGAAGTCATGCTTCTATCTTTGCAAATGGCGGCTCCTTTATTAAGAAGACATATTTGGGAATTATACATTACAGCCAGTACGGCTTTTTTCTGTGTTTTTATTATTGATTTCGTACATCTCAATGATGTTATAGTTTATCGCTGTGGTCTCGAGGTAGCGTGCTGACTTGTCACGCAGCGAGCCCGGGATCGATCCCCGGTCGAGAAAACTTTCCTGGGTGATGGCTTTTTTCGAGATTTTTCCTCACCTGTAAGACTAAATGTTATGAAACTTTAAGGCCCAAAAACAGTCCGTGAACATCTTTGGCCATCATTATCATACTCACATAATTAGATTAAGCCCTCTCCTGACGCATAATTACCATCACATTACCTAACATATAATTTCATCGGAGTAGCGTAACTCCGCTTTTCCAGGCGCCCCAACCTCAGAAATGGGTTACAATAACGCCAATGCCAGGAGAGAATACCGCAATGTCGAAATGACAACCTGGTGGCATTGAATTAAAAGAAAACGATTTTACATTTTTTTATCGAAATTGATCGTACTAGAGGCCTTTGGAGACCCTTAGGGTCAGTTTCACCAAGAGAGGTAACTGTATTACGCCAGGTTTCCCCATGTTTAATGCATAGCTTAAACTGGCGTAATACAGTTACCTCTCTTGGTGAAACTGGCCCTTAGAGTAGTAGCAGATTCTCATCTTTCTAGACATTTGACACATGTCAACCGGGTTATCAGCTTTGCGTCTTTACCGCCAGAATATAGTTCTGGAATTCATTTTATTTAGAGACTGACTCAAGCTCAGGATCATGATACTCCCAAGAGGCTTACTTCAGTTAACCCCTTAAATTCGTAATGTATCCTTTTGGATACATCAGTTGGTTAAATTAATTTATTATTTTAAATAAATCAGAAGAAAACGAATAAAAATAATCCACTTAAATATGTGTCTAATTATACAATATACATAATAATAACAGTTACACAAGATTCCATTTTCACTGCGGTCCGCAACATTCAAATAACTAACAGAAGAAATTTCTGTTTTGCCAATTTAAGGGTTAAAAACTCCTGATCTCATCGGGACTCGAACCCGCGACTTTCTTGCCTGAAATGTATTGCCTTATCAACTACGCTACGGCGTACCCTCATTTTTTACTAACAGAATTCAATGTATCATTGCTTGATGAAAGTATGGTGATTTTTTTCTATTGTTGGCAAGTAGATGTCCCTGTTTCATTTAATCCTTTATTAATATGATTATCAACTTTTATAAGATTCATGAGTGTTCCGTTGAGGTATTATTCAAAATTAATATAAAATTATGGAATATTCACCTGAAAGGTCCGTCTCCTCAACTTAATTAATTATTTAAATGTAGCGCTTTCGGGACTTGTTCCGTCATCGGCAGGATTCAAAACTGGTGTTTCACTGAAGATCTGGTAGAGGGGGTTGCATGTATTGGGTTCGTTTTCGTTTATCAGGCTGTCGAAGAGATGGAATCATGAAAGCAGCTCACAACGACGACAGCATGATAAACGAACCCAATACATGCAACCCCCTCTACCAGATCTTCAGTGAAACACTAGTTTTGAATCCTGCCGATGATGGGACAAGCGCTACAGTTAAATAATTAATTAAGTTGAGGAGACGGACCTTTCAGGTGAATATTCCATAATTTTATATTAATTTTTAATATGATTAACTGATAAGTATGAGGCTGGTAATTCTTCAGGAAAGTTGTGCCCCGAATTCCTAGCTTTTGCTTTAGAGTTGAGAAAATCCCTGACAAATTTTGACCAGGAAATTGAATGCGACCAATAATCGAACCCGGGTCCACTATCCATAGACCACAGTAGTGACCTAGTTAAGGAAAATTGCTCAGAATCGACCTTACCTAATGGTGAACTCCCTCCATTCCCAGTAAGAGAGCAGATTGTCAATCTTCACTTGCTTTATCAAGATTTCTTTCGTGTTAACTCTTCTGTGCAGAATCACTTTTGTGAGGTTCTTTCTGCCACCCATCATTACCTAGTAACACGCAAACCAGAAGCATAACGGATGTGCATTTACAATAGATAAATCTCAGCAAACTATTTTCTTGCCCTCGAGGATTATATGTTATTCATTTTTAGCAAGTATTGAAATTGAGCAACATTTTAAATTTCATTTGGCGTTAAAAAAACTATTAAGATTATTGGAGTAAGAATAATATTTTAATTTAGCTGTAGGCCTAGAATTTGTATTTTAATTTTCTTGAAACACTTAGAAATATTTAGTCGTGTTGTATTTAGTACATTTGAATGTATGCCTATACCAGTGTACACTTGTAATGTTGTATATAATAAAAATGGTGGAGTTAAACGCACAACACGTATAATAATAATAATAATATAATAATAATAATAATAATAATAATAATAATAATAATAATAATGATGATGATGATGGTTATGATTATGATGATTATGATGATAATAATAATAGAACCCAAACAAGTGTTAAGCTATGAACCTACAGGAAGAAGAAAAGGACGTTCACTCAAAAGACTTTTGGATGGTGTTTCTCTTGACACCGAAACAGGTCAACAAATGTCCTAAATTTGTGAATATACTATGATGATGATGATGATGATAATAATAGTAATAATCACTATCATCATAATCATCATCATCTCTATCAACTATACGTAGACTTCAAAAAGGCATACGATTCAATTAAGAGGGCGAAGTTATGTAGTATCCTGCTGGAGTTCGGAATTCCTAAAACGTTATTCATAGTTAGACTTATACGAATGTGTCTAAATGGCTCAAAGGGTAGGGAGTGCGTGTAGGCAAATAGGCAAACAGTTTTCGGCTACTTTTGAAATCTATAATGGGTTGAAGCAAGGAGAAAAATTTGGAAATCTAAATGAAATGAGACTGCAGACTTTCTACACAAAAATGGTTCCTAAATTCTACAATTGAATAATAGGCCAATATCGTTCTATGCAGCAAAGAAATTAGTTCATATGTCTATCCTAAATGTCTCCGAACATCGAATTCCAGTAAGAATTTCAGGCAAAGAGTGGAAGGAACCTTAAGAAACATCCCGAATTCTCCAAAAACTGTAGCTGTTCTTCTTCTTCTTCTTCTTCTTCTAGGTTGACGGTGACTTGCACCGTCCAGTGTGCTGCATACTGTTACCCAAGGGGTATAACTTGGCAAGCAATTCCTTTGTGGCTATCAAGTAGGGGCTGAGGATTATATAACCTCAGCCTTAGGTAACAATATGTTTTACCTAACAGGTTTATTTGTGATTCGTGTAGATAATCTTTCGGCATATTTGCACAACGAGAGAGAACAAATATGCAAATGCATGAACTTCCGTTCCCTGGTTATGAGTAGGGGATGCAAGATCAGTAAGTGATACCAAGCCAATCAAATATATTTATACCTCTTAAATATTACTTGTAACAGCATGAAAATTGTTATAAATTATTATCGATAGCTTAACATTCCTTGCAATATTCAACATCAGACGTTAGTGTAGTGTACAAGTACAGAATATTACAACACGTTACAAACTACTTTCTTGAAAATAATTTTTAATACCCATATAAGATTGAATTTGTACGTGCTTAGTAATTTAAATTAAACTATACATTAGCCAAAAACAGCACAAAATTAACCACCTACTGGAGATATGAATAAAGATTGTTACATTTAACGACGCTCACTAACATTCGAAGTAATTTTGTAGCAATTTATTTCAAGCGCGAGGTTCTTCTTCGGAAATCTACGACACGAGACTCGCGGATTTCCTTCCCTCTGAGGGAAAGCTACATGCAGAATTGTTACTCCTTTAAAATTCCATCGATTCCTAACGAGTTTGAACCCGCGAACCTCGTAATCGGAGGCATGCAGAGTAACCACTAGCCCACGACGATGATGATGATGTAATAGTAATAATGATAATAAAAATAATGTAATGATGATAATAACAATAAAAATGTTTGGAAGTGCGCAGAGGACAAGTAGCTGTTTGTACAAGCGAGCGACCTTTACTCACGTAAAAGGTATTGTGAGCAGTCTACACATAGGAGATTTTAGGGAAAATAATTTGTAAGGGGTAGTGGCGTGTGTATAACCTCTCCTACCCAGTTCTCATCCTCACCTTCTCGTGGTACAACCCGTTTTCACAAACGAGGCTCTGAGGACCGAGTCACGGCGGTATAACCGTTCCATCGGGTACTGAGTAAATGCGGTATCCTAATGTTTGTCCAGAGACTAAAAGGTAGCAGCCCTACCACTGGACTACTTAGCGTCGGGCCAGTAACCTGTCCTAAGGAACTTCAAAACTACTTTCAAGTCTCAACATGAAAAAATCCAGAAGGAATTGAAATATGCCAGGACGTCCACTCAAAAGACTTTTGGATGGTGTTTCTCTTGAGGCCGAAACAGGTCAACAAATGGCCTAAATTCGTGAATGTACTATCATGATGATGAATTATTTTTGGTAGTTTCCCTTCATCCCTTTACTTTAATACTAATTACAAACAATTAACTGGTCATCAGATAATAATCTGGTATTTTTTTGATTTTATAACATTTCTGGTTAGAAAGGTCAATTGCATATTAATTGCATTTACGCCCTTCAGAAAAACGTAAATATTAGCATGCTAATTTTCAAGCGATAGAACATAAAATCATCTGTAATGTGAATATCTTCTCAAGTTGTGGGAGAAGTTATACTTCGAGAAATGTATTTTATAAAATAGACTTTTTAAAACAAAACGATAATTTGACAGCTCTATTACTCTTTAATTACATCAAACGAAGTTCAGATATTCAGTATATCATAATGTTTCACTTAAAAAATTGTAAACTTTTAAAATGTGAGTTCAATTTTCACAATTTTTTGCCGATTTCGTATGAAATGTCCCATATGGGTTCCACTTGGTAGAAGCAGAAGAGGACGACCAAAAATAACGTGGATTGATGGTGTATTGAGCAACATGAGGGAAAGGGGATTCGACAATGGAGATTAGAATGACAGAGCTGTTGAGGAAAATTACAGTAGATTAATTGGACGCAGGAAGATGTGAAAGATTGTGAAACTTGCAAAATAAATAAATAAATAATAATAATGATAAATATAGAAGGTGGATTTATTTCTTGTGGGTCATTTTTCTGACTGTAATACTATTACGATTAAGGATTTGAATAACAAATTCTCGTTAAACTAACATCTTATTCAAATATCGTTAGTGTTACAACAATTCTTTTAATTAATTTAATTCATTAGTAAAAGTTAAAAATACAGTACGCGCCTCTTATTTTCTATGAGCAATTCTGCAGTTCGTGAGGGAGAACAACTTGTGACAGTATGTAATACTTCGCTCTATATATCACTCACTACTTGCGTGGTTCGTTTTCATGACGAACCTGAATTTGGGCTCGCCTCTCCTAAATTACCGTATAATCAATTACTACAGGTTTATTCTTCGACTGTGAGAGCGACCATGCTGTATGGCTCAGAATTATGGGGTTGGGAACGAACGGGGACACTAGATAAAATTCAACCTATGTTTCTTAAGAAAGCGATGAGATTAGCAACGGGGACTTCAAATTGTGGCATACTGAAGGAATTCGGTACATTTTCGGACACAATAAGGGGCAAAATTATGGCTATTAAGTATTGGTTGGACATAATAAACGGGAATCAGGACTCGCTTAGAGCAGAGTGTTACAATGAACAGAAAATGCAGTGTGTTTCGGGAGATTGGGTAATCGGTGTAGAAAGGGGATTGAAGGGCATAGGGATGGGTTGGGTATGGGAGAGGAGTACGCGGAATAATAGAAATGTTTGGAGAACAGTTAAGAAGAGACTAATTGATATAGACTGAAGCAGATTCTTTCACTCCGACTTCTTGATCAATAAATTAGAATAAATAAATTGATTAGGACGTACATTATATATCATGCTAAATGTATAGGACGAAATAATAACCGCAGGTATATGAAACTTATATGTAATCGAACCGTGAGAACACGAGGATTTTGATTTTCATATAATTGAATTAAAATAAATTGAATCAAACTAAGTTGATACAATTAGGAATAAACGATCAGTTAGTAATTAAGGAAACCATTAACAAGTACATGGTACCGCTTTTGTTAAGCGACAGGCCCTTGATGCGGCTACAAAAGAGTTAAAATTCAAGAAGACTTATTTTTACTAGCGGATTACTGGACATTTCTTTGTGGACCAGTAATCCAAGATCTTAAACTGAGCTCCGCTGACAGGTCATTAACAAAGCATGATTTATGGCTGGGGAACTACAGCGTCGAGTAAAACAACCCAGTATGACGAAATCGACAACCCGCGAAGACGCGAAGCCTAGCAAACAGGCGGGAAAAGGCCACTGACCCAAAGGAGTGTCCTACAGGGAACCTGGTGGATCCTTGTCCAATGGAAAGACGGCGATTCCTCCTTTGGTACTAAGGAATCGTTGTCAACCAATATAATTAAGTGTTGTATCGCGACAAGGTAATGATCTCATGACGACACGATGCCAGAGAGAGGGTAGCGAAGTTTACCTCATACCAACAATAATTATACTAAGTTAGTTCTAGTTCTGCATTTCTAAGTTCAGCGTTCGGAGTCCTGAGTCCGACGGAACTCACCAAGACGGGAGTCGGGACAGACGCACCGGCATGGCGATCAATTAACAAACTACAAACCTAACTTCACTTATAATTTGTTCAGTCGAGACTCCAACTTGAGTTCTAAATGCGTCACTGCGGTCAATACCTTGTCCGACATCAAATGTGTCTGCAATCTCACATGTATAGTGTCCATCAATTAATAAAATATTTTTATTAAACTTCATCTCGCGTAGTCTTGCGCCGGCCAGCTCCTTGCTTATCCCTGAGAAAGAACCTCAACTCTACCGATACCAACCTGAGCAACCTAAGATCTCATACATGGGGATATCCTTTCGGTAATCCTGGCGCCCAACATCCATTAATCACCATTGAACCTTACTAATACCTTCTTAAATGGCGCCCAACGTGGGGCGCTCGAATATTCGTCTAAGTATTGGTGATAACATATCGAAACACCAAGAACGTACCGACGAGAAATCATCCCACTAAGGCAAGAGATCCTGGACTGTGAAGCAGATGAATGGACCTGGAAGCTGACCTGGAGGACAAGGGACGAGCAGACAACCCCGGAGAGATGGCAGAATAACAGTAAGAGCAAAAGACCAGCAAAAGGTAGAAATACATATTTTCTTTTAAATACTCGTGTGAAATTCTAAATTAGAACAAAAGGAAAGGAATCAAAAATAAATAAAATGGAGGATAAGGGAAACTCAACCAATGGCCCTATAAAATATATGAAAATGATAATGTTAAGATTAGAGGCAATGGACAGAAGTTGGAAACAGGAATTAGAGGCGACTGAAAGGAGGTGGAAACAGGATTTAGAAGCGGTAAAGAGAAATAGCAAAAATTATTTAGAGGCGTTTAGAGAAACATTAAGGGATGAGATGAGAAAAGATAGAGAGATGTTAGGGGCAAAAATAGATGAATCAGTAGCGAATATGGGAATAAAGGTAAACAAAACGGATGAAAACCCTAAAGACTTAGAGGAAACAAAACAGGTTAGCAGGGAATCAGTAACAGAAATACATGAGGAAATTAGAACTGTAGGAGTAGAAATAAATAAATCAACGAGTGATCAAACAGAAGAAATCATTAGGGATCAGGGGAAAATACCTAAAGACGTGTTAATGAAACGTAAAGTAATAATTGAAAATACTGAGTGTAAATGTGTGCATGTTTCTAATTGTAAACTGTCGGAACAAGATACACCAGATATGAAAGATCTTTTTGTAGCCGGTAGAGATATTGCAAATAAATCGAGCGTGAAACTTGAAACGCAGGTAGCTCGCAGAAGACATTTGAAAAGTAGATGTTCATTTAACAATTACTTAAAGTTTTTGACATATTTGAAAGATCCGAAGTCAGATGTATCTTGGTTCGGTGTATGCGGGTTAGAACAAAGAACCCAAGTATTTGCAAAACAGATTTTTACAAATAAATGGGTTACAAGCGTACCTTCCGAGCAAATTGCTAATAGCCAAATAAATGTAGCCACAAGGCGAAAAATTAGGCGCGATTACGATATGAGTAGCGCGAAGTCATCGCAACCATACCGCACAGTGATAATGGATAAAAGCGCGAATAATCTGTTTAACTTTGACAAGGGGTTGGCCATCATGGATAACTCTAACATATTTATAATGCAATCTATATTTGCTCAGTAAAGGGGACAATAAATGCATGAACCAGTATGTAATCGAACCCAGGACTAATTGATCAAAGAAAATAGCTATATTGTAAATTAATAGAGAATATTAAATAATTGTTGAAGTAAGAAAGTCACAAGAGTAATCTTGCATATTAAGAAAATAATAACTAAATGAGAATACCGACAGATTGTGTATTTCAAATTCAATTAAAACTCAATTCAAAAGATGGCGAGATAAGGGCAGATTTTATCTTGCTCATTAATGATAATACAAGGAAGAATGTCAATTATTAATTATTAATTAAGAGATTTTCTTTATATATATTTTTTTTGAAGACAAATGATGGTAAATAATTTGTCCATACTAATCTTACAGCAATAATGATGAATGATAGATGTAGGAATTTTAAAATGGAACTGGGTTAGATTTTCATTTAATTTTGGAATTTATAAGCAACATGGACCTGTGTAATTAAAAATCATGAGTAATTACTGATAATATTATGAATAACTATGGCGATAACAATCATAACATATAAAGATTGAATTAACCTTTCATTGAATAATTTTAAATGACGTGAACTCTAATGATGAGAATGATTTACATTTTTTTATATATACATTTAAATATTTCTATAAACGCTCCTAATGCGGACTCTATAAAATCCATAACGTATTATACTAATTTGGATAAAAGCGATTTTATTTTACGCTAAAGTTTATTATGATTACATAAAAATGTACTTGATTATAAAAATAAAAGGCACCTAAGGCATTAATAGAATTGATGAGATGTTGAAGCATGATTTGTCTTAATGACGATCAATTAGCTTATAAACTTAATGCACGAATTTTAGTATGTGTTGAATTACATACAGAGTGATATTATTGAGAAATCGACTAGGATAACATAGGACCTCAGTACGATTATTCTTTTGTTTATACGTAAGCCAGTGGAGACTTCGTATAATTTTCTTTGTGTCTAGTATACACATATTTAGGGCAGTAGAACCCTCAGCGACGAAACATTTGTTTATACGTAAGGTAATGGAAACTTCGTATAATTTTCTTTATGTGTTGTATACACGAATTTTAGGGCAGTAGAACCCTCAGCGACAAGATGTTTTATGATGTATGAAAGAAAATGATCGACGATTATAATTTGTTTTATGACTCTGTATTTTATGAATAATTTGTGCAAACCAGATAATGTGTTAATTGACAAAAATAAAGCGAGATTTGCTTTGATTAATTGGAAAGACTAGAGATGCCTAAAATGTTATTAAATAAAAGATTGAGTATAATAATTTATCAAAATAATGATTAAATATCCACATCAAGAACGCGTAAATAAGAACGCCTATAAAACATCAAATGAATTTTAACGCTAGGAGCGGCAAATACAAATATAAAAATAATCAAGCTAACCATAATTATGCAACATTTTTCATTTTATAAATAATGAATGGATTAATTATTATTGTTTGATAAACATAATAATATTTGAACAAGAATACATATAACAAATGCTAATAGCAATTCTAATGTAATACTATGAATTTACGTAACGATTATTAAAATGAAAGGACATATAAAAATTGTTTTATTTACGACCCATGTAGGAAAACAGGTCCATATATATATAAATATTTATTTGATCATGTTATCTTTATTATTTTTTTTTGTTGAAATTTATTGAACGCAGATTTTTGCAAAAGAAAATACTGGTTCATAGCATAGACAAAAGACGTTCAAACCTGCATATCGGTGAACATGTCTAAATAGTGTTGTAAATTACCTCATTTTTTGGGGATAGGAATTGCGTGTGAAGTGATTTTAATATCCAGTGAAGAATCCCATTATTTGCGTGTGCAAACAAGACTGTGATTTGACACTATTAGTTTTAAATTGTTGACAAGCAGGTAGATTGTTTACAAATTGTCACTATTGACAAAACAGGTAAGAAGGGTAAATTTAAAAGATAATTTGTTGTTATGTAAACATATGTTTTGAATTTATTTATGTGCACCAAGGTTCCACCAAGACCCGATAATATATATAGGCGAGATTTATATAATTAATAAAATTCACGCAAGCATAAATTGATTATCAATTATATAGGGCACTTGAAGCAGATTCTTTCACTCCGACTTCTTGATCAATAAATTAGAATAAATAAATTGATTAGGACGTACATTATATATCATGCTAAATGTATAGGACGAAATAATAACCGCAGGTATATGAAACTTATATGTAATCGAACCGTGAGAACACGAGGATTTTGATTTTCATATAATTGAATTAAAATAAATTGAATCAAACTAAGTTGATACAATTAGGAATAAACGATCAGTTAGTAATTAAGGAAACCATTAACAAGTACATGGTACCGCTTTTGTTAAGCGACAGGCCCTTGATGCGGCTACAAAAGAGTTAAAATTCAAGAAAACTCATTTCACTAGCGGATTACTGGACATTTCTTTGTGGACCAGTAATCCAAGATCTGAAACTGAGCTTCGCTGACAGGCCATTAACAAAGCATGATTTATGGCTGGGGAACTACAGCGTCGAGTAAATAACCCAGTATGACGAAATCGACAACCGCGAGGACGCGAAACCTAGCAAACGGCGGGAAAAGGCCACTGACCCAAAGGAGTGTCCTACAGGGAACCTGGTGGATCCTTGTCCAATGGAAAGACGGCGATTCCTCCTTTGGTACTAAGGAATCGTTGTCAACCAATATAATTAAGTGTTGTATCGCGACAAGGTAATGATCTCATGACGACACGATGCCAGAGAGAGGGTAGCGAAGTTTACCTCATACCAACAATAATTATACTAAGTTAGTTCTAGTTCTGCATTTCTAAGTTCAGCGTTCGGAGTCCTGAGTCCGACGGAACTCACCAAGACGGGAGTCGGGACAGACGCACCGGCATGGCGATCAATTAACAAACTACAAACCTAACTTCACTTATAATTTGTTCAGTCGAGACTCCAACTTGAGTTCTAAATGCGTCACTGCGGTCAATACCTTGTCCGACATCAAATGTGTCTGCAATCTCACATGTATAGTGTCCATCAATTAATAAAATATTTTTATTAAACTTCATCTCGCGTAGTCTTGCGCCGGCCAGCTCCTTGCTTATCCCTGAGAAAGAACCTCACTCTACCGATACCAACCTGAGCAACCTAAGATCTCATACATGGGGATATCCTTTCGGTAATCCTGGCGCCCAACATCCATTAATCACCATTGAACCTTACTAATACCTTCTTAAGACAGACAGTATATAGAAGCAGAGTGTAACCAGAAAATATCGCTCACCTTGCAGACGGAACTGAAACTTTCGTGGGGAAAGGGAGAAATATATTGACTCTTTGGATGGGGATGATAGAAGTGCTATTGCATGGTTTCATTTGGGGGGATGGATGGCCCATAATTTAACAAATGATGAAGGCATTAAACTATGCCCGCTATGCGATGACCATGAAAACTGGCAGCATATTATAGCATTCTGTAGAGAGACAGAACAACTTAGATTACAGATGCTGCCGGAGAGATTTCTCAGGTCGGATCGAGGGAGAGTGGCGTGTTGGGATCTTTTAGGACGGATCGAGAGTGAATCAAAAACATGCAAATTTTTGGGTACAGTAAGAAAATTGAGATATAACAAAATTGTAGATTAAGGATATATGTATTAACAATAAGAAGAATCTCAATATGGTCTTTGTTTTCGATCTTTAATCATGTTATATAATAAGTAGGTCTGATAAGTTGAATAGTCTGATAGTGCATTTAATGTCTGCAGGGACGGGGGGAGGGGGGTATGAGCGTGCGGTGTGTATATGTGTGGGGGTGTGTGGGTGTATGTGTGTGTGTGTTTTTTCTAATTTGTTTTCTAGCATTTTTTTTAAATATTAATGTACGGAATGTGGATGAATGTAGATATGTATTATTGTGATTTAGTGTAGACATAGATTTTACATATATGTAGCCTGTTATTGTTTTTTTTTTGATACAGGTGTATTTGTAGGTATTTGTTTATATTATTAGTTTTATTTTTTTTTTATTCATGGAAAAATAATGCACGTACGGCCAAGCAGGCCCGTGCGCAATGTAAATGCATATGTATTTTCTTTATTCTGAAAAAAAGGCAATAAATTCCATTATATAAATAAATAAATAAATAAATACTAGGAGTCACTGACATTTTCAGTACAAGAGAACAGCACGATGGTTCACAGAATATATATATATATATATATATATCCATCCATCCATAGTAATTCTGCCCGAAGGCAGGTCCTTCACTGCAATCATAGCATTTTCATGCTATGCTTGCAGCTTTACTAGGGAATTGTGTAGGTGTGGTAGCTTCCCGTTGCTTTCCACACCGGTGAAGGATGATGATGATAATGATAATGGTAAGGATGATAATTATAAGGATGATGGCCATATGATTTCGGGGACCGTTTGGGCCTTAAAGTTTTCCTGACATTTGTCTTACAGGTGAGGAAAAACCCCGATAAAAACCTCACCCAGAAAAACTGCCCCGACCGGGGATCGAACCCGGGCCCGCTGCGTGACAAGGCTTGCACGCTACCTCGAGACCACAGCGGTGGACATATATATATATATATATTGTTACGGTACTACAGATTTTATATTATCCGAGATATTAAGTTTGTCAGTGATAGGATATCATACATAATTCTAAAGGGTAAACGACATGATTTTGTAATCGTAAATGTACATGCTTCCACAGAAGATAAAGATGACAAGATCAAGGATGAGTTGTGTGAAGAATTAGAATGCGTATTTGATAGCCTTTCACGATAACATGTGAAAATTGCCTTAGGAGATTTTAATGCAAAAGTGGGGCGGGAAGATATATTCAAACCAACAATAGGCAAATTCAGTCTTCATGAAGATAGTAACGACAACGGGGTTAGATTAATCACCTTTGCCACATCAAAAATCTCATTGTTAAGAGCACAACGTTTCAACATAAGGATATTCATAAATACATCTAGACGTCTCCAGATGCCGAAACTCGGAACGTGATAGATCATGTATTAGTGGGCAAACGCTGGCACAGTAGCATCATCGATATTAGATTAGATAGAGGGGCAGACTGCAATTCGGATCATCATCTGGTCAGGGTGAAAATCAGACATCGGCTTTCGCTTATGAGAGGAACAAACGCTATAAATGATTCTGAAAAATTTGATTTAAAAAACTTGAAACATGCGGCAAGAATACCAAATCAAAATTGCTAATAGATTTGAAGTACTGGAATCTTCAGATGACAATGTGGCAAACGAAGAAGAAACTGATATAAATAAAGAATAGGAGGCTATAGAGATACTATCAAATTGTCAGCATCAGAAAGCATTGGTCATTTAAAAAAGAGGCAACACAAGAAATGGTTTGTTTGATGAGGAATGTGCCGACATTGTAAAGAAAAGAAAGCTAGCAAAAAAGAAATGGTTACGCGAGCCAAATGAGGTAAATTTGGAGCAATTGGGTAGTATTAGACGGGAACCCACAAGGTTACTAAAGGGTAAAAAGAGGGAATATTTGAGAGAGAAGATTGATCTTGAAATGAATGACAAAAATTGGAACATTAGAGAATTTAATCAGGGAATTAGGATAGAGAAGAAAGTATTTTAGGCTAGAACAAACATAATTAGGAATGAAAATGGGATACGCTTGCAGATTCCAGGAGCATATTAAATAAATGGAAGAGTTACTTTAATCAGCTATTAAATGTACATACAGAACATGGTATTGAAGAGGATAATTTACAGACAACAGAAATGCTAATCGGCTCACGACGTAGCAGAGTGGTTAAGGCAGGAAGCCTTGGCGCAGAGCTACGGGAATTGTGCTGGTTCGAGTCTCCATGGGGGAAGAAATTTTCTCATGGTATTTCGGCCAGTATGGGACTGGTGCCCACCCAGCATCGTGAGGCAATTGGGTAGCTACAATAGTAACGGCTCCAGGTTGAGAAAACCAGATGTAACGGCTGGGGGACTCGACAAGCTGATCACATGTCACCCCTACACTGGCTGATGATCATCTACCTCTGTGATTGACACATGTGGATGTGAGGCTAGCAGCCGGCTGGTAGGCTAAGGGCCTTGTAGGCCTGTCGCGCCCGGAGAGAGAAATGCTAATTGCAGAACTAAGTGCATTAGAGGTTGAAATGGCGATAGAAAAATTGAAGCTGTATAAAGCATCAGGTTCAGATGAGATCCCAGTAGAAATGATAAAATCAGAGGGAGAAAAATTGATAGACAAGATACGCCAGATATGATTTGGGATAAAGAAGCTCTTCCAGATGAATGGAAAGAATCGGTTATCGTACCAACTTATAAGAAAAGAGTTAAAACTGATTGTAACAACTACAGGGGCATCTCATTACTTTCAACTTCGTACAAAATTCTAACAAATATATTAGTAAGCAGAATTACTCCTTATATTGATGACATTCTAGGAGATCATCAATGTGGATTTAGAAGAAACAGGTTTACAACAGATCAGATTTTTAGCTTAAGACAGATTTTAGAAAACAAATGGGAATATAATGGTACTCTACATGGACTTTAAAAAGACACACGATTCAATTAAGAGGGAGAAGTTATATAGTATCCTGCTGGAGTTCGGAATTAATAAAAGTTAGTTAGACTTATACGAATGTGTCTAAATGGCACAAAGAGTAGGGTGCGTGTAGGAAAACAGCTTTCAGATACCTTTGAAATCCACAGTGGGTTGAAGCAAGGAGATTTGATATCTCCTCTACTATTTAATTTTGTACTAGAGCATGCCAATAAATCTTCAGAAGATGAAGAAGGCCTACTACACAATGGTATTAATAAGCCGATACTTTATGCTGATGATTGGCCGATAGCGAGGAGATACTAAAGGCCAACACGCACACACTACTGAGTAACACTAAGAAATTGGGACTCGAAGTAAATATCAATAAAACTAAATGTATGGTCACACATAGAAATGGATTATATAATGACAAATGAAGGAAATTTTTAGGAAGTGGCTGAATTCAAATACCTAGGAACAATAGTCACAAATAGGAATGAGATACACAAAGAAATTAAACATAGGCTCAATTCTGGAAATACGTGCTATTATACATTACAGAGACTCTTGACGTCCCAACTCCTTTCAAAAAATGTAAAACTGAAATTATATAAAACTATTATTCTATGGTTTTATTATATGGATGCGAAACATGGACTCTTACTTTAAGGAAGGAAATGAGGTTACGAGTATTTGAGAATAAAGTTCTTAAGAACATTTTTTTGACCAAAGGGAGATGAACAGACGGGTGAATGGGGAACACTATTAAACAGAGAACTATATGGTCTTTATAGGAAGCCAGATATAATAAGAACAGTTATGTCTCTTAGGCTGCGATGGGCAGGACATGTGGCACGAATGGGGAATCAAATACGTACACGGCAGCTTCGTGTAGGAAAACCAGAGGAAAAAAACGCCCGTTGGTAGACAAAGTATGAGGTGGGAGAATAACATTAACTATGATCTGAGGGAAGTAGATTATATTGGGGATGATTAGAAAACATTAGCTCAGGATAGAGATGTATGGAGAGCTTATCTCCGCGCGGCCATGAACCTGCGGGTTCGATAGTGCCAGTGAGTTAGTTAGTTACTTTAGTTCACTAGTTTTAAAGAATCGAGAAATTCAGTGGTTTACGCTGTGGTCTAGGAATATCTCGGACCCAACGACTCCTATTTCAATCTTCAGCCACAAGAAGTTCCTGGATTTTCTTCATTTTTTTTCATATATAAATAAAAAAATCAGGAAACTCTAAATCCCGATTAGTTACGAAAATATTGTCTGTCCATCATAATCATTCTTATAATAATAATAATAATAATAATAATAATAATAATAATAATAATAATAATAATAATAATAATAATAATAATAATTACTTACTCACTGGCACTATCGAACCCGTAGGTTCATGGCCGCGCAGACAGAAGCTCTCCATACATCCCTATCCTGAGCTAATGTTTTCCAATCATTCCCTGTATAATCTACTTCACTCAAATCATAGTTAATGCTATTCTCCCACCTCATTCTTGGTCTACCAACTGGACGTTTTCCCTCTGGCTTTCCTACAAGAAGCTTCCATGCAAGTCTTTCATTCCCCATACATGCAACATGTCCTGCCCATCGCAGTCTACGAGACTTAACTGTTCTTATTATATCTGGCTTCCTATAAAGACCATGCAGTTCATTGTTATGTAGTCTTCTCCATTCACCTGTTTGTTCATCTCTCTTTGGTCCAAAAATTCTCCTAAGTACTTTATTCTCAAATACTTGTAATATCCTTTCCTCCCTTAAATTAAGAGTCCATGTTTTCGCACCCATATAATATAACTGGTAGAATAATAGTTTTATATATTTTCAGTTTAACGTTTTTTCAAAGGAGTTGGGGCATCAAGAGTCTCTGCAATGCATAATAGCACGTATTTCCAGAATTGAGCCTATGTTTATAATTTCTTTGTGCATCTCATTCCTATTTGTGATTATTGTTCCTAGGTATTTGAATGCAGCCACTTCCTCAAAATTTCCCTCATTTGTCATTAGCTGTCTATTTCCATTATATAATGTATTTCTACGTGTGATCATATATTTAGTTTTATTGATATTCACCTCCAGTCCCAATTTCTTAGTGTTACTCAATAATGTGTGCGTGTTGTCCTTTAGTATCTCCTCGCTATCGGCCAATAGTACTACATCATCAGCATAAACTAACAGCTTATTAATACCATTGAATTGTAAGCCTTCCTCATCCTCTAAAGATTTAATGGCATGTTCAAGTACAAAATTAAATAGTAGAGGAGATAGTGCATCTCCTTGCTTCAACCCATTCTGGATTTCAAAAGTGTCCGAAAACTGTTTGCCTACACGCACCCTACTCTCTGTGCCATTTAGACACATTCGTATAAGTCTAACTAACTTTTTAGGAATTCCAAACTCCAACAGGATACTATATAACTTCTCCCTCTTAATTGAATCATATGTTTTTTTTTTAAAGTCTACATATAGTTGATGTACAGTATCATTATATTCCCATTTCTTTTTTAAATCTGTCTTATACTAAAAATCTGATCTGTTGTAGACCTGTTTCTTCTAAATGCACATTGATGATCTCCTAGAATGTCATCAATATAGGGAGTAAGTCTGCTGATTAGTATATTTCTTAGAATTTTGTATGAAGTTGAAAGTAATGAGATGCCCCTGTAGTTGTTGCAATCAGTTTTATATCCTTTCTTATAAATTAGTATGATAATTGATTCCTTCCATTCATCTGGAAGAGCTTGTTTTTCCCAAATGATACTAAGCAACAGGCGTATCTTGTCCATCAATTTTTCTCCCGCTGATTTTATCATTTCTGCTGGGATCTCATCTGAACCTGCTGCTTTATACATCTTCAATTTTTCAATCGCCATTTCAACCTCTAATGCACTTGGCTCTGCGACTAGCATTTCTGCTGTCTGTAAATTATCCTCCTCAATGTCCTGTTCTGTATGTACATTTAATAGCTGATTAAAGTAACTTTTCCATCTATTTAATATACTCCTGGAATCTGTAATCATATCCCCATTTTCATTCCGAATTATGTTTGTTCTAGCCTGAAACCCTTTCTTCTCTATACTAATTCCCTGATATAATTCTCTGATGTTCCTATTTTTTGCGTTCATTTCAAGATCATTAATCTTCTCTCTCAAATATTCCCTCTTTTTACTCGTTAGTATCTTGGAAGTTTCCCGTCTAATACTACCCAATTGCTCTAAATTTACCTCATCTGGCTCGTGTAACCATTTCACTTTTGCTAGCTTTCTTTTCTTTACAATGTCGGCACATTCCTCATCAAACCATTTCTTGTTTTGCCTCTTTTTTAAACAACCAATGCTTTCTGATGCTGACAATTTAATAGTATCTCTTATAGCCTCCCATTCTTTATTTATATCAGTTTCTTCTTCGTTTGCTTGTCATCTGAAGTTTCTAGTACTTCAAATCTATTAGCATAATAATAATAATAATAATAATAATAATAATAATAATAATAATAATAATAATAATAATAATAATAATAATAATAATAATAATAATAATAATAATAATAATAATAATAACAATAATAATAATAATAGTAATAATAGTAATAATAATAGTAATAATAATAATAATAATAATAATAATAATAATGTCCACCTATGGAGAGCTTATGTCCGCGTGGCCATGAACCTACGGGTTGGATAGTGCTAGTGAGTAAGTAAGTAAGTAATAGTGCCCAACGCTGTGATCTCGAGGAAGCGTGCTGCCTTGTCACGCAGCGGGCCCGGGTTCGATTCCCGGCCGGGACAGGCTCCTGGGTGAAGTTTTTTTCGGGTTTTTTCCTCACCAGTAGGACAAATGTCAGGAAGCTTAGGGCCCAACGGTCCCCGAAAATCATCCGGCATCAATCATCATCATCATCATCCTTATCATTATCATCATCCTTCACCGGTTTAGAAAACAACGGGAAGCTACCACACCTACAATTCCCTAGTAAAACTGCAAAGCATAGCTTGGAAATGCTATGATTGCAGTTAAAGACCTGCCCTGGAGCAGAATTACTATGGAATAATAATGATAATAATAATAATAATGATAATAATATAATAGTAATAATAATAATAATAATAATAATAATAATAATAATAATAATAATATGATGATAGTGAGTGTCCACCGCTGTGGTCTCGGGGTAGCGTGCTGCCTTGTCACGCAGCGGGCCCGGGTTCGATCCCCGATCGGGACAGTTTTTCTGGGTGAGGTTTTTATCGGGGTTTTTCCTCACCTGTAAGACAAATGTCAGGAAAACTTTAAGACCCAAACGGTCCACGAAATCATATGGCCATCGCATTCATCATCATAGGTTAAGCTTAGGATTAGGGACTCTCCTGGCGCAACATTATCATCATCGCCCATCATATCATCGGGGCAACGTAACCCCGCCTTCCAGGCACCCCAACCTCAGAAGTGGGTTACAGGTACGCCATGCCAGGAGAGAAACCAGGAATGTCGAAAGACAAACCTGGGGCATTTGAAAAAAAATATATATGGTAGTGAGTTTTGGATCTTAACTAAAAGAGAAGAGAAGATCACAGAAGCAGCTGGAATGAGATTTGTGAGAAGTGTAGGTGGCTGCAAACTTCTAGATAAAAGAAGAAGTGAAGATATTAGAAATGAGCTGAATATTCTTAAACTTTTAGATAAAATAAAACTATCTAGAAAAAAACTGGAAAGAACATGTGTAAATAATGAAATATGAACGCACATAAAATAGTATGCTTAATTACAAACCAAAAGGAGACAGGAATATTGGAGATGGATTCAATTTTTGAATGAGAATCTATGAGACCGAAACAAGCCACATGAGCTTAATCCGTGAATGATGTTGTTGATGATGATAATAAAATAATACACCATTTTATAATATACTTAATACAATTTTAAAATTATTATTATTAAAGTATACCTTCAACAATGCACAATGAGAATGAATCCCAATATTAACATAACAAAACATAAAATAATATGAGAAAATATTCCTAGATGAATATTTATAGATGCGTACAAAATACTGAGTACAGTTGTTATGCAGGTATAGTGTAAAAATTTTAAGTTGGCATGATTTCTGCTATCCTTGTCTAGAGAACTGTTCTTCCACCCTTCGCTAGACGTCTGAGTGACATGTGTACTATAATGGGCTACCCTTGTAAAATTACTTAGGAATGCTAGAAAAACTCCACCCCCACTTCCACCCAGTCACTTTTGTTCACGTAATTTTTGTCAGTGGCGACTGTTACAGAGTTCGTTTGTAGTTTGTGAGAGTGAGTGAGATATTATATTAGTGTAAAATAAAAAAAATTAACAAAATGGTATCTGAGTTAGAAAGTTTAGCTGTAACTTTAAATATTGTATTGAGTAGGTGCTGGACGACGATGAAACTCAAATTAAGACATAGAAACTTGCCAGGAAGAATCTTTAGAAGAAGGGAATGCCACCACTGATCTATGTTCACTACAGGGAGTGTCTGCCCTACCGCTGTCACCGTGAAGAGATATGTGTATGAGTGAGAAAGAAGGTGGTGAGTACTCTCTTTCTCTTTCTAAAATATTCTAGACACTTTAGCCCTCACGGACTATAGTTTTTTCATTACGTGGAACTTAACTTATAAACTAATTTAGATTTAAATATTGATAGTGACCGTCAGTTCCTGACATGACTGGGAAGTAAGTCACATGCTGTAGTCATAGATATCGGGAAATATTCAGAGTATAAACATGTCCTGTGCTGTGGTATAGGCAGTAAAGAAGTATATTTGGCTCGTCTTCCGGGCTTATAGGCCGTGGTCTGGTTGTCTTCTTACTCGACGTTTCGTCTACTGCTGCGGTAGACCTCATCAGGAGATACTGCGTGCTCTCTGTGAACTCCTCAACAGTCGGCTGTCAGCCAGTCTGCAGCCGACTGTTGAGGAGTTCACAGAGAGCACGCAGTATCTCCTGATGAGGTCTACCGCAGCAGTAGACGAAACGTCGAGTAAGAAGACAACCAGACCACGGCCTATAAGCCCGGAAGACGAACCAAATATGGATCAAGACGCCGGCCGTGAAAGCCTGCAATTATAGTAAAGAAGTATTTTGTGATCTTGTTGCTAAATTGTGATAAGCAGATTGTTTTTTTTTTAAACGCGTTGATAAATAACTTGATGAAATTGTATGCAGAATTTGGAATACCAAAACTTGTGATTGTAGAGTTCTTGGGTCATTGAGACGAAGCCATGGTAAGGCCTGAAATGAAGGAAACACGTGGTCATAACGACGTAGATTGAATACAAATTAAATGCATACATTGTGAGCACGCTGTAGTCTGTCAGTTGTCAGATCAGTCAGTAATGTGGCGCAATGATCGAAGTGGGGCATTAAGAGTCTGTACAATTTTTTTTTTAATTTTGTTGGAAGAAAGCTTCTGAATCTATTTAGGGAGCGAAGAATTGAGAATACTATCTTATACGTCTTATTCACCTGGATTTTCCAGTCGAAGTTAAGGTCGATGTAAATACCCAGATTTTTTACTACTGACCTATTTTTTTTGTAATTCTGCCCGAAGGCAGGTCCTTCACTTCAATCATAGCATTTTCATGCTATGCTTGCAGCTTTCCTAGGGAATTGTAGGTGTGGTAGTTTCCCGTTGCTTTCCACACCGGCGAAGGATGATGGCGAAGATGATAAGGATGATGACGATAATGATCAGGATGATGAAGATGGCCATATGATTTCGGGGACCGTTTGGGCCTTAGTTTTTCTGACATGTGTCTTACAGGTGAGGAAAAACCCCGATAAAAATCTCACCCAGAAAAACTGCCCCGACCGGAGATTGAACCCAGGCCCGCTGCGTGACAAGGCAGCACACTACCTCGAGACCACAGCGGTGGACCTACTGACCTAAAGGGGATATTTTTGTCATTTAGGATATTTTCGTAATTTTTAATATCTTGAATTCATTAGTGGCCTACATTTATGCAGTATGTCTTGTCAGCGTTAAGATTAAGCCTTTGTCACGTTGACAATTGGAAAACTGAGAGACATTATTTGCGTTAAAACATTAAAATATACCTACTAAAAATTCACAGTAGTTGATTATAAAACCAAAAGCTGAACTACAGTAATGGTATTTTTAGGGTTTTATAATTATCACGGAAAAAATACCGGGCTTCCAATATAAATCCGGACCGGCCTCACGGGGTTTCACCCGTCAGGCAGCGCTCTCTCCTCGTCCGCATTTCACTCTGCCAGCCGCTCGTCCTTGAACTAGTCAGTTTACTATCGTTCGACAAGATGAGACGTCAGCTGACATTAGAGCAGCGCATTTATGTGTGTAAATGTTATTATAAATACGAATCAGCTCGTCGCGTTCGCGAGGAATTTATTCGGAACTTCCCTGGACAATTACCTGCTTCCAGATCGACAATCCACGATCTTGCTACTAAATTTGAGACCACTGGTTCAGTACAAAATAAGAAACACTCGCTCCCCAGATCTAACAGTGTGTGATTTTTATTTGTGGGGTAGCCTGAAAGACAAAGTGTACAAAACAAATCCGCACACATTGGAAGAACTGAAGAACAACATAAGAAATGAAATCAGAAACTTGACAGTGCCCGAACTACAGCGTGTCAATCTAAATGTGTTTACTCGGTATAATGCCTGTTTAACTGCGGGAGGACAACATTTCCAGCATTTTCTATAAGATAAGAAACAGTTCAAGGACGGGTGGCAGGCAGGATGAATTGCAGGAGGAAGAGACAGCACTGCGTGCCGGGTGAAACTCCATAAGGCCGGTCCGGTTTTATATTGGAAGCCCGTTATAAAAATATGGCCTGTTTTTTCATAACACCTAGAATTGGTTTTCACATTTTAAGCGAATAACTTATTTCTTCTATGATGTTATCTTAAGCTTGCATTTCAATATAACGCAAGTGTCTTTGGATGGGTCAAGTTTCATACTGATCTCCTGTCAATGAATAGTGATATTTCCTTGTAAGATTTGGCACTTGGGTTTATATAATATATTAATACTTACTAATACCCGGCATGCGCAGCTACCTTAAAATGAATTGTGTTTTTATGTTTAGTTGAATAACTAAAAAGAAATCTAATTATAAATGTATATCGTAAATATTTTTAGATACCCCGTGCTGATTATCCGGCCTTGCCCGGGAATTTTCTTATCCCGATCATCCTGGCATCAGTGAGCTAAAAGACAAAAATTGTTATTGTGAGTTATCCATAAAAGATAGACATATGCAGTTGCGCACTTTTTTTTAATTTTTTGAGATATTCAATTCTGTGTACATTAATTTGTTTTGTTTTATTTGTTATGGTTTAGGCAGCGAAGCCAATTAAGCGTTTAAAAGCGACTTTTTAGTGCACCGATCCTTTTTTTTTTAATACTTTTTTCTTTAGCTCCTATAGTAAGTAGGGTAATATGTTATATACGTTAATGGTCCCAGAAAAATCTCTAAAAGATGGGGGGGGGGAAATAATAAAATCGATAAAGTAGTTTTTTGTTATATGATTTATTGTAATTATGTTTATGCTTTTTTATTAATTTAATATTTTTAAAGATATTTATTAAAACAGATAATTAGATTAGACATTTTTGCAACGAGTCCCGCGCCGTAGCCGAGCGGTTAAGGCAGGAAGCCTTGGCGCAGAGCTACGGGACTTGCGCTGGTTCGAGTCTCCGTGGGGGAAGAAATTTTCTCATGGTATTTCGACCAGTATGGGACCGGTGCCCACCCAGCATCGTGATGCATTTGGGTAGCTACAATAAGTAGCGGCTCCAGGTTGAGAAAACCAGCTATAACGGCTGGGGGACTCGACATGCTGACCACATGTCACCCCTACACTGGCTGATTATCATCTACCTCTGTGATTGACACATGTGGATATGAGGCCAGCAGCCGGCTGGTAGGCTAAGGGCCCTGTAGGCCTGTCGCGCCAGGAGTTATTTTTGCAACGAACATTTACCCTAGGCTATATTCAAGCGAAATTGTTATTTTTATCTTGTGCGTAGACTTACGATTTAAGTTTGAATATTTGTTATAAATATATTTATTGTATCAAAATTAGCGGATAAGCCTTTTAAAAAGAAACGTAATTGACATTCCGTCTTTATGTAACGCGAGACAGACTTGTACAATGTATGATGTCTTCCGTTTGGATGCATGTTACAGAAATGATATCATTTAAGGAACTGCGAAATTTTAAACCGAATAGAATTGATTCCGGAAATATGAATAAGATCCTTACGTATGCGGAACACAGTATCATACTGTATTAGTCAACGTCTTGTCACCAACATAACGGCGACATCGTTATGTCAGTAGTGATATTGAAATATTAACAAAGCATTTCTCGGTAATTCTTTTAAGAGCATGAATCATAATTTATCATAAGTAATGCCACGAGTGATTTCCAAATTATCGATAAATTCACGACTCACGAAGTGAGGAGTGAATTTATCTAGAGAATTTGGAAATCAAGAGTGGCATTTGTTAGGACTATTTAACGAATAAAATTAAACTGTTTACTAACAAATCATTATTTAACTATAGTTATTTTAAAATATTTATATATTTAATGTAAACGGCCATGTTTGAAAACAAATGAGAAACGATAGGTACGCTCCATCTGTTTCTTTTATCACTGCAACCAGATCATACTATTTATTGCCAAAGGAACGCAATATTATAAGAATGCTCTCTAGTGGAGAAAAAATGAAACACATCAAACTGTATATTAATTCATCTCCGATGTCGCATGATGTAAATATGACAATTATATTTTTCTGGATTGTTACCTGGGAAAAAATACATTTAAGAAAGTGCAAAGAGTGGTTTATTTTTTTGGTGGTAAAATCAATTGCTACAAATGTTTTTATATTAACTCCCACATGCGGCTTGTGTTGACATTCATGCACTATATATACAACCTGGTAGCCGTATTTCTCACAGGCTCTGTCACTGCAAAATAATGGTCAGACCTGTTCAGAATATTAAAAAGGAGGAGCTTTCTTTAATATGGTAATTATAACACTGATAAATATTTCGTGAAACACGACTCTAATCGGTTGTAAAACAGAAATCATTGAAACGTGATTGGCCATTTAGTCCCATTTGGGGCATGAGTTAAATAGTCAGATAAATGTTATTTTGTAGGGATCTACTGCTTAATCAGAAAGTGTATCCCTAGTGCGAATTTGATTTTTTTTTCGGGAGATCTCTCTTTCATATTATTATCGTCCTTTCTTTTTTGAAGCATTTACAGCATCATTTAGCTTAATGTAATATATATATGTCCACCGCTGTGCTCTCGAGGTAGCGTGCTGCCTTGTCACACAGCGGGCCCGGGTTCGATTCCTGGTCGGGGCAGTTTTTCTGGGTGAGGTTTTTATTGGGGTTTTTCCTCACCTGTAAGACAAATGTCAGGAAAACTTTAAGGCCCAGACGGTCCCCGAAATCATATGGCCATCATCCTTATCATTATCATCCTTACCATTATCATCATCATCATCATCCTTCACCGGTGTGGAAAGCAACGGGAAGCTACCACACCTACACAATTCCCTAGTAAAGCTGCAAGCATAGCATGAAAATGCTATGATTGCAGTGAAGGACCTGCCTTCGGGCAGAATTACTATGGATGGATGGATATATATATATATACTGATTCCTTCCTCTCCAGGAGCTCTATTGATTAATCAGTATTGAACTATTTAAAAATGCAAATCCTCTGTTTTAGACACATTTGTAACATTCTTAAATAAACTATAGGCAGGGAGAGACATTCTTGTAAGTTGGACAAAATCTATTGTAATACCAATATTTAAAAAAGGAGACTAGAAAAACTGTGAAAATTACAGAGGCATCAGCTTACTAAATACTGGATACAAAATTTACGCCAATATAATTAAGAACAAATTATACAAACATCTTAACAGCCTCCTCAGCGAAGAACAGAATGGCTTTCGTAAAGGTCGATCCTGCTGTGATGGTTATTTATCCATTAAACTGTTAATAGAAAAACACAGGGAGTTCAATGTAGAAACACATTTAGCTTTTGTAGACTTCAAAAAAGCCTTCGACAAAATCAATAGGAATAAACTGTTGAAAATTTTAGCTGACAACAATCTACCACTACAGCATATTTTAAATTTATACAATATCTATAAAACAAATTTGATTTCAGTTCGAATTAATAACACACAAACAGAATGGACCGAAATTAATAGGGGCGTAAGACAAGGATGTGGCCTCTCGCCCTTGCTCTTTATCATATACATGGGTAGAATACTCCAAGATTGGCGACAGATGAGACACGGTTCTATCCAAATTAATAGAAACTAAAATAGACTCCTTGCTTTTTGCAGATGATTTGGTATTAATAGCTCCAACAGAAACAGATTTATAGTATTCTATACACAATTTAATATAATTGCAAAAAGGTACAATATGGAAATCAATACAAAGAAAACTAAAGTGATGGTCTTTTGTGAGAAATACTCTATACCTAGCAAAATTGTTTTGGATGATGAAATATTATAATTATAACATTATAATTTAACCCTTAAATTCGTAATGTATCCTTTTGGATACATCAGTTGGTTCAATTAATCTAATATTTTAAATAAATCAGAGGAAAACGAACAGAAAGAAACCACTTAAATGAGTGTCTAATTATACACTGTAACTAATAATAACAGTTATAGAAGATTCCGTTTTCACTGCGGTCCGCCACATTCAAATAACTAACAGAAGAAATTTGTGTTTTGCCAATTTAAGGGTTAACATTTCAAGATGAAGCTGATATATCAAAGAAAATCACAAATTTTACAAAAACAACGGGGATATTTAACAGTATAATGAAACCATCTTTAGTATAGAAGAACACAAGATTACGGCTTTATAAGGTTCTCGCAAGAGCAGTATTAAGATATGGTAGTGAAGCATGGACAATACGAAGAAGAGATGAAAGCCGAATAACAGCAAATGAGATGCGATTTATGCGCCGTACAGCAGGCTACACAAAGTGGGACCATAAAAGAAATGAGGAAAATAGGGATGTAGAACCCATTCTTCACCATATACAAAACTACCAGAACAACTGGAAAGCCCCTCTCAACGAATGCCGTCTCATAGAATTCCAAAAGCCATACTTCGCTATTGCCCCCAAGGCAAAGGATCGCTGGGACATCCAAAAAACCGCTGGATTGAAAATTCCTCTTTGAGACCGTAACAGGCCACACGGCCCAATACTTGCATGGATGATATATAACTAACTAACTCACTGGCACTATCGAACCCGAAGGTTCATGGCCGCGCGGACATAAGCTCTCCATACATCCCTATCCTGAGCTAATGCTTTCCAATCATTCCCTGTATAACCTACTTCCCTCAAATCATAGTTAATGTTGTTCTCCCACCTCATTCTTGGTCTACCAATTTGACGTTTTCCCTCTGGCTTTCCTACAAGAAGCTTCCATGCACGTCTTTCATTCCCCATACGCGCAACATGTCCTGCCCATCGCAGTCTACGAGACTTAACTGTTCTTATTATATCTGGCTTCATATAAAGACCATGTAGTTCATTGTTATGTAGTCTTCTCCATTCACCTGTCTGTTCATCTCTCTTTGGTCCAAAAATTTTCCTAAGAACTTTATTCTCAAATACTCGTAATCTCCTTTCCTCCCTTAAAGTAAGAGTCCAGATTTCGCATCCATATAATATAACTGGTAGAATAATAGTTATATATATATATATATATATATATATATAGATCATCGTTTGATTAATGTCAGCCAGTTTTGTCGGTCCATCCAATCTCCTAGTTGTATATATATATATATATGGTATGATAAGAAAAATAATCCCTGGACGGGATTCGAACCTGGAACTCTGAGTCTGTACCTCAGCGTGATATCCATTACACCACCAGGCGAATCCAATTCAAACACTTATTTTTTTTCTTATATATGTATTATTTTCTCCATTATTACAAGATGTCGCGAGAACTCGGTCTTCACTGCCATCTAGTAGCTGACTATAACAAGTAAGCAAATTAAAGATAATATTTTTACTTTATAGCAGTGACGCTTTATCGATGTTATAATTAAATGTTTAACATTGAGCAATGCAAGCTTATATATATGTTTTAATTGTGCGTAAAATGTCAGAAGCAAATTTGTCATTTTGGGCTGTATTCGCTATGTATTGCAGATTTGCGCAATCACCAGTTTTCAAATGATGTATTATTTTCTTACCAGCTATAACGGCTGGGGAACCCCTATACTGGCTGAATGATCGTTTACCTCTGTGATTAACACATGTGGATATGAGGGCAGCATTCGGCTGGTAGTCCAAGGGCTTTTTAGGCCAGTCGCGCCATGTAGTAGGCCTACATAGTAGAATTCTTTTCTTAGTATGATTTAAAAAAAACAGTGTAATGTTTTTAATGTAAACAAGTTCTTAACATATTATTTCCAACATAGAGCAAGCCGTGAAATGGACTCGTTGCAAATCATAGAGCACGAGGGTTGTATATCTCCAGATACTTGGACACAATAAATAAATCATGTTGGTTTTTTGCGCGTAATACCTCTCCTCTTCATAAAACCTTGCTGTAGGAGCGATGCACATTGCAGTTTTCCTGGGAACGCTGGATTGTTCAGAATGCGTGGAGTGCATTACTGCTTTCTCTAACAATTTAGAATAATGGATACAATAACTGCTCTTCTTGTTTATCTAATTATGTATTTTAATATACCGTATATACATCGATGTCCACCGCTGTGGTCTCGATGTAGCGTGCTGCCTTGTCACGTAGCAGGCCCGTGTTCGATTCCCGGTCGGGGCAGGCTCCTGGGAGAGGTTTTTTTCGGGGTTTTTCCTCACCTGTAAGACAAATGTCAGGAAGCTTAGGGCCCAACGGTCCACGAAAGTCATCCGGCCATAATCATCATCATCCTTCACCGGTGTGGAAAGCAATGGGAAGCTACCTCACCTATAATTTCCTAGTAAAGCTGCAAAGCATAGCATGGAAATGCTACGATTGCAGTGAAACTCTTACAACAAAAATATGAATTAGGAGAAAATATATCTCCTATTCCTTACAAACTTTCTGCTGGAAGGGATCATAAAACTCAGAAAGCAATAGTTCTAACAAAGAGTCCGCAGAAGTAGAGTTGGAAGGAGTCGAGAAAAAAAAGGGTAAAAACCGCACATTTATAAATGGCGGTTGCAAATTGCTACACCACAGAAGTCAAATAAATGCAAATGCTTAAAGAATCCCAATTTTAACGAGAACTCTTGGTTTTGCACCATGTGCCATAATGGTATATAGACTGTTATGTTTTCAATGCCTTCGTTGTTTTAGTGGATACACGATAAGTGTGTTGATATTAAAAGGTCGCCAATTTTTTTTTTATCTTATTGTCCATCTGATAGAAGTAACATATATCAGATGGACATTTGTTTCAGTTAACACAATAAGATTTAAAAAAATGGCGTATTTTCTTAGATTTCGTTTCAATTTTACATATATACTGTCATAAAATAAAATAAGTTAAAATTCTTTCTTAGGTAGTTAATTGCACACAAATTGAAGAAAGATATTAACTTAGAGGATAAATACAAAATAAAGAATTCTTACGAAATAACAAACAAACTCATAGACATCGAGGTGAATAATAATACAAAAATGGCAACTTTAGATATAAAAAATCTATATACAAATATTCCAATAGAAGAAACGCTAAATATAATTGAACAAAAACTAGAAACAAACAATTTGAATCCAAACTATATAAATCAGTTACATAAGATCACAAAAATCATAATGACACAGAATTATTTTCAATTTAATAATGAGATATATATATACAGGAAGATGGAATCCCTATGGGATCTCCAACTTCAGGGATATTATCAGAAATATTCATACAACATTTAGAAAATATGCATTACGATAGATTAACACAAAAATGCAACATAAAATTAATCGCTAGATACGTGGATGACATTATAATCATTTATGAAAGTACAAACAGGAAAGAAGAAAAAATTCTATCAGAATTAAACAATATACACAATCAATTGGAATTCACAGAAGAAATTGAACAACCCAAAATTAATTTTTTTGGATCTTAACATAGTTAAAAGCACAAAAACAAAACAAAAATTGAAATAGATATATACAGAAAACCAACAACTAATATGCTTGCAATTAACAATAAATCAAGACATCCGCACCAACAAAAAATCAGCGTATTCAAGAGCCTAATTAATAGAATGCTAAAACTGCCATTAAACAAAATTAATTACAATAAGGAATTGCGGTACATAAAAAAATGGCCGAAAACAATGGATACAACAACAAAATTATAGAGAAACTTGTAAGAAAACAAAACCGGAGAACCGATATAAATAAAATAACAAAACTAGAAAGAGAAACGGGTATTAATAATACATGGATTACACTAACTTACACAGGCCACGAAACTATAAAATTGACAAAAACATTAAGAAAAATAAATAAAAACTTAAACATAGCCCACAAAACTAATAATAAACTAAATAATGTAATAAGTAACAAAATAGAAAAACATAATAAATTTAATGGCAAGGGTGTATATAAATTAACATGCAAAGACTGTGACAAGTTCTATATAGGTAGAACGGAAAGAAGCTTCAACATAAGATTTAAAGAACATCGTAACGATTTCGTATACGCGTATGGAAAGTCTAATTACGCTAAGCACATAATAAACGCCGGCCATAGAATGAACTCAATAGAAGACACCCTTACAATAGTACACAAAGAGGGAAATCCAACCAGAATCAACATATTGGAAGACCTGGAAATTATCAAGGAAACAGACAACAAGCTGTTAATAAATGAAAGCACTCCCAGATTAAATAACCCACTATACGATATCGTCAGGAAGAAGCTTTAGTCACGACATAGCTACATTAGGACCAGCAACATCAAACATCATACTGGTTGCTGTAGCGAAGAATGAACTGCTGAAGATGGAACGGATGTCCTGAAAGGCCTACAGGCATAAAGATTACACATTTTAAAAGTTGAGGACGACGGATTTTACCTAAGAAGGTATTTTAACTTATTTTATTTTATGACTCTCCACCTCAACGGTTTTAACAATGTATTTTATTAGTATTGAATATATACTGTATTATTCACTTATATTTTATATAATTACATTTAAATATTACATTCTGTGTTTAACTTTGATAAAAGCAAACACTTAAGATTTATAATATATATAGAAAATAAGTCCACCGCTGTGGCCTCGAGGTAGCGTGCTGCCTTGTCACGCAGCGGGCCCGGGTTCGATCCCCGGTCGGGGCAGTTTTTCTGGGTGAGGTTTTTATCGGGGTTTTTCCTCACCTGTAAACAAATGTCAGGAAAACTTTAAAGCCCAAACGGTCCCCAAAATCATATGGCCATCATCATCCTTATCATCATCATCATCCTTGCACCGGTGTGGAAAGCAACGGGAAGCTACCACACCTACAATTCCCTAGTAAAGCTGCAAGCATAGCACGAAAATGCTATGATTGCAGTAAAGGACCTGCCTTCGGGCAGAATTACTACTATGGATAGAAAATAAAATAAGTGCATTCGGTTCAATGATAGAATCCGCCTCCTTCATTGGGCCACGCGGTTTCCATTAATGGACTGCTACACAAAATTGGTTCCAAAACAAAACTAAATAATAGTCACAACATTATGTTGTCCTTAACCGTATTTAGAGTCAAATATTAGCAACTGGACTCCAACTTTGGCAAAAGGTAAATAAAATATATTAACACTTTTTTACAATTTTCGTTTGTCTAATGCCATCAGGTTGTCTTCTATGACATTTTCTGTTTTTTTTTTCCCTCCCCTGACATTGGCGTAATTATAATCAAATAATTTTTCAGTAAAGATAATTATTCCTGTGGTTGTCCATGGCCTGGAATTTAGGTTAAGTTTAAGTTAAGAACTCTCCTGGTGCTTCATTATTATTTATCACACATCATATCATCGGGGTAACGTAACTCCGCCTTCTAGGTGCCCTAACTACAGAAGTAGATAGTAATTACGCCAATGTCAGGGGAGGAAAAAAAAACAGAAAATGTCATGAAAGACAACGTGGTGGCATTAGAAAAAACATATTTTGTAAAAAAATATTCATATATTTTATTTACCTTTTGCTAAAGTTGGAGTCCAGTTGCTAATATTCTACTCTAAATACGGTTAACGACATATTAATGTTGTTGCTTTTATTTACTTATGGGATATACTTTCCTTTAGGACCGGAGAAAATTTTTCTAAGTTCTATAGAATCTCAGTGCGCATGCGCTAGTGCTCCAATTATCCCAGGTAGATAATTATTTATTTTTTGGCAGTTTGGGAAAAAATATACATTCAGAAAAACAAAAACAGATCAATGAATTTTGATATCCCGAACGAAATTACATTGATTTCGAAGTTCATAAATTCAACCATAGATGGCAGCACTGAAGATGGCGACAATAGAATAGTTGACGGCCGAAGAATTTCATCAGTCGGAGTTATGGCTGACGATGAACATGATTATGTTTGAAATCGCGATATCATGGAAGCATGAATCCTATGAGGTGAGTTGTTTAAACAATGTGTTCTCCGATGAATTTTAATCATCAGATTCGCTTCTCAACAACAATCTGAGTTCTTCAGAGATATGTGCGAAATGATGATAATATTGTCATCTTATGATGACATAGATAGATTCATTTCAAATATGAAAAAAAATATTCCGAAAGGCTCCGGCAAAAATAATGAAATTCAACGCAATTACCCCAGGGGTACCTCTACGCTACAATCTGTCATTACGAGGTGGGGAACCTGGCTGAATGCGATGTTATATTATGCCACATATTATACTATAATCGCTAAAATAGTTAATCTTCGACAGTACGGACAGTTCAGCAATTGGAATAATAGAATCACTGCTTTGTTCTAACTTACACGAAAAGCTAAATTTTATAAACAACTCTTTTGGACATATTTCTGATACAATCATACATCTGCAGACAAGTCACACAGAAATTCCCAAAGTTCTTGAGCTAGTTCAGAAACTGTCATAAAGAATTAATAGAGTTCCATCCACATCGATCACCGAAAGATTAAAAAAAAAGTTAAACTCTGTTCTAGTGAAAAATACTGGGTGTTCGGTCATGAAATATATTCGAGATACCTTAGAAGGAAAACCAGATGTATGAACTGTTTGTGTATTTCCTGCAGATAACGTTCGCTACCTGTGACATCCTGGTATGTAGAACGAAGTTTTTCCATGTACAAATCTTGCTTGCATGACAATAGGAGGAGATTTTGTTTTGAAATATATAGAATGTATATTGCAGTGCATTATAATGGTAACAATAAAGAAACTATCATGTAAGTGTCGTTGCTTTTATTTTGTACATTACGTACACAATGAATGCCAGAAGTCTGTGTAATAAAGGAAAAATAAAGAGTTTGAAGCAGTCAAAATTGACATAGCAATGATTCCAGAAACTAAGAGAAAATTACGTGGAAGCAATGAATTTAGAGATTATATTCTACTTTATTTTTTTTTCAAATGCCCACGTTTGTCTTTCGACATTCCTGGTTTCTCTCCTGGCATGGCGTACTTGTAACCCACTTCTGAGGTTGGGGCGCCTGGAAGGCGGGGTTATGTTGCCCCGATGATATGATGGGTGACGATGGTGCGCCAGGAGAGTCCCTAATCCTAAACTTAACCTAAGATGAATATGAATGATGATGATTGCGATGGCCGTATGATTTCGGAGACCGTTTGGGCCTTAAAGTTTTCCTAACATTAGTCTTACAGGTGAGGAAAAACCCCGATAAAAACCTCACCCAGAAAAACTGTCCCGACCGGGGATCGAACCCGGGCCCGCTGCGTGACAAGGCAGCACGCTACCCCGAGACCACAGCGGTGGACATATTCTACTTTATTGTGGCGTAGATAAGCTCAGACGAGCAGCTGCAGGAATAGGAATCTTGATAAAAACAAAATGGAAAAATAAAATTGATTCATGTTGCTTCGTTAATGAAAGAATTCTAACATTACGGGTATAAGTATGCCAAGGTTTTATGACTATAATTAGAAGGGAAAACTGAAGATTCAGAGAAATTTTATCAGGAGTTACAAGTTCAATATAACATAAACAAATCGGATTACATTATAATAGCAGGCGATTTAAATGCCTAAATTGGCAACCCTCCACTGCAAGGAATTGTTGGAAACAACTGCGCACAAATCATTAATAAAAATGGAGAACTTATTGATTTTGCAGCACTTAACAGTCTTAAAATCGCTAATTCCTTTTTCCTACATAAAGACAGTCACAAATATACAAGGTCAGCAAGAGAGACTAAATGAATAATTGATTACTTGATCACTAATAAATATGTTAAAGATATTAGAATATTTCGAGGTTACGATATTAGCTCTGACCAATATATATTGGCGTCACAATCAATATCCCAAGAATTGAGGAAAAGGAATTAAAGTGGTTAGGACATGTTTTAAGAATGGAAGATGAGCGATGGCCGAAGCAACTATATGAATGGCATCCTAACAGAAAGAAGAAAAGAGGAAGACCAAGGTTAACATGGAAGGAAAACATGAAGACAGTAATGCAAGCTAGAGGGCTAAGCATCGAAGATGCCCAAGACCGTAGGCTTTGGAGGTTTGGCACGGGAAGACGGCAGCAGCTGTAAAAACCCGAAGATAGATAGAGATCAATATCCCACTAAGATGGCATAAAATACAAAGAAAGATAAATTCTCCTGAGAAATGCTTTAGATTACATCTATTACATGAGCCTGGTATTAGAATCTTATATCAAATTCAACTAAATACTTACCTCCCACAGTATGCGGTAAGCATCAACATTAATCAGGAATGGGAAACATTGAAAGAAATTTTACTAAAGACAGCAACAGATGTTCTTGGTACAAGAAGAAAGAGAAAAATGGAAGAGATTTAGTTATTTGGAATGATGATATTGCAGATAAAATTAAATGTAAGAATGAAGCTTATATGGAATACTTAAATGATAGGTCAGACGAAATCTTATTGAATTATAAAAGACTATCAGCAACTGTCAAACGAGAAGTTCGCAAGATCCAACGCTAAACATGGGAAGCATTCATTAGCAATAATACAGAATATGACGTCCATGGCCAACAAGTTAAAGCATATAACATTTTAAAAGAACTAAATAAATCTGTTAAAGATAACTTAAACATAAATCCCATCCCAATAACTAAATGGTTAAATTACTATGAGCAGCTTTGGACGCCACAACTAATATAACACAACATACTTCCAGTGATTATGATGTAGATCCTATCATCTTAGATGAATTGAACTCCGCGTTATACAAATGCAAACTACGGAAGACACCAGGATCAGATCATATCAACACAGAATTATTAAAAATGGCTTCGATTCAATGTTTAAACAAATTTTTAGATCGTATTAATATATGTTGGAAGACTGGCTGTGTACCAGATGAATGGATATCTCGTTAGTTGTACCAATTAATAAAAGAGGAAACAAAAATGATATTAATAATTATAGAGGAATTTGTCTGCTAAATTCTGCCTATAAAATGTATGCAAAAATCATTACCAACAGATTAAACACAGTTTCTGATGCAGTTATCCTAGAAGAACAAAATGGTTTCAGACCCGACAGATCCTGTATAGCACAAATCATAGAAAAACATCGGGATTTTAATATACCAACTTTTATGATATTAATTGAATATCATAAAGCCTTGGACAAGTAAACAGAATAAAATTGTGGGATATCTTAGGTAATGCAGGAATACTTAAGCATTTAATTCAAGCGATCAAAGCATGTATCATAACACACGAATCCGAATAAAGATAAATAATCAATGAGCAAATCGGATAGACTAATAACTCCAGGTATAAAACAAGGCTGTCCACTTTACCCTCTTCTACTTAATATATGAATTAAATCATAAAATTATGGCAAAACCAATTACAATCACACTTTATGATTGATGGCCGACCTTTCAACATATTAATATGTGAAGATGATCAAGTAATATTGGCTACTTCTGAAGATCACCTACGGAGAGCAGTACATAGATTGTCAAATATAACTCAAGATTATAATTTACAAATTTCGGTGAGTAGGACAAAACCTATGGCATTTCAAGGGAAAATACCGATACGAACTAAAATTGTTATTAACAACAATACAATAGAACAAGTTAACAACTTTATTTATCTTGGCCGCAACCTTTCCTACGACACAAGTAAAGACATAGACATAAAATTGATCAAATTCCAAAAACTTATAGGAAGAATAATAAAAAAAACACTCTTCTCCGAAAAGTACGCCCAAATACAATTCTAAAATTTTATAAAACAATAACTCTTCCAACACTATTTTATGTCTCTGAAACCTAGACTCTTAGCACAGGCAAATTAAATATAATAACTACAGAAATGAAGTTATTAAGACATTTATCGGGTTATACGCTTTATGATCACATGCGTAATGAAGATATCCGCAAAGCTCGCAACACACCAGCAGTAACTGAAACCATCCAAATATAACAAAATAATTGGCATGAACACCTCCTTAAAATTCGAAACAATAGACTACCTGTGAAAATATTCAACTACACACCCACAGGACGAAGAGATCCAGGAAGACTTAAGAACCGACGGAGGGATAAATTTCTATCCTGAAGCGGAACAGGCCAATGGCCTAATCCATCACTGTAATTGATGATGTATACAAGTAGGCTATCACTGCACATTACGCGCCACTAGCAGAAACACACTGCACTGGTTCCGTTGCGCAGCAATGATTCTGTGTGTAATATACCTGATTTGCCAACCAAGTAAGGTACTGTGCCTTGTTATAATATTATAATTATATTGTAAAAAGAAAAACTAATGTGTAAACCAGGAATCGAACCGTGGACCTCTAGTTCTCCAGACTAGTGTGCAGTCCACTACACCATTCCACATCTGGCACAAACACCAACAATTCTTTCCACATATACAAATCTATAATTCTCGTTTCGTCCGCTGTCAGGTAGATGACACTGCCATCGCCAACGGCCGGCTTCGTTAACAAGTATCTATATTTGAGAATTTTACACCACCACTTTTATAAGCAGTAAACGATGTTATTTAACATTTTCCAATACTGTTATTTTAACACAGTTCCAATAATGGAGCATATTATAATGATATGTTGGTGTTTATGCCAGGTGTGGAATCGTGTAGTGGGCTGCACACTAGTCTGGAGAACTAGAGGTCCACGGTTCGATTCCTGGTTCACACATTAATTTTTCTTTTCACAATATCATTATAATATTATAATATGATCCATTATTGGAACTGTGTTAAAATAACAGTATTGGGAAAGTTAAATACTTTGCCTTTTTATTAGCATCGTAATTCAAATCTGACCATGAAAGTTCCTACAAATGCTGCCCAGAGACCTCCTTTTTCAAGCTTCGGGTTCTTTTACGTACCGTGAATCTACGAAACGAGATTCACTTTAGTTTACTTCTGAAGGAACCATATTCAGGATTTGTACGCCCTGAAAAATCCATCGACCCGGCCGAGTTTGAGCCCACGAACCATGAGTCAAGAGCCGAGCTTGGTAACCACTATTTCATTAGGAGCGACACAGTTAATTTTAAATTATATTTTGTATTATTGTGTGTTGTTATTTACGATACCTGAGAGGCATAAATCACCTTTCCTTGGCACAGAGGTATGAGACGCGCTCTAGTTCGTGTCACGATGGTGGGAGAAATTGTCTTATGGACTTGCTATTTTACAACGCTCTTTCAACTACTCATTATTTAAAAGGAAGACAGGGGCCTATTATTCCAAGCTTGGTATTCTTTTACTTACTTACTTACTCAATGGCACTATCGAACCCGTAGGTTCATGGCCGCGCGGACATAAGCTCTCCATACATCCCTATCCTGAGCTAATGCTTTCCAATCATTCCCTGTATAATCTACTTCCCTCAAATCATAGTTAATGTTGTTCTCCCACCTCATTCTTGGTCTACCAACTGGGCGTTTTCCCTCTGCCTTTCCTACAAGAAGCTTCCATGCACGTCTTTCATTCCCCATACGTGCAACATGTCCTGCCCATCGCAGTCTACGAGACTTTACTGTTCTTATTATATCTGGCTTCCTATAAAGACCATGTAGTTCATTGTTATGTAGTCTCCTCCATTCACCTGTCTGTTCATCTCTCTTTGGTCCAAAAATTTTCCTAAGAACTTTATTCTCAAATACTCGTAATCTCCTTTCCTCCCTTAAAGTAAGAGTCCATGTTTCGCACCCATATAATATAACTGGTAGAATAATAGTTTTATATATTTTCAGCTTAACGTTTTTTGAAAGGAGTTGGGACATCAAAAGTCTCTGCAATGAATAATAGCATGCATTTCCAGAATTGAGCCTATGTTTAATTTCTTTGTGCGTCTCATTCCTATTTGTGATTATTGTTCCTAGGTATTTGAATTCAGCCACTTCCTCAAAATTTCCCTCATTTGTCATTAGCTGTCCATTTCCATTATATACTGAATTTCTACCTGTGACCATATATTTAGTTTTACTGATATTTACTTCCAGTCCTAATTTCTTAGTGTTTACTCAATAGTGTGTGCGTGTTGGCCTTTAGTATCTCCTCGCTATCGGCCAGTAGTACTACATCATCAGCATAAACTAACAGCTTATTAATACCATTCAGTTGTAAGCCTTCCTCATTCTCTAAAGATTTAATGGCATGCTCTAGTACAAAATTAAATAGTAGAGGAGATAGTGCATCTCCTTGCTTCAACCCATTCTGGATTTCAAAAGTGTCTGAAAAACTGTTTGCCTACACGCACCCTACTATTTGAGCCATTTAGACACATTCGTATAAGTCTAACTAACTTTTTAGGAATTCCGAACTCCAGCAGGATACTATATAACTTCTCCCTCTTAATTGAATCATACGCTTTTTTGAAGTCTACATATAGTTGATGTACAGTGCCATTATATTCCCATTTCTTTTCTAAAATCTGTCTTATACTAAAAATCTGATCTGTTGTAGACCTGTTTCTTCTAAATGCACATTGATGATCTCCTAGAATGTCATCAATGTAGGGAGTAAGTCTGCTTACTAATATATTTGTAAGAATTTTGTATGAAGTTGAAAGTAATGAGATGCCCCTGTAGTTGTTGCAATCAGTTTCATCTCCTTTCTTATAAATTGGTACGATAATTGATTCCTTCCATTCATCTGGAAGAGCTTCTTTTTCCCAAATCATACTAAGCAACCAGCGTATTTTGTCTATCAATTTTCTCCTCCTGATTTTATGAGTTCTGCTGGGATCTCATCTGAACCTGATGCTTTATACATCTTCAATTTTTCAATCGCCATTTCGACCTCTAATGCACTTGGCTCTGCGACTAGCATTTCTGCTGTCTGTAACTTATCCTCCTCAATGTCCTGTTCTGTATGTACATTTAATAGCTGATTAAAGTAACTTTTCCATCTATTTAATATACTCCTAGAATCTGCAATCATATCCCCATTTTCATTTCGAATTATGTTTGTTCTAGCCTGAAACCCTTTCTTCTCTATACTAATTCCCTGATATAATTCTCTAATGTTCCTATTTTTGCATTCATTTCAAGATCATTAATCTTCTCTCTCAAATATTCCCTCTTTTTACTCTTTAGTAACTTAGTGGTTTCCCGTCTAATACTACCCAATTGCTCTAAATTTACCTCATTTGGCTCGTGTAACCATTTAATTTTTGCTAGTTTTCTTTTCTTTACAATGTCGGCACATTCCTCATCAAACCATTTCTTGTTTTGCCTCTTTTTTAAACAACCAATGCTTTCTGATGCTGACAATTTAATAGTATCTCTTATAGCCTCCCATTCTTTATTTATATCAGGTTCTTCTTCGTTTGCCACATTGTCATCTGAAGATTCCAGTACTTCAAATTTATTAGCAATTTTGATTTGGTATTCTTGCCGCATTTCATCATTTCTCAAGTTTTTTTAATTCATATTTTACAGAATCATCTTTAGCATTCGTTCCTCTCATAAGCGATAGCCGTTGTCTGATTTTCACTCTGACCAGATGATGATCCGAATTGCAGTCTGTCCCTCTAACTGATCTAACATCAATGATGCTACTGTGCCAGCGTTTATCCACTAATACATGATCTATCTGGTTCCGAGTTTCTCCATCTGGGGACGTCCAGGTGTATTTATGAATATCCTTATGCTGAAATGTTGTGCTCTTAACAATGAGATTCTTTGATGTGGCAAATGTGACTAATCTAACCCCGTTGTCGTTACTATCTTCATGAAGACTGAATTTGCCTATTGTTGGTTTGAATATATCTTCCCGCCCCACTTTTGCATTTAAATCTCCTAAGACAATTTTCATATGTTATCGTGAAAGGCTATCAAATAAGCATTCTAATTCTTCATAGAACTCATCCTTGATCTTGTCATCTTTATCTTCTGTGGGGGCATGTACATTTACAATTATAAAATCATGTCGTTTACCCTTTAGAATTATGTATGATATCCTATCATTAACAAACTTAATATCTCGGATAGCGGATAGGATCCTCCTTCTGACTAAAAAACCCGTTCCAAATGCAGGTCTATCTGCACCCCCATAGAATAATGCAAAGGTTCCTGATTCCTGACTACCTTCTCCTGGCCACCTAATTTCCTGTAAAGCGACTATATCCAAGGGCGATTTATCTAGTTCCCGCGTTAATATCTCTAGTGCCCCACTATTGTATAAAGTCCTAACATTCCATGTTCCTAGGAACATGTCCCTGTGTTTGAGCCTTTGGCATGGGTTCCCTGAAGTAGTCCCCGCCCGGAGAACCGAATGGGGGACTATTTGACCTCCGGAGAATTTTACCCCAGATGAACCCATGTCCGCATTTCTTGACGGTTGTATTTTTACGGTAAAGATCGTCACTCTTTCGCCCAAGGTACTTTTTTCGTCTGGCTTATCACCTTCGACCAGTCCGGCATGGGTAACCCTATCGGCAGCAATGCTACCGCCGGCATAGCTCTCAGGATCATTTAAGCACGCAAGCCTCTCCACCACGACAAGGTAAAGATACCATGGAGGGTGGTATTCTTTTACGTGCTATAAATATATGACACGGCTTCACTTCTCTTCCGAAAGATTTTTACACCCTCAAACATCTAAGACCCCGGCCGAGTTTGAATCTGCAAACCTTGGAACTGGAGGCGAGTATGGTAACTATTTGAGCACTTGGACAGGTTTACCTCGGGATTTCGGCCAGTAATGAAACTGGTGTCCACCCAGCATTATGAGGAATTTGGGAAGTAATAGTTTCAGGTTGAGAAATCACTAATAACAGATGGGAGACCAGACATGCTGTCTAGTTGTGACTAGTTAGGCTGGATGATCATCCACATATCTTATTAATACATTGAAATTGAAATATGAGAGCACCAGTCGGCTGGTATAAGCCAAGGCTTCTCACGCCATGGAGTTACATTTTCATTATTATTCATAATAAATAATGTAGTAAATTTTTGTATTGACTTTGTTTTAGTGTTTATATGCTTATGAATTAAAGAAAGAATAGATTATATAAATACATAAGTTGAGTATTTTGTCATCTTGCCTCAAAACATCTATTTTATCTACAGATTGTCCAGATTGAAGATAAAATATGGATGTTTTGAAACGCGTGCTAAAAGAAATCAACTACTATGAGGTAAGATGACAAAGGACTCAACGTATTTATGAAGAAGAACCTCATAATTTTACTTCCTATTCTAGTTTCACATTAAATTATATGCCCTGAAAGAATCATGTCACATAATATGAAAAACCCTTACTCTACTTAATATTCTTAAACCTCTTTATAGACTAAGGTAGCGTTTTATGATAGTGTGAGAAATTTTACGATCGACAGTTTTGATATGATGTAAAGAGTTGTAAAATTTTACTTCTAATAGTTGCCGTATTAATGGTATAATGCAGCTCTACTAGGCCTTGTTCTTTTTTTTACCAATACACTAGGCCTTTAGGCTATTAACATTCTTAGTTTTAACAATAATAGGGTTATAAAAGCCTATTATTATAAGAATGTGTCTAAATGGCTCAAAGAGTAGGGTGCGTGTAGGCAAACAGTTTTCAGACACTTTTGAAATCCAGAATGGATTGAAGCAAGGAGATGCACTATCTCCTCTACTATTTAATTTTGTACTAGAGCATGCCATTAAATCTTTAGAGAATGAGGAAGGCTTACAACTCAATGGTATTAATAAGCTGTTAGTTTATGCTGATGATGTAGTACTACTGGCCGATAGCAAGGAGATACTAAAGGACAACACGCACACACTATTGAGTAACACTAAGAAATTAGGACTCGAAGTAAATATCAGTAAAACTAAATATATGGTCACACGTAGAAATTCAGTATATAATGGAAATGGAAAGCTAATGATAAATGAGGGAAATTTTGAGGAAGTGGATGAATTCAAATACCTAGGAACAATAATCACAAATAGGAATGAGATGTACAAAGAAATTAAACATAGGCTCAATACTGGAAATGCATGCTATTATGCATTGCAGAGACTTTTGATGTCCCAACTCCTTTCAAAAAACGTTAAACTGAAAATATATAAAACTATTATTCTACCAGTTACATTATATGGGTGCGAAACATGGACTCTTACTTTAAGGGAGGAAAGGACATTACAAGTATTTGAGAATAAAGTTCTAAGGAAAATTTTTGGACCAAAGAGAGATGAACAGGCAGCTGAATGGAGAAGACTACATAACAATGAACTACATGGTCTTTATAGGAAGCCAGATATAATAAGAACAGTTAAGTCTCGTAGACTGCAATGGGCAGGACATGTTGCGCGTATGGGGAATGAAAGACTTGCATGGAAACTTCTTGTAGGAAAGCCAGAAGGAAAACGCGCAGTTGGTAGACCAAGAATGAGGTGGGAGAACAACATTAACTATGATTTGAGGGAAGTAGATTATACAGGGAATGATTGGAAAGCATTAGCTCAGGATAGGGATGTATGGAGAGCTTATGTCCGCACGGCCATGAACCTACGGGTTCGATAGTGCCAGTGAGTAAGTGAGTATTATATATAATTACAAATATTACATTTATTTTAATTTTATAAAATTTGTTTTTTTTGTTGTAACATAATAATATTTTAGCAAAAATATTTCTCTAGAATTCTAAAATAAGCATTTTGAAAAATTAATAAATAAATTTAATATAAAATTGATCACAAGATATGTCGATGATATAATAATTTAAAAAAATGAAAATAGAAAATAATAAAAAAACCTCGAATTAAACATTATACATAGAAAATACAATTTACTGAGGCAATAGAAATCGATTATGAAATAAACTACCTAGACCTAATAATAGAAAAAATAAAAAAGTAAAAACGTGAAATAAGTATTTACCGATAGTCTACAAGCAATACGTTTACTATCAACAAGAATTCAAGACATCCTTAGCACATTCAACAGTTTAATAAATAAAGGTAAGGTGATCCCACAACAGGCCTCAGGAGGCCTTTGGGGTAGTAGGAGGTTAAGGCTCCCACTTTTTCTAGACAATCGGCACTTTATGTCAGCCGGGTTGTCAGCCCTGCGTGACGGCCGCTTTTACCCCAGAACAAGCGTCTGGTACTCATTTCAGTTAGAGGCTGAGTCGACCCCAGAGCCATAGTGCCGCCAGAGGGTTTGGGTCAGTTTAAAAATCCTGACCCCAACGGGACTTAAACCTTCGACCCTCCGGCTTGTAGCTCAGTGCCTTAACCACTACGCTACGGCGTGCCCCTCAGTTTAATAAATACGATGCTAAAACTGCCTCTAAACAAAGCAAACTGCAACAAATAACTGAAATATATTAAAAACATTGCAAGAAATAACAGCTCAAATGAATAAATTGTAGATAAACTTATAAAAAACAAACATTAAAGAAAAAATAATTAATAGGCCTATAACGAATCTCGAAAAATAATTTGACAGTAAAAATACCTGGTTAACGCTAACATATACAAGAAATTAAACAATGGCTAAAACTCTGAAAAGAAAAACTAGACAAAGACAAACAATGCATACAATACTGAAAATAAATTAAGTATAATAAACAACGGCCATAAGCAAAATCAACAGATTTGACAATAAAGGAGTTCACAAATTAACGTATAAAGGATGCAATAAATTCTACATAGGCAGAATCAGCAGAAGTTTCAACATTGTTGTATTGTATTGTAAGCCTATGTTTTTCCTTTACAGAGATTTAGGCGCTCCCCCCCTACAGGTAAGAATTTGAACCATACTAATTTAGTTACACTTAAGTTATGTAGATAGGAAATAACACTATGAGGTTTTTTAATATTGTTTATTTTTTACTATTTCACTCACCTCATACTTCATAATTCATAGCAGACCCAGGGTTTCTTCACATCTTTTGTGACATTCTCAATGCTGTGTCACGTTCACAACTGACGTCCAACGGCCTTCTATCCTGCAGGCCGTTGGACGTCAGTTGTGAACGTGACACAGCATTGGGAATGTCACAAAAGATGTGAAGAAACCCTGGGTCTGCTATGAATTATGAAGTATGAGGTGAGTCAAATAATAAAAAATAAACAATATTAGTTACACTTGTTTTCGTATAGATGTAATTTTGAGTGGTCCGTGGTCAGCGTTCCGCCTCTTACCGACATCTAGGAAACCAAGGCAGTACTAGGACGGGAAAATTCGGTAAATTTTGCTTAGAGGCCTTTCCATTCAGGCCTGAAAATTTTCAGACTCAGGACCCACGGCTTAAAGTCCCTCCCGGAGGACTTGCTTCTTGGACTTTTCCGTCCGAAAAAAATTCATCGACCCCGCCCGGGTTTGAACCCGCGACCCTCGGGACCAGAGGCAAGGAGAATAACCACTAGTCCACCGCGGCCGATAAGTTTCAACATAAGATTTTTAAAAAATCATAGATTTCATATATACGGAAGGAAATCTAGTTGCGCCAAATATGTCACCAATGCAGGCCACCACATGGATACAATACGGAACACCCTTACCATAATTCACAAAAAAAATCCAACAAAGATAAACGCACTAGAGGAACTAGAAATGTTAAAATAAGTAAACAACGATTTAATTTGAAAGGAGAACACACCTAACTCATACAACCCTCTAAACGAAATTACAAAACAAAAGTCAGTAGCTACTGCCGATGCTGGAAGGCGGCTGATATCAAAAGCGTTGTCAAACAACAACAGATGGTAGTAAATATCCTTCTCCTGAAGATGGAAGCCGGTTTCCGAAAAGCCTACAGTTCTTAAAAGTTTTTTTAATTGACCGAGTTGATAAGGACGGCACCTGCCAGGTATCTATTTTAATATTTTACTTTGTGAATATAATAATTATTTATTTGTATACAGATTTTTAATGTGTACACATCTTTCTGTGCCCAAAGTTTTATTTTTCTTCTCCACTCGTCTCTATCCATCCACTCCATGTCCTCCAGTCCTTTTGTTCTCATTCCAGTTCGTATTTCTTGCATCCACGAGTTTCGAGGTCTTCCTTTCCTTCTTCTTTCAGGTGGACACCATTCCAATGTTTTCCTGGGTAACCTTTCTTCTTGCATTCGTCGTACGTGCCCGTACCAATTTAATTGTTTGTATCTTAAATAATCTACTATTGAATATCTAATATTCATTTTTTCTCATATGACAGTATTTTTTTTTTTTTAATTTTGAACATCTTGCTGCTCTCCTCAAGAAATCCATTTCCATCGACATAAGTTTTTGTTCTAAGTTTTTGTTGAATTTCCAAACTTCAGCTCCATATGTGACAGTACTTCTCACTATTGAATTATATATTTGTAATTTATTTTTCCTGATTATATGTCTGTTTCATAATACTGCAGTCATCATTGCTGCTATTGCTCTACCTTTATTTATTCTGTTTTTATATCACTTCCTTGTTTATCCTCTTTATGTACTTTTACCCCCAGGTACTCAAAATTTTCACATCCTCTAATATACCCCTTTTCATCTTCTAATATCAAATCTTCGGTTTCGGCTCTAAATTTATTTTGAAACCCCAGTGCAATAATTTTCTGAACATAAACTCCATGTCTTCATATTCTTGAGCAATTATTATCTGGTCATCCGCAAATAACAGTGTATATATTGTATCTTATTTCCGTCCGGCTTTAAATCTTTAAGCTTTTTAGCATTGCTATGTTTTTTTGTGACGAACAGGGAGCTGGCCTGATGCATCAACCTCCAACCTGGAGGACCAGATGATTTTTGGTCAAGGATTTCTTCCTCTAGCCTTTATCGAACCAATGATGAACTGCAAAGCAGCAGGATCTGTACCCTAGGGTACAGGGTACTATCAGCCGGACGTACCGAAAACTGGTTTTTTTAACGAGGTTGTTACTCCTCCCCCTCACCCTTTTCTAACCTGGCTTGGGACAGGCTTTGGCGGGTTTGTAATAATAATAATAATAATAATAATAATAATAATAATAATAATAATAATAATAATAATAATCCGATTGAGGGTCTTTCCACTTTTCAGCGATTGCCCTTTTACCAGCCGGCTGCTGGCCCTTCACATCCACATGGGTCAATCACAGAGGTAGATGATCAACAGCCAGTGTAGGGGTGACATGTGGTTAGCATGTCGAGTCCCCCAACCGTTATAGCTGGTTCCTCAACCTGGAGCCGTTACTTATTGTAGCTACCCAATTGCCTCACGATGCTGGGTGGGCACCGGTCCCATACTGGCCGAAATACCATGAGAAAATTTCTTCCCCCATGGAGACTCGAACCAGCGCAAGTCCCGTAGCTCTGCGCGAAGGGTTCCTACCTTAACCGCTCGGCTACGGCGCGGGACTAATAATAATAATAATAATAATAATAATAATAATAATACGGAATGGATGATCTCGTCAGATATAGTGAAGACAATATCCTAGACCTAGAGGAAGGCAACCTCGAAGATAAATCCTAGGTCCTCCGTGTAGCGGTTGTGCGAAGGGCTGGATCCCCATCCACGTAAAAATATTCTCCGAAGACTCAAGAAATGGACAATATGGATATACGACCTGGCGAGAATAAATGGTATTGTGAAAATGGAAATTGAGAACTTAGAATGTAAGAGGGTTGGGATATAAAGAACAAAAACTATTGCAAAAATAAAATAAAAGAATAGGCCTATTGATATTTTAGAATTAACTGAAACTAAAATGAAAAATACTTATTTTTTATTTATTTATTTTACCTCATGGAGTTAAGACCGTAAGGTCTTCTCTTCCACTTCACCAGGATTAAATTATACATAACAATAAGAATTATGAATTATCTACAAGTTGATTTATGATACATAATAGATATAGGCTATAGGCCTACAATATAAAGTTGACAATGGAAAGAAAGAAAAATAGTAATAACAATAGTAATAATAATAATAATAATAATAATAATAATAACAATCTATAATGAGATTAAGTAAATGATTTGGCAAAGAAAGTTAAAAATATAAAGGAATAATAAACGTGTATAGTCCACAGACGAAGTGAATGAAAGCTCGGGACGAAGGGGGGCACGGGGAATTGCAAGCGATACAATGGTATACTACCTGAGAATAAAGGAACACTCATGACGTATGAAATACCTACTGCTTTCATTCTCTTCGTCTGTGGACAATACATGGAACACGGTTATATATTATATTGTCTAAGGAAATATGAAGTTAGTTTCTTTTTAAATTTTTTTTGAGTCGGGCAGTGACGAGGGGAGGGAATTCTAGAGTCGGGTGGCTGAAACAAGGAAGGATGAGGAATCGTGAAATGTTCGATGTAGAGGAACAGCTAGTAAGGGTACTAAGGATTTTGGTAACTATTTATTATTGTTGGACCAACGGATCTGTGCCCCCCTAAGAAATGCGAACTAAACACCAATTCCGTTTCTGCCTCGGTAAATCATTTCCCTCCCTGCATTCTTGCCTGTCTCTATTTTCTATCTCTCTGTTTCTCTCCTCCCATTACTCGCAGTTTTGAGCTTTCTTGCGGGATATTATTTGCACTCACAGTCCAGTGTTGTCAACTCAGTATCAGTATGTTATGTTATATAGTATGTAAATTGTAAATTATTATCATTAGCTTAATTCATAAGCATAAATTAGAATTCCTGTATAGTATCAGTATGTTATATAATATGTAAATAAAATCGAAGCATGTAGTATCTTCGTCATAGCCGGTCCCTAGTCCGGATGAGAAAGAAGGAGGGTACATGACTGTGTGTTCGTACCTACAATTTTATAATTTTGTTAGGACCTCAAGATTACGTTCCAAATCTAACCAAATAAGACAATGAGGTGAAGGAGAAGTATTTATGACGAAACATTTATGTTTAAAAATAACATATGTAGATTCCCTTCACGTAATTTCCATTTAACCAACAAATATCTACTATTGTAATTATATCTATTAATCGTAGAAATCAATCAGTGTCATTAGACCTACTTAAATTAAACATGAAGTAATAATTGACCCTACATTATTCAATATTCAAGAGCCTGACACCGGGGGAAGTTGGGCAACGTCCCTACTCGGTCAGTTACAGTGGCTTCTATTTGACGTAGTGGGAGGGGAGCGCGGTGGAATCGTGTGAGAACTGACGTGTACTTTTTGAAGAACGATGCCAGCGCTACAGGGGCACAGATCCGTTGGTCCGAGTATAGTGCCGTATATTCTGGAAAAACAGACGACGATAGAGCATCTGTGGGTTTAGCAATGGTGATTAAACAAGAATTAAAGAAACATATAATAGCATATGCTTGGATATCAGATCGCAGAATAACAATACGATTAAAAACAGAAAGTAATTATATTTGTGTAGTAGCAGTGTTTGTAGTATTTACTCTTCAAAAGAGACAAAATAAGTCTATGAAGAACTACAGTAAGTAGTAGATGGAATAAATAACAATGATTTTATATGCTCCTACTTGGGGATTTTAATCCAAGAGTAGGGAATAACTCTATCCCAGACTCTATGAGGAATAATGGAAAACAAATGTCTTATGAAAGTGGAAAATTGTTGAAGGAATTCTATACCCTGAATCACCTTCCAATTACCAATACGTATTTTAAACACAAAAAAATACATGAAATGCAATAGGTCAAAGTTAATTATAGACTATTGTATTGTAAGCTAAAAGCATTATAAGAAAAGCCCATCAGGAGTCATGGGATAAATTTATAAGCTCAGTAGAACATGATATGTATGGAAGACAAGAAATAGGTTATAAATTAGTGAAACATCTAAATCAGACTGAGAAAGATTCTGCCAGATTAAATATAATCCCAGAATAATAATGGTTCCAACATTATGAAAAACTTTGGAAAAAGGAGGAAATTGAAGGAAAAGAGAACAATGAGGAAGAAATAAAAGTGGAAAATATTGATGTAATAGACATAAATGAATTAGAAATGGCTTTGAAAACCACTAAGAATAGGAAAGCAACAGTATTAGATAATATAAATATGGAGTTAGTCAAATATAGTGGAATATTGTGTAAACTACGAATACTTCATCTAATTAATATATGTTGGCAGACCTATGGGATTCCAACCACTTGGAAAACAGCAATTGTGAAGAATATATTCAAAAGAGGAGACCGGAGAAATTGCGAGAATTGCAGAGGGATTAGCTTAATGAATACTGGCTACAAGATATATACGAAAATAATAAATAATATATTGAGAAACATAACAGAAGTAATAATAAGTGAAAATCAAAGTGGATTCAGAAAGGGAAGATCATGTATAGACAATGTCTTTACACTGAAACAACTCATAGAAAAGAGAAGAGAACATAACTTAGAAACTCACATAGGATTTATAGATTTGGATAAGGCCTTCGATCGAGTAAACAGACAAAAATTATGGGAAATATTACGAATGAAAGGATACCCGCTGTGCCTTGTTGAAACAATAAAGAAATTATATGAAGACACAAATGTAATTATAGATACCGGATTCAAAAGAACAGATGCAATCAAAACAAATACTGGATTACGACAAGGATGTAGTTTATCACCCACTTTGTTTAATATATATATATATATATACACGATATTTTAAATAAATGGAAAGCTTTAGTAAATCCAGGAATAAGAATGGATAATAAAGTGTGCATAAATAATCTTCTATTTGCTGACGATGTAATCATAATACAGAAAAATGAAGACGACTTACAGAAATCAATGCATGCATTAAATGAAATATGTAAATTATACGATCTAAAGATTTCTGTAAGGAAAACGAAGACCATGGCTTTTAGAGGAAGAGATCCAGTGAGATCCAAAATTATTTTAGAAAATCAAAGTATAGAACAGGTGTCTAGTTTCAAATATTTGGGCTGTGATGTTGGCTACAATGTGGAAAGAGATATTGACTCCAAAATAAATAAATTTCAGACGGTGTGTGGAACGATACAGAGAACATTCAAAAATAAAATTGGAAAAGAAACCAAGATAAAAATGTATAATGCTATGGCGGTTCCCACAATATTGTATGGATGTGAAACTTGGGCTCCAGTGAAAAGACAGAAGGATAGAATACAGACGGCAGAGATGCGGTTCCTAAGACAAGTAAAAGGATGTACAAGACTTGATAGAATAAGAAATGAGGGTATAAGAGAAGAATTGAAAGTACAGCCTTTATTGGATAAAGTCACGAATTACAGACAGAAATGGATTGATCACATGGATGGAATGAGTAAGGAGAGATATCCATTGTTAGCAAGAAATTATCAAGCAAGAGGAAGGCGTGATGTTGGAAGACCTAGAAGACGTTGGGCTGATGCATTATGAAGTCGGAACGGGCAATTGCCTAATACCTGGAGTGATGAAGATGATGATGATGATGATGTATTGTAAGCCTAGTTTTCCCTTTACAGAGATTTAGGCGCTCTCCCCCTACAGGGAAGTATTTGAACCATACTAATTTAGTTACACTTGTTTTCGTATAGATGTCATTTTGGGTGGTACGTGGTCAGCGTTCCGCCTCATACTGACATCTAGGAAACCAAGGTAGTACTAGGACGGGAAAATTCGGTAAATTTTGCTTAGAGGCCTTTTCATTCAGGCTTAAGGATTTTTTACGAGCCTGAAAATCTTCAGACTCGGGACCCATGGCTTAAAGTCCCTCCCGGAGGACTTGCTCCTTGGATTTTTCCGTCCTAAAAAATCCATCGACCCCGGCCGGGTTTGAACCCGCGACCCTTGGGATCAGAGGCAAGAAGCATAACCACTGGTCCACCGCGCCCGATAATTATAGACTATGTTATTATTAATAAGAAAATAAAATCATATGTTTCCGATACAAGGGTAATTAGAGGAAGTAAGCTGAATACAGATCATACTAATTTGACACGTACATTACATTTACCACATATAAAATCAAGGATAATCTTAGGACATAGGATATCGCATCATATAAAATGTTCCTTTTAGAAGAATCAAGCATAAAAATAGGATAAACGAAGAATTGCAATCATTACCAGTATCAGAAAATACTGAACAAGAATTGGATCAAATTAAGACACTTACGATAAAGGCCGGCTCAGAAAGTCTAGGAGTAAAGAGAAAATAACGAAGAAACTGGCTACATACATAGAATAAAGAACTAACTAACTTACTTACTTACTTACTCACTTTCACTATCGAACCCGTAGGTTCATGGCAGCGCGGACATAAGCTCTCCATATATCCCTATCCTGAGCTAATGCTTTCCAATCATTTCCTGTATAATCTACTTCCCTCAGATCATAGTTAATGTTATTCTCCCACCTCATTCTTGGTCTACCAACTGGGCGTTTTCCCTCTGGCTTTCCTACAAGAAGCTTGCATGCAAGTCTTTCATTCCCCACACGTGCAACATGTCCTGCCCATCACAGTCTACTGTTCTTATTATATCTATAAAGACCATGTAGTTCATTGTTATGTAGTCTTCTCCATTCACCTGTGTGTTCATCTCTCTTTGGTCCAAAAATTGTCCTAAGTACTTTATTCTCAAATACTTGTAATCTCTTTTCCTCCCTTAAAGTAAGAGTCCATGTTTCGCACCCATATAATATAACTGGTAGAATAATAGTTTTATATATTTTCAGTTTAACATTTTTTGAAAGGAGTTGGGACATCAAGAGTCTCTGCAATGCATAATAGCACGCATTTCCAGAATTGAGCCTATGTTTAATTTCTTTGTGCATCTCATTCCTATTTGTGATTATTGTTCCTAGGTATTTGAATTCAGTACTTCCTCAAAATTTCCCTCATTTATCATTAGCTGTCCATTTCCATTATATAATGAATTTCTACATGTGACCATATATTTAGTTTTATTGATATTTACTTCCAGTCCTAATTTCTTAGTGTTATTCAATAGTGTGTGCGTGTTGTCCTTTAGTATCTCCTCGCTATCGGCCAATAATATTACATCATCAGCATAAACTAACAGCTTATTAATACCATTGAGTTGTAAGCCTTCCTCATTCTCTAAAGATTTAATGGCATGCTCTAGTACAAAATTAAATAGTAGAGGAGATAGTGCATCTCTTTGCTTCAACCCATTCAGGATTTCAAAAGTGTCCGAAAACTGTTTGCCTACACGCACCCTACTCTTTGTGCCATTTAGACACATTCGTATAAGTCTAACATTTTAGGAATTTCGAACTCCAGCAGGATACTAATAACTTCTCCCTCTTAATTGAATCATATGCTTTTTTGAAGTCTACATATAGTTGATGTATAGTACCATTTTAGTCCCATTTCTTTTCTAAAATCTGTCTTATACTAAAAATCTGATCTCTTGTAGACCTGTTTCTTCTAAATGCACATTGATGATCTCCTAGAATGTCATCAATATAGGGAGTAAGTCTGCTTACTAATATATCTGTAAGAATGTTGTACGAAGTTGAAAGTAATGAGATGCCCCTTTAGTTGTTGCAATCAGTTTTATCTCCTTTTTTATAAATTGGTACGATAATTGATTCCTTCCATTCATCTGGAAGAGCTTCTTTTTCCCAAATCATACTAAGCAACCAACGTATCTTGTCCATCAATTTTTCTCCCCCTGATTTTATCAGTTCTGCTGGGATCTCATCTGAACGAATGAAGTACTAAAGAATACTATATTAAAGCCATGCATACAAGAGACATCTTAAAACGAGGAAAATAGAGCATGGAATAGAATATGAAAAATAAACAACCATTGTAAAAAAAAAGAAGTTGTCTAAGAAGGCTAAAAGGGAAGACTGGGAAAAGTTTAATAGTGAGTGGAGAACATATTTTAATCGACTCACCACATACATTTTCAAACTTCTTTGATACCGACGGTTTCAGACAATATCATGTCCTTCATCAGTCATGGCGTCCATTGATGAAATTCCGTGATTGTTGATTTCTTTGGTGACATCACCTCTTGTGCTGCCATCTTTCGTTGGGATTATAAACTTTGTAATTAAATTTTTATCCACCGGAATATCGAAATTCATAGATCGATATTTATTCTTCTGAATGAATATCATTTCCCAAATTGTAAATTCCAACGGTTTATCCAACTGTTTTAAAAGTTTCGCTTCTTTTTCAGTTTTATGATGTTCTAGTAAACTATGTGCAGCAATTGCTGATTTTTCAATTTCACAATTTTTAATATTTCTAAAATATTCTTTAGTGCGTGTTTCTAAATTCCTTTTTGTTTTTCCTATGTATACTTTGCTACAATCATTATATATGGGAAAAGTTTGTTAAGTTTCTACGAAGAGATTTTACTGGACTACAAAAATATGACTTTAAAGTTTTCAATACATTTGGATTAGATACTACAGATAATCTTAAAGTAAATTACATTAGAAGAAAAGAATGGGAAATACATTATCACAAGCTTAGGATTAAAGAGTAAAGTGCAAATACTTCAGATCTTCAGTTTGGAAAATCTAGAGTAAGTTATCTGGAGAATCAACCATTGTATTTAACAAGAGCTATTTAAAGAGCTAATATCTAAAAAATAGAAAAAAAAACAAGGAATAGATGGGATCAGTGTTGAATTAATTAGATATGCAGGATTTAGATTGCAATAAATGTAACTAAAGTTTATCAATAATATTTATAGAAAAGATGTGATGCCTGATGAATGGACAACAGGTTTTAGTGGTAAATATTTACAAGGAAGCCTATAAGGAAATTTGTGATAAGTACAGATGCATAACGCTTCTATGTAATTTATACAAAATATATGCAAACATATTAAGAAGCTGAATATCAAAATTAGCATAATCATACCTATTTGAAGAACAGTCAGGATTTAGTAAAGGGAAGAGTTGTAATGATCCGAATTTCATTATACAACAAATCATAAATAAAATAAGAGAGTTTAATTTGCCATCTTCTTTACTATACATTGATTTTAATGGTCAATTTTATGTAATATTTTAGAATTTTATGGAATTCCTATAAAACTACTAGAATCTGTTAGTTTTATACCAACACAAATGTTATATTTAAATTAATATCGGGAAGTAAACATTATGTGGTTATATCATTAATAGTGAGTGGAGAACATATTTTAATCGACTCACCTCATACATTTTCGAACTTCATGGCGTCCATGACTGATGAAGGACATGATATTGTCTGAAACCGTCGGTATCAAAGAAGTTTGAAAATGTATAAGGTGAGTCGATTAAAATATGTTCTCCACTCACTATTAACAACACAAATGTATTAATTAAATAAGATAAAATAATTTTAAAAATTCAAGTAAGATACCAAGGACTAAAACAAGCATATGATGCGGCTCTGTGTACCGTTGGAAACTCGTATTCGGGAGGTACCTGGTTCAAATCCAACGCACAGAGTTATTCCCGGTTTTCCGCAGTCATCAAAACAAATAATGGGTCAAAATGTCATCATTATCAGGACTCATCAAATCACCGTTTCATGGCGTTATTAAATAATTACAAAAACGCGTCCGTGTGGAGTTGCCAGTCTCCCATCGGACGCCTTCCCAGGTGGCGGATAGGGTAATGCTCACCAGATATGGCGGGTACTGGGGAAATAAAATACCCAGGGCGGACCAAAAGTAGCGCTGCTGCCTTGCAGTAAGGTACTGGACTATCAAAGGCTAGAGGAAGAAAACCTTGAACAAAAATTACCCGTCCCCCAGGTTGGGGGTTGATGCATCGGGCCAGCTCCTCGTTCATCATAAAAAGAAAAAAAATGCTAAAAAACCAAACAACATGCCTCGGAATACGAAATAAAGAAATAAGGGAAATTATGGGTGTACAAGAGGATCCGGACATCATAGACATCATAGAAAAGAAAAGATTGCAGTGGTATGGTCATGTCGAACGAATGCCAGAGCAAAGATTGCCAAAAATTGTTATGGAATGGATCCCAATGGAAAGGAGGAAGAGAAGAAGACCGAAGAAAACTTGGATAGAAGGGGTACAAGCAGCTATGAATATCAGAGGAATGGAGGAATATCAATGGATGGATAGAGAGGAATGGCGTTTGGTTTCTGGAAGACAGCGGCAGCTGCCATGATACCGGATGATGATGATGACAAAAACGCGCGACGTTACAAAATAAATATGCACAATCTCGTGGTTGCAACCAAAGATTCCAGATCTGCAATGACCTTAGATATTATTGGTAGCTTAAGCATTAACTAAAAATTGCAAACTTTCAATATGGGAGCCACGTGTCACGCGACATATGTCAAGGAAAGAACCCAGTTATCTTCTCCACATGTGTGAATTTGAAACCAATGCCTATACGCCATCATACATCTGGGAGAGTTTGTGTTAGAGGTGGAATGAAGATTGCATTTTTCACATATTCCCACAGAAGAAAAAAACATGGATAATGTGACCTGGATAGTCATTGCATTAGTTCTTGCTAGCTCCATTGCTTTCTTCTTGAAATGAAGAATGACCAACAATTTACAATAGAACAACTCAACTCAGTTTATTTTGAATTTTTTTCTATATGTTGCTAGTTCACACTTTTTTCTATAATAACAATATTGTATTCAAGGGACTTGATCTCATCACATCGCTCGACCTGGCTTACACCGGATATTAATGTACAAAAATATTAGTGGTTTATTAATAAATATGTTAACTAGATCCATGCTCATATTATGTATTTACCTAGTTCCGACCATAATAACTTACTTACTTACTCACTGGCACTATCGAACCCGTAGGTTCATGGCCGCGCGGACATAAGCTCTCCATACATCCCTATCCTGAGCCAATGCTTTCCAATCATTCCCTGTATAATCTACTTCCCTCAAATCATAGTTAATGTTGTTCTCCCACCTCATTCTTGGTCTACCAACTGCGCGTTTTCCTTCTGGCTTTCCTACAAGAAGTTTCCATGCACGTCTTTCATTCCCCATACGCGCAACATGTCCTGCCCATCGCAGTCTACGAGACTTAACTGTTCTTATTATATCTGGCTTCCTATAAAGACCATGTAGTTCATTGTTATGTAGTCTTCTCCATTCACCTGTCTGTTCATCTCTCTCTGGTCAAAAATTTTCCTAAGAACTTTATTCTCAAATACTCGTAATCTCCTTTCCTCCCTTAAAGTAAGAGTCCATGTTTCGCACCCATATAATATAACTGGTAGAATAATAGTTTTATATATTTTCAGCTTAACGTTTTTTGAAAGGAGTTGGGACATCAAAAGTCTCTGCAATGCATAATGGCATGCATTTCCAGAATTGAGCCTATGTTTAATTTCTTTGTGCATCTCATTCCTATTTGTGATTATTGTTCCTAGGTATTTGAATTCAGCCACTTCCTCAAAATTTCCCTCATTTGTCATTAGCTTTCCATTTCCATTATATACTGAATTTCTACGTGTGACCATATATTTAGTTTTACTGATATATACTTCCAGTCCCAATTTCTTAGTGTTACTCAATAGTGCGTGCGTGTTGGCCTTTAGTATCTCCTCGCTATCGGCCAGTAGTACTACATCATCAGCATAAACTAACAGCTTATTAATACCATTCAGTTGTAAGCCTTCCTCATTCTCTAAAGATTTAATGGCATGCTCTAATACAAAATTAAATAGTAGAGGAGATAGTGCATCTCCTTGCTTCAACCCATTCTGGATTTCAAAAGTGTCCGAAAACTGTTTACCTACACGCACCCTACTCTTTGAGCCATTTAGACACATCCGACCATAATAAACCAGAAATAATTAAAACAGCGGTGTTTAATTTCATTAATTATTTTTAATTCTGCAGTGTACGTCCTGCGTCAGGCTTATGTTATTTTCTTTTCTCCAAGGGCTTCCCAGAAATATCCTATTGAAAAACACTTCTAGTGCTACATAATTTTCACCATATGACCTTCCCTTTTAATCTACGTTCAGTAATTCTGACTCTAGTACTATGAATGTACGTAGTTTATCGGTATGTTAATTATTACATTTCTTCTTCTTCCTTTCCAGAATTAGGTCAATGCGACCTGTTCCGGTCTCAAGTCCATCGTTTCCTTGGCCGTCCCAAAGATATTTTTCCATGTGGTTTGTAAGTGTAGATCTTTTTGGGTAATCTTGTATTGTCCATTCTCTCTAAATGTTCTTTCCATTGGCATTTGTGCTCTTCTAGTTTATCGACTATTGAAAATATCTCCAGTTCATTTCTTATTGATTCATTGTGTAATCTATTCATGCGTGTACATCCTTTTACGGATCTTAAAAATTTCATTTCAGTGGCTTGAACGTGTGAGATATCTTCTTTTGTAAGTACCCAAGATTCAGATCCATACAAAAGAACAGGAACAGCCATAATTTTATAAAACCTGAGCTGAGTTTCTCTTCGTGGGGTTCTTCTTATGTGCCACAATCATTTGATATCGATTTAATTTATTATGTATATCCCAATCGTAGCTATATGTTATATCTGAACCAAGATAGTTAAAGTGTGCTATCTGTTCTATTATTTTATTATTGATTACTATTTTTGCTCTGACTGGTACTTTGCCCTGAAAAGCCATAATTTTAGTTTTTAAAGTTGAGACTTTGAAATTATAATAGAGTCCTAATTGATTCAACGTGTAAATGGCTCTTTGTAAATCATCCTCTGACTTCTGTATAATTACCAGTTCGTCTGCATACATTAAAATATTCACATTAATTTGTATTCCTATTGGACTTGATTTTTTCCATTTTCGTATAATCTCGTCAAAATATATATTAAACAATGTAGGTGATAATGTAGTACACCCTTGTCGAACTCCTTGATTTATTAAAATTTCTTCTCTGAACTAATTATCTAAATTAAGGATAATTTTCGTGCCAATATAAAGACTTTTTATTCCTTCTATAAGTTGAGTCGGGACCCTCTTGCCTTCATTATTATATTTATTATCTTATTAGTTGAGCGTTTGAATATTCGCCTTATCGAGAAATTAAAAGTAGATTCTGGAAATTGAGTAAAATCAGAATTAGTCCATCTCTGTGGACTAACGTTCTTGCTCATATGGACCGGGTCCAAGTTCGTTTCCCAGTCAGGACAAATTTCATGTGTGAGACATTTTTCGAGGTTTTTTTTTTCCCCTCGCCTGTAAGACAAATGTCAGGAAACTTTAATGCCCTGACAGTTCCCAACACCATCTGTTACACTTAACGATCCTAAGACGCGATATGTTAAAGCGTCTATAAAAGATTAAATTTCATAATTACCTTCGTATTAAACAAATTTTAACCATACAATTCTGGCTTTAACTAATTAAAGAATCTCTAATATAACTAATTTTTCTTAAATATTCTTTGGCCCCTTTGGAATAGTCGTTATCATGCTCCCTTCTAGTTCCGAGGTTTGCGGGTTGGATTGATCGATTGTTTCTGGGCGTAAAAAACTGAGTATGGCTTCCTTTGAAAGGAAAGTAAAGCCATAGGTCTCGTGGCATTGATTTATGGTATGTAAAAAACCTCAAGCTTCAAACAAAGATATGTGACATAAATTCTACAGCTCTTACACAACCAGATTTTAATTCCGACACAAATTAGTTGAGCTGTTAAAGATCGTCGTTAAATAAAATACTACCTATCTAGGCGAACCAAATAGTGTGATTTTCGGCTTTCGCGGTAACATAAATATAAATTACATATTTGAAGAGAAAATTTTTCGCCTAGACCGAGACTCGAACCCGGGACCCTTGGCTTTCCGGGCCAATTGCTCTACCAATTGAGCTACCGAGGCGAGTTACGATCTAGACGCAAATATTTCTCTTATATACGTTGTAATTCCCTCTCGCCAAATGCTTTTGAAACTATTGCTTCTATCTTTGCAAATGACGGCTTCTTAGTTAAGACATTTATTGGGAATTTAACATTACTTATAAAGCTAGTAAGGCTTCTAATGATGTTTTTATTATTGATTTAACATTTCTCACTGAAAGATAAATTATATTTGAAGAGAACAATTTTAGCCTAGACAAAGTTTCCCATTTTATTACATTAAGAAAATTTATATTTTATACACACGAAAATATGAACAATTTAAATATATGGTTTGGATCTATAAACGTGTTATATTTTCTTGAATATTCCATTATTATATAAAATTAATGTTGAGAAGTAAACATTATGAGGCACAATCATTAAAATTCATCGGAGAACATTTTGTTTAAACAACTCACCTCATACGATTCATGCTTCCATGAAACCGCGGTTTCAAACACAGTCGTGTTCATCCTCAGCCATAACTAAGCTTACTAATTTCTTCGGCCGTCAACTGTTCTATTGTCGCCATCTTCAGTGCTGCCATGTATGGCTGAATTTATGAACTTCAAAATCAATGTAATTTCGTTAAGGATATCAAAATTCATTGATCTATCTTTATTTTTCTGAATGTATATTTTCCCCCAAACTGTCATTTCCAAAGGCTTCTCTACTTGTTTTAAAAGTTTAGCTTCTCTTCCAATTTTATGATGTTCTAATAAAATATGTGCAATTGCTGCACATAGTTTATTAAAACATCATTAGTTTATTAGAACATCATAGAATTGGAAGAGAAGCTAAACTTTTAAAACAAGTAGAGAAGCCTTTGGAATTGACAGTTTGGGAGAAAATATACATTCACAAAAATAAAGATAGATCAATGAATTTTGATGTCCCTAATGAAATTACTTTGATTTCGAAGTTAATAAATTCAACCATAGATGCCAGCACTGAAGATGGCGACAATAGAACAGTTGACGGCCGAATAATTTCGTCAGTCGGAGTTATGGCTGAGGATGAACACGACTGTGTTTGAAACCGCGGTATCATGGAAGCATGAATCCTATGAGGTGAGTTGTTTAAACAAAATGTTCTCCGATGAATTTTAATTCCATTATTATACTAAGGATTCATAACATGGAAGTAAACATTTTTTTAATTCTAGCTTTCTCCCCTGGCACTGGTGGAATTGTAATTAATTTCTTAGGTTGGGGCACCTGCAAGGCGAAGTTACGTTACCTTGATGATATCATTAGTGATAAATGATAATGAGCGCCAGGAGAGTTCTTAATTTAAAGTTAACCTAAATGCCAGATCATGGATAACCACAGGAATAATTCCCTTTAAGGAAAAAGTTCTATAGTTTTACCGGGAATCAAACCCGGGACCTCATGAAGTGTAGTCGGAAACGCTGAGTACTAGCCATGAGGCTGGTCCACAAAATTAAAATTATAATCATAAAATGTTAACATTCATATATCAAGATAATTGCTATTTAAAAGTGTAAGAAACTATGTAACTCACACGTATGTTGGGATACTTGATCGCTGGTGATATCCGAAATTCCAGGCATGCAGCATGCATCGCTCTCACAAAAATCATGGCATCGTGCGTTGTCGTTGTTTTTGTCATTGGCCAGAAGCGAATAAATTTTAAATGAGATGTTGTATGCATTTCACAATCTAGAATGAAACAGACAGATTTATGGTTATGTTTTTAAAACTCTGATGTTTTTATTATTAATTTAACATTTCTCAATGAAAGATAAATTATATTTTGAAGAGAAAAATTTTCGCCTAGACCGAGACTCGAACTCGGGACCTTTGGCTTGAGAAATGTTAAATTAATAATAAAAAACATCATTAGAAGCCTTACTAACTTTATAAAGTAATGTTAAATTCCCAATAAATGCCTTCCTAACTAAGAAGCCGCCATTTGCAAAGATAGAAACAATGGTTTCAAAAGCATTTGGTGAGAGGGAATTACAACGTATATAAGAGAAAAAATTGCGTATAGATCGTAACTCGCCTCGGTAGCTCAGGTTGGTAGAGCATTTGGCCCGGAAAGCCAAAGGTCCCGAGTTCGAGTCTCGGTGTAGGCGAAAATTTTTCTCTTCAAATATATTTTAAAACTCTCCTTGTGGCCGGTCCTGGTAAGTGGAAGAGAAGGCCACATGGCCTTAACTCCACCAGGCTAAATAAATCTAATCTAAATCTAAATAAATCTAATCTAATCTAATCTATATGAGAAGATGTATAAGGGGGCTGAGTAGAAATATGGGTGTAAGATAGACCTATATAGATTCTGATTAAGATTCAAAATGTATTAGCCTCTTTTCTCCAGAGACGTCACATTTATTTTATATTTGAAAGTATTAGCTTACTTCAAGAAGATTTTGTATTGTGAATAAAGGTTCTATGAATTCCATACCCACAAATACCTAACATTCATTTTTGTTTCTTTTTTATTTAAAATACCTTACAAAAATTAACTCGACTTCATAAAGACGTTGTTTTCCATAATTTTATCATTTGAAATTAGACCAGTTTCATGGGCTAGTGGTCAGCATTTCTGATTACAACTCATAAGGTCCCGCGTTCAATTCCCGGTCAGACCATAGGTTTTTTTCTTAAAGGGAATTATTCCTATGGTTCCCCATGGTTCTAAGTTTAGGTTAAGGACTCTCCTGGCGCTTCGTTATCATTTATCACTAGTCATATGTTCGGGGAATCGTAACTCCGCATTCCAGGTGCTTCAACCTAAGATTTTGTATTGTAAGCTTGTATTTTCCCTTCAGAGATTTATTCGCTCTCCCGCTACAGGGAAGTATTTGAACCATACTAATTTAGTTACACTTGTTTTCGTATAGATGTCATTTTTGAGTGGTCCGTGGTCAGCGTTCCGCCTCATACTGACATCTAGGAAACCAAGGTAGTACTAGGACGGGAAAATTCGGTAAATTTTGCTTAGAGGCCTTTTCATTCAGGCTTAAGGATTTTTTACGAGCCTGAAAATCTTCAGACTCGGAACCCACGGCTTAAAGTCCCTCCCGGAGGACTTGCTCCTTGGATTTTTCCGTCCTAAAAATCCATCGACCCCGGCCGGGTTTGAACCCGCAACCCTCGGGACCAGAGGCAAGGAGCATAACCACTAGTCCACCGCGGCCGATAGATACGGATGCCAATTCCACGGAAGAAAGTCATAAATGAGAACCTGGTGGCATTGGACAAAAAAATCATTTTTACAACGGAAAGCATTATTTTAACTAATTCCATACTGGGTAACGTCCAAAATTAATTTTTATATATTTTTAATTAATGTTTACTTACTTACTCACTGGCACTATCGAACCCGTAGGTTCATAGCCGCACGAACATAAGCTCTCCATACATCCCTATCCAGAGCTAATGCTTTCCAATCATTCCCTGTATAATTTACTTTCTTCAAATCATAGTTAATATTATTATCCCACCTCATTTTTGGTCTACCAACTGCGCGTTTTCCCTCTGATTTTCCTACAAGAAGCTTCTATGCACGTCTTTCATTCCCCATACGTGCCACATGTCCTGCCCATCGCAGTCTACGAGACTTAACTATTCTTATTATATCTGATTTCCTATAAAGACCAGGTAGTTCATTGTTATGTAGTCTTCTCCATTCACCTGTCTGTTCATCTCTCTTTGGTCCAAACATTTTCCTAAGTACTTTATTTTCAAATACTCGTAATGTCCTTTCCTCCCTTAAAGTAAGAGTCCACGTTTTGCATCCATATAATGTAACTGGTAGAATAATATTTTTATATATTTAAGTTCAGTTACTTGTCCAGTATAGAGTGTTTTTGTGGAGCTCCGAGTTTTTCTTTCTTTGAAATGGGTAAACCTAGGCAGTAGGTAGCAACTAGTGAATAAGGTCACGACAGCGAAATAATAGTAGCTGTAAAGAAAATGTTTGAAGAGCTAAAGTTCTCTTTGCAGCGAGATCAGTGTCCTTAAAGAAATCTGTCGAATTCATGTCCGACAACTACAATCAGAGTTGGAACGTGCGAGAACAGAACTCAAGGAGACAAAAGATGAATTAAAACTTCTGAGGGCCAGTTGTACCAACTCGATATAAGTTCGGAAAACATGCTACCTCAAGTATTCAGCCAAAATTGCGTTGTACCACGACATTATATCACCTAACCAGGAACATAAACTCGGTAGACTTTGTACGGTCATTCGAAGCCTGATTTTGAGAAATACTTGTGTTAAAGATGGCCGATGGAAATTTCTTTATCGATGTACCGAAATCAAGATTTCGATACATGGATTACGTCATACTGCGCAACCAATACGTCATCGCGTCTCCATTTCTTCTGTGATCTTGGTGAACAGTGCCAAATTCTCTCCTACCTACCCTTTCCTTTCCTATTACGCGCCGTGTGATATCGCGCATACTCCCCTCTCCTAGTGAACTCTCATATAGAGCTGTGCTTTCTAACATCGGATGATCATTGTTTATCCATCGTAGGCGTCTGGTCGATATAGCTCAGAGGAGCTTCTTTGGTTTATTAGTCCTTTAGGCCAGGGTGGGGCCACAAGGACCGTGTACCCCAGCCCTTGGCTGGACTAGTGTGATAGTATTATCGTACGTATGTTTGTTAATATTGCTTTTTGAAAGATGATCAATGATAATATTATTTTCTTTTCTTAACTTATTTTCCATGTCAAACTATTATATTTTTTTTATTTCATTGTTATATCTATTTTTTGACTCGCATTAAACTTTAGTTATCTAACTTTAAATCCTTCTGCCTATTGATTTTGTAAAGTGTAAAGTGATCCCACAACAGGCCCGGAGGCCCTTGGGGTAGTAGGAGGTTAAGGCTCCCACTTTTTCTAGACAATCGGCACTTTATGTCAGCTGGGTTGTCAGCCCTGCGTGACGGCGGCCTTTACCCCCAGAACAAGCGTCTGGTACTCATTTCCGTTAGAGGCTGAGTCGACCCCAGGGCCATAGTGCCGCCAGAGGGTTTGGGTCAGTAGCTAGTCTATATCAGATATGTATGCAAAGTTCCAAAGCTTACTCAATCGTACGTGAGCTCCTCTTTCCTTAAAGCTTCCACGATTATAGGTTGTTAGCTTACAACATATTACATAAGAATTAAATTAATAATGATTATTTCATACCTCATACTTCTATATTTCTTTAAATACAGCACTGCGGTATCGGCAATTTCTTATCACCATCATCAGCTGTTTTCACGATTGTCAATTTTTACTTTTGTTGTTAATTATCCAAACTGCCATCTGATGTTCTTTTAAAGAATTATTTTCTAAACTGCCATCTGGTGTTCATTTTAATGAATCATTTTCTAAACTGCCATCTGTTGTATTTTTGAAGAACTTTGTAATCAAGCTAGGTTCATCTGGAATTTCGAAGTTCATAGTTCTAGTATGGTTTTTTGAATATATATTTTTTCCCAAACTGTTAAATCTAAAGGTTTTGATAGATGTTTCAAAAGTTTTGCTTCTTTTTCAATCATATGATGTTCTAATAAACTATGTGCTGCTATAGCTGATTTTTCAATTTCTCCATTCTTTATATTTCTGAAGTGCTCTTTTTTACGAGTTTCCAAATTCTTTTTTGTTTTTCCTATATATATCCTGTTGCAATCTTTGCAATCAATTTGATAAATTCCAGATTTTTTGTTATCTGGGGTGTTAAATTTATTATTATTTAACAGAAGATTAGCCAGGCTAAATTTGTTGATTGGAGCCAATGTTATATTACATTTTCTGAAAAAAATTTTAAACTTATTATGAACTTCAGGTTGGTAAGTAATTTTTTTTTAATTTTACATCTTCACCTACAAAATTAAAAAAAATTACTTACCATCCTGAAGTTCATAAGTTTCACAAATTTTTCAGAAAATTTAATATAACAATTAACAAATTTAGAGTGGGTAATCTTCTGTTAACTAATAATAAATTTAACACCCCAGACAACAAAAATCTGGAATTTATCAAATTGATTGCAAAGATTGCAACAGATATATATAGGAAAAACAAAAAGGAATTTGGAAACTCTTAAAAAAGAACACTTCAGAAATATAAAGAATGGAGAAATTGAAAAATCAGCTATAGCAGCACATAGTTTATTAGAGCATCATAGGCTTGAAAAAGAAGCAAAACTTTTGAAACAACTATCTAAACCTTTAGATTTAACAGTTTGGGAAAACATATATATTCAAAAAACCATACTAGAACTATGAACTTCGAAATTCCAGGTGAACCTAGCTTGATTACAAATTTCTTAAAAAATACAACAGATGGTGGTTTAGAAAATGATTCATTAAAATGAACACCAGATAGCAGTTTAGAAAATAATTCTTTAAAAGAACATCAGCTAGCAGTTTGGATAATTATCAACAAAAGTAAAAATTGACAATCGTGAAAACAGCTGATGATGGTGATAAGAAATTGCCGATACTGCAGTGCTGTATTTAAAGAAATGTAGAAGTATGAGGTATGAAATAATCACGATTAATTTAATTCTTATGAATATGAACCTCATAATGTTAAAAATTTCCAAATTTAATATATAAACATATTACTTTAAGTGAAGTGATCCCACAACAGGCCAGGAGGCTCTTGGGGTAGTAGGAGGTTAAGGCTCCCACTTTTTCTAGACAATCGGCACTTTATGTCAGCCGGGTATATAAACATATTACATGTTTAACAATTCATTAAGAAAAGTTGAATTAATATTTTTTGAATTTTGTAGGTGAAGATGAAAAATTCATTAAGAAAAGTTGAATTAATCTTTGTCTCTTATGGGCCCGGGCAAAGATATCTTAATTTGAGCAGTCTATATTTTCAACTCAAAATATTTATCAACAACACTGGTACGATCCAGCACCGACGCGGAGAAAATTCTGGTAGCAGATCGCGTGGTTAAGGGTTCAAGTCCTGGTGCATCGATACCGATTGTAATGACGAAGTGTTTTATAATATGTTTCTCAATACTCGGAAACTCAGAAAAATCAGGGGAAACCCGGATCATATTGAAAATTACAATGATGAAGAATTTTTCATCCGCTTTCGCTTTGATCTCATCAAACATCGATTAGAACATAAAACGAAAAGGTAAGATTTTAACATTTTCGTTTGTATTTTATTATTTGCACAACCATTGTTTGATATTTGTAGGTGATTATTTAAACATTTTTATTTAAAAAGGTATGAGCATGAATTAGCATTGGTACTCGTACTTGAACCTGTAGCTTCATTAGATAATACTGTATAATACAATGCATTTTATAATAGGGGTAGAAGTTTAAAAAATAATCTTCTATGAAAAAGTGTGCTTTTCAAAGTATAATTGCTTATATTTTACACACTATAATTTAACAAAAGAACATTGAAGTGCAAATTTTGAGGTTATATTATAATGTCATTAAATTAAATCTTAATTACAACGCCCCTCAGGGGTCCTCATCTAGGGGATATGTGGATGGCGACCACAAGGTGCCCAAGCTGTGCAAAACATTTCTTCCACTTACTTGTGTTTTGCACTCTTTTAACTTTACTATCTAACCTCTCTTGGTTAACTCATGTTTTTTCGACCCCGACGCTATTAGGGCATCCGAGGGCTAGGGAGTCCTTCCTTTCTTCCATTTCTTCTTTCCTTTATTTTCTTTTCTTCTCCAGAAAAGCCTGACCAGAGGCTATAAGATGGCAGCCCCATCACTGGTCTTGCCTTCCTTTGGCCAGCAACCAATCGAAGGGACTACTATTATGCTTTCAAGTCTTATACGAGAATTTCCCATAAGGGAAAATTTTCTATAGGATCGTAACAGGCCTCGGCCTAATACTTGGAAGGAAGAAGAAGAAGAATTACAACGTTGGTTATGCCATCGACTTTAAATAAAAAATGTGTATTATGTCGTGTGCCATAACCTTTTTTCTAACTATCATAAAATTATGATGATCTTGATGAAGATTTTTGGGCTGTAGGCCGTGGTCGTGAGGCTTGTAGTTCCCCGACGTTTCGCCAGAGACTGCGTCTCTCATCCTCAAGGGTTGTCACGACCACGGCCTACAGCCCGAAAATCTTCATCAAGATCATCATAGCAACTCCGGCCATGAAAGTCTACGTGAATACATATCATAAAATCGATAAATTATTATTATTATTATTATATTATTATTATTATTATTATTATTATTATTATTATTATTATTATTATTATTATTATTATTATTATTAATCAGGATATTCTGTAACATAACCATAATTTTTTGAACATTCTGCAGAAAAATCTCGAGGAGACCAGTTCATCTTGAAGAACGTATGAAAGATTTTTTCGTCTGGTTTCGCTTTTGAAACGAAGCAATTACGTTCAATGTGGATCTGATCATACATCGATTACAACAGAAAGGTAAAATTTTAATACTTTTCATTCTTGTTTCGTTATTGCCACAATGTACAAAATTTGTAGGTAGTGTTACATCATTCTTATTTAAACATGTATGAGCTTGCATTGAGATTAGTATGCCTAAAGTATTGGTAGCATAGTTAGGTAGCATATTTTATATTTAGGAAAAAATTAATAAAAAATAGTCTTCTATCCAAGTGTAATTTCTTAGGCTATATGTTACATATCCACAAAAATGTAACAAAAGAACATTGAAGTGTAACTTTTGAGATTATATTACAGTGCCATAACCTTAAAACTTAAGTTACAGTAGTGATTATGGTATGAATGTTCAATATGCAAGGTAGATTATGTTGTACTACCATGAACCTCAAAACTTATACTTAATTTCCAATTTTTCAAGCTGTTATTACATTGACACATTATTATTAAAATGCATTGGCTATTCTATGCCAAGAGACCACATATACTTATTTTGGCTCATGTTTCCATTAAGCGCAAGTGAGAATTTTTTCTAAGCCCGAGGCAGACCACGCGCATGCGCCAAAAAGGTTTTATTTTCAAATTATTTCCCACCATTTACAACAAATTTTAAATTTTTTCTAACGATTACTTGAACACATTTTTCTATGATATTTAACTATATACGTAACGTGAAGACGTGGCAGCCATATTGATTTTAAAGAATTTTCTATACAACAGTGCAGCCAACATAGTTATATGTACTTCAGAATTTAAGAACTTACATTTACTTTTGGGTGTTGTATTCTTTCACAGGTTAGAGTGCTTAAATTGTGTTAGGTTAGCTTTTAGGTTGGTCTTTCACAAGTTAGAGTACTTAAATTGCATTAGGTTAGCTTTTAGGTTTGTTAAATAGCATGTATAATGTTGGCTGCATCGCGATATTCCATAGAGTAAACTGCTTCGCGTTTGTTGGCGCATGCGCGTGGTGTCTGCCTGGGACTTAGAAAAAATTCTCACCGCACTTAATGGAAAGAGTATCCCTTATTGTATTTCATTAGCTGAGAAAATGGGGAGGTAAGTGTACACCAGATTAGTTTATAGTTTATTGGATAATCTGGTGCACCATAAGGATAAGTTTACTATTCTGTTTCAACAATGACTAATGTAGATGGAATCCTGGCATAGAATACCCAAAACATCACTGTTAAGTTATATTCTATTTATATTATTCATGTAACAGAACAGCACCCGAGCACGAGCACTTGCTCATTCGGGTGTCAATACTGTATATAACATTTATTTGTAAATAAAATTTATTCTTATTCTTATTTTCAGTTTAACGTTTTTTGAAAGAAGTTGGGACATCAAAAGTCCCTATAATGCATAATAGTATGCAATTCCAGAATTGAGCCTATGTTTAATTTCTTTGTGCATCTCATTCCTATTTGTGACTATTGTTCCTAGGTATTTCAATTCAGCCACTTTCTCAAAATTTCCCTCATTTGTCATGAGCTGTCAATTTCCATTATATAATGTATTTCGACGTGTGACCATATATTTAGTTTTATTGATATTTACTTCAGTCTTAATTACCTAGAGTTACTCAATAGTGTGTGCCTGTTGTCCTTTAGTATCTCCTCGCTATCGGCCAATAATACTACATCATCATTGAGTTGTAGGCCTTCTTCATCTTCTAGAGATTTGATAGCATGCTCTAGTACAAAATTAAATAGTACAGGAGAGAGTGCATCTCTTGCTTCAATCCACTCTGGTTTTCAAAAGTTTCGAAACTGTTTGCCTACACGCACACAACTCTTTGTGTCATTTATTCACATTCGTATAAGTCTATCTTTTTACGAATTCCTAACTCCAGCAGGATACTATATAACTTCTCCCTCTTAATTGAATCATATGCCTTTTTGAAGTCTACGTACAGTTGATGTACAAACCATTATATTGCCATTTCTTTTCTAAAATCTGTCTTATACTAAAAATCTGATCTGTTGTGGACCTGTTTCTTCTAAATCCACATTGATGATCTCCTAGAATAATATCAATATAAGCAGTAAGTCTGTTTACTAATACATTTATTTGAATCTTGTACGAAGTTGAAAGTAATGAGACGACCCTGTAGTTGTTGCAATCAGTTTTATCTCCTTTCTTATAAATTGGTACGATAATCGATTCTTTCCATTCATCTGGAAGAGCTTCTTTTTCCCAAATCATACAAAGGAACTGACGTATCTTGTCCATCAATTTTTCTCCCGCTGATTTTATCAGTTCTGCTGGAATCTCATCTGAACTTGATGCTTTATACATCTTCAATTTTTCAATCGCCATTTCAACCTCTAATGCACATGGTTCTGCGACTAGCATTTCTGCTGACTGTAAATTATCCTCCTGAGTGTCCTGTTCTGTATGTACATTTAATAGCCAATTAAAGTAGCTTTTCTATCTATTTAATATACTCCTGGAATCTGCAATCATATCCCTATTTTAATTCCGAATTATGTTTGTTCTAGTCTGAAACCCTTTCTACTCTATCATAATTCCCAGTTATAATTTTCTAATGTTATTTTTTGCATTCATTTCAAGAACATTAATCTTCTCTCTCAAATATTCCCTCTTTTTACTCTTTAGTAACCTGGTGGTTTCCAATCTAATACTACCCAATTGCTCTAAATTTATCTCATTTGGCTCGTGTAACCATTTAATTTTTGCTAGCTTTCTTTTCTTTACAATGTCGGCACATTCCTCATCAAACAATTTCTTGTTTTGCCTCCTTTTTAAATAACCAATGCTTTCTGATGCTGACAATTTAATAGTATCTCTTATAGCCTCCCATTCTTTATTTATATCAGTTTCTTCTTCGTTTGCCACATTGTCATCTGAAGGTTCCAATACTTCAAATCTGTTAGCAATTTTTATTTGGTGTTCTTGCCACATTCCATCACTTTTCAAGTTTTTTAATTCATATTTTTCGGAACCATCTATAGCATTTGTTTCTCTCATAAGCGATAGCCGTTGTCTGATTTCACCCTGACCGGATGATGATCCGAATTGCAGTGTGTCCCTCTAACTGATCTAACATTGATGATGCTACTGTGCTAGCGTTTGTCCTCTAATATATGATCTATCTGATTCCGAGTTTCTCCATCTGGAGACGTCCAGGTGTATTTATGAATATCCTTATGCTGAAATGTTGTGCTCTTAACGATGAGATTCTTCGATGTGCAAATGTAACTAATCTAACCCCGTTGTCCTTACTATCTTCATGAAGACTGAATTTGCCTATTGTTGGTTTGAATATATCTTCCCGCCCCACTTTTGCATTAAAATCTCCTAAGACAATTTTCATATGATATCGTGAAAGTTTATCAAAAGCGCATTCTAATTCTTCATAGAACTCATCCTTGATCTTGTCCTCTTTATCTTCTGTGGGAGCATGAACATTTACGATTATAAAATCATGTCGTTTACCCTTTAGAATTACGTATGATATCCTGTCACTGACAAACTTAGTATCTCGGATAGCGAATAGGATCCTCTTTCTGACTAAAAAATACCGTTCAAAATTCAGGCCTTTCTGCATCCCCGTAGTATAATGCAAAGCTTCCTGATCTCCTGGCCACCTGACTTGCTGTAAAGCGACTATATCCAAGGGTGATTTATCAAATTCCCGCGTTAATATCTGTAGGCCCCGCTATTGTATAATGTCCTAACATTCTTTGTTCCTAGGAACATGTCTCTGTGTTTGAGCCTTTTTCATGGGTTCCCTGAAGTAGGCCCGGAGAATCGAATGGGGGACTATTGAGGTCTGGAAAATTTTACCCCAGTGGAACCCATGTCCACAATTCTTGACGGTTGTATTTTTACGGTGAAAGATCATCACTCTTTCGACCAAGGTACTTTTTTCTTCTGGCTTATCACCTTCGACCGGTCCGGCATTGGTAACCCAACGGCCACAATGCTACCGCCGGCACAGCTTTCGGGATCATTTAAGCACGCAAGCCACTCCACCACGACAAGGTAAAGATACCATGGAGGGTCTTACAAGAAATTGGCTCTATTTCATGAAGAGTCTGTTATTTTCAGATTTCAACATTTTAAGTGCATTTCTATAATTAAATGCGCTTATTTAACAGCACGAATATATTTATTCCCCATTGTAGAATCTAATGGCATAACTATTAAGAATATGTACACTGATCCGGAATTTAAACCCAAGATATCCAGCTTTACACTCTGCCAAACTCTTACGTTGAGCTTCTTGGGCACATCTGCTCGTTAAAAATCATAGACCAATTCATTTCTCTTTAATCCTTGAGTCCGCCGTACGTAATCAGTAAAAGTGAGTTCACAAGATTTTGTTGTGGTGTTTCCTTTGTGTAAAGCTATTATAATGAAATTCCACTGTTACGTCAGCTAGTTATTATAGTTCATTAGAAAATAATAGTTTTAGGCTAGCCGTCTGTTTTCTGTAAATTATATAATTGATATTAACTTGAGAAAAAAGTCACCTGAGCCGGAATTCCATCTCCTGCTTTGCGCCCTGGTGCTATAGTATTGATCTACGTATCCAATCTCCTGAGAGAAAAAAAAAAGGATAACCTAATTCTTCTCCAGCACGTGAAGATGGAAAACTTGGGTTCAAATTCCAGTTCAGGAGCAAAATTCCCATCTAGTTACGTCAACTACAGCCAATATATGGCTAGTCTGGAACAATTAATTTAGCTTAGGTATATTGGTTATTTTTTAGAGAAGAACGCAGCATATTAGTTACGCCGCTTTCAAAGGCATACGACAAATTCCATAACTTTACTATACGGCGCCATAAGCCTCGAGGCTCTTTACCTTACCTGTCTTCTGTTAAAATCACATCCATATGTGTCAAACGTATACATGCAGTCAATATACCAGTCACATGCAGTCAGCGTGTCGGGTCCTATAGCCGTCGTAACTAGTTTTATAAACATGTTAATTTCCATCAAGAGTATTTAAAGTTGTAAGTTTTTTAAATATGCACTATGGAAAGATAATCATAATAATTTTCATGAAAAATTAATACTTTTCAATACGTAAGATAAAAATTATACACTTCAAGGAATTAAATACCAGCTTAAAGCAGGTAATTCCTGTTGTCATTCAATCCAAGGTCTTCCGTCTTCCAGATTTGTGTCTAAGAACGTCAAGATTGAAATATACAAAAAATCTTATCTATGATATAGTGGTTGTGAAACATGTAATTTTATTTAGGCCCTATATTTTAGGTAATTTATATTGATGAAGAAAACAGGCTATACATCTTTACAAACAGAAGTAAGTAAAGTTATCCCACAACAGGCCCGGAGGCCCTTGGGGTAGTAGGAGGTTAAGGCTCCCATTTTTTCTAGACAATCGGCACTTTATGTCAGCCGGGTTGTCAGCCCTGCGTGACGGCCGCTTTTACCCCCAGAACAAGCGTCTGGTACTCATTTTAGTTAGAGGCTGAGTCCACCCCAGGGCCATAGTGCCGCCAGAAGGTTTGGGTCAGTTTAAAAATCCTGACCCAACGGGACTTGAACCCTCGATCTTCCGGCTTGTAGCTCAGTGCCTTAACCACTACGCTACGGTTCACAAACAGAATCCTAACATAAATATTAAGATCTATAAATGATGAGAATTGGAAATGGAATAAGATTTACAACAGCGATCAGCTCCAGTTATAAATGAATTAATATAACTATAATTATTACGACAATAAATACAGGAATATGGACAGGTTAAGTAACTAGGACAGATGGCAGTAGAAAATATTTCAAAATTAAGGTTGGGATATCATTTGGGAAAAGAATATTAGGAAGATCTTAGGCCTAGATAGAAGGATAAAATTAAGATGGATATTAAGGAAATGGAAATCGAAGACATAAACTGGTTTATATAACAGAAGTTAGGAACCTCTGGATATATTTTACTGTTTGAGGTCTTAAATTCCCGATTTACATAAACATAAAGCAGTACCGGGCAAACGTCGATTACATTTAAGGCGCAAATCATTTGCCCGACAGCAAATGCAATACTAGGAAGAGTGTGGAAAAGGAGAGTTTGCACGTTCGCCACTGTGAAGTTATAGAGAGATGATGGATAGATGCCTAGGTTTGTGGATGGTGATTACAGCTATATTTTGGAGCTGTGTTGAGGTCGTGATTACTCATTTAATCACAACACTCATTTTCATTAAGCCCGTGCTTCCAAAGGGTTAGTTGCGTATAATTAACACCACAGTCCACGTACTTACTTACTTACTCACTGGCACCATCGAACCCGTAGGTTCATGGCCGCACGGACATAAGCTCTTCATACATCCCTATCCTGAGCCAATGCTTTCCAATCATTCCCTGTATAATCTACTTCCCTCAAATCATAGTTAATGTTATTCTCCCACCTCATTCTTGGTCTACCAACTGGGCGTTTTCCCTCTGGCTTTCCTACAAGAAGCCTCCATGCAAGTCTTTCATTTCCCATACGTGCAACATGTCCTGCCAATCGCAGTCTACGAGACTTAACTGTTCTTATTATATCTGGCTTCCTATAAAGACCATGTAGTTCATTGTTATGTAGTATTCTCCATTCACCTGTCTGTTCATCTCTCTTTGGTCCAAACATTTTCCTAAGTACTTTATTCTCAAATACTTTTAATCTCCTTTCCTCCCTTAAAGTAAGAGTCCATGTTTCGCATCCATATAATATAACTGGCAGAATAATAGTTTTATATATTTTCAGTTTAACGTTTTTTGAAAGGAGTTGGGACATCAAGAGTCTCTGCAATGCATAATAGCACGCATTTCCAGAATTGAGCCTATGTTAATTTCTTTGTGCATCTCATTCCTATTTGTGATTATTGTTCCTAGGTATTTGAATTCAGCCACTTCCTCGAACTTTCATTAATCAGATAAAGGTCATTCTGGAGTGGTCATCTCCCCCCCATGACCTAAAACTCGACGCAAGATTACATAATACACTCAACCCATAGATCTCCTCATATCATACAACTTACCGGTATCATTGGATTCAATATTTCAGCTAAGTAGTGACTTTGGTCTGACTATGAAGGCACGTGGATTTAACACTCTGTGGCTTATGGTATCTGTAGATTTAATGTTACATTTAGAAAGGTTGTCCACTTGTTCATATCTTCAACCAACTGAATCCAGTTCTTATCGCCAACATCCAGTTCTTTTACAACGTGAGGTTGTTTGCCTCAAGCTGGAGGTCCACTTCTGAGGTCTGCTTATTCAATACGAGTATATTCTCATCTACCCTCCGACTCCCAATCGAGGATGTGCTACATTGCGATGATAGGAGCTCACATTACATGATTTAAATACTTATTTATTTTTAATATGGGCAAACTAAATTGAGATGGGCATGTACGACGAATGCTAGAAGAAAGGTTACGCAGAAAAAAATTGGAATGGTGTCCATCAGGAAATAGAAAGACCTCGAAACTCATGGATGTAACAAATAAAATCTGGAATGAGAACAAGAGGTCTGGAGGATACGGAGTGGATGGATAGGGACGAGTGGAGAAGAAAAATAAAACTTTAGGCACTGAAATATGTAATTAATATTTAATTTTAGGAAGTTATATTTTGAGGTTATTTTAATTATATTATTTTTAGTCTGAACATCTTACGCCAATATTAATGTTGATTTTTTTCTTGAACATTTTTCAAAACAATTCTGTTTTATCGTCAGCTTTTCCAGACTGTCGATAAAACAGAATTGTTTTGAAACATGTTCAAGGACGAATCAACATTAATATTGAGGTAAGATGTTCAGACTAAAAATAATATAACAGGAAGATGTGTAAAAATTGAAAATTTGTATATAAATAAAAATGGGAAACTAATATAAAATTATTTTAAAATTTACATATTTGGGCCTTCGCTATAAAATAATTGTCAGAATGTATGTACCTATGTCACAAAATGGAAAACTCCACAGTCCGCCTTCTCCCATGATGCTATAATAATGAAAGGCTCCAGGATCAATTCCAAGTAGTCCACTGGTCTCATTGTATTCTTCTGCTAAGAATGGCGAGTCTCCGCCTTCTTCACTTATCGTGATGTAGCCTGCAGCCCATGTGATTAATATTGACGTCCAGTTTGTTCCCGTAATTAACCTTGGAGTGTCTACCATCTTTTTGTCCTGTACATTAACAATAACATTTAATTAGAAATTTAATCAGCAAGACTTCTCTCCCCCTCTTCTCTCTCTTTCTACCTTAGTTTAATCTTCCCCTTTGTGGACACTTTCACGCACTCCACTGACCCCTACACCTTACATGACACAACCTGTCGAGAGATGATTTTTAACTTTGGATTTTTTTTTTGACCATACAAGGTCACGGAGAGGTTCCTTTGATGAGTGGGCGATTCCGAGACAAAACGGTCATTTAAGACACGCTATTACATGCATACTAAACAAAGCGACATGATTCGGATGATTATGATGGTGTTTGGTCATTATTTGGCCCATAATGTTTCCTGATATTTATTTTTCGGATAAAAACTCTCGATGATCGATCTGAGCACGCTGCATATTAAGCGAAGACTCATCAGTTTTTTTTTAAATATATATTTCTAATTAAAAAGAACATTCTGATCATTTGTAATTTGAGAAGCAGTATAATATAATACATTTTCATTATGAATTGTTTATGAACTATAATCCAAGTTTTAAACCGTGGCTAGGAAACAAATAGGATCGAGCTGTCGATGGAAGTCAACTGCCCCGAAATATGTTCCAAGTAAATTTAAAAAAAATAGTGATGTTAAAGCGCTTGTTCCCATTATTTTATAACTACAAATTAAATGAGTTATTTTTAAAAGACAAGACTATATATATCCAAAATGTTCTTTTTTTATTACACGCTTTATATTAGTTTGACCTGTATCTATCTATGTAACTGAATTTTTAACGCGAGTTTCATCCACTTAAAATCATTGGATCGACTTGAAACTTTGTATACTTGTAAACGACTCGTGACAATACAATAATTTCATATTTTGTTTCTAAAATCATGGCCAGAATCATCAGAAAATCAAAAAAAGTGTCTTTGTATCTATGTAACGGAATTTTTGAACACGATTTTCACCCACTTAGAAACATTGGATCGACTTGAAACTTTGTATACGTATAAAGGACCCGTGACAATACAATAATTTCATATTTATTTTCTAAAATCCTGGCCAGAATCATCAGAAAATCAAAAAAAGTGTCTTTGTATCTATGTAACGGAATTTTTGAACACGATTTTCACCCACTTAGAAACATTGGATCGACTTGAAACTTTGTATACTTATAAAGGACCCGTGACAATACAATAATTTCATATTTTTTTCTAAAATCCTGGCCAGAATCGTCAGAAAAGAAAATAAAAAAAGTGTCTTTGTATCTATGTAACGGAATTTTTGAACACAATTTTCATCCACTTAGAAACATTGGATCGACTTGAAACTTTGTGTACTTGTGAAGAACCCGTGACAATACAATAATTTCATATTTTGTTTCTAAAATCCTGGCCACAATCATCAGAAAATCAAAAGAATAAAAACTGGTCTAATAGGTTTGCGGACTTGTCGACTTTTTAGTCAATCGTAATAAGAGCTCAATTGGTAGAGTGGTAGACTCTAGTCGTATATAATTTAAGTAATCCATAGGTTGCTGGTTCAAATCTGGCTGGGAGGTTTTTTTAGAAGAGTATTACTTTCAGATCATACTACAATAGAATCAAATTTAAAGATATTTACATTTTTATCTTATTCTGTAAAATATTAAAACTAAAAAATAAAAAATAAATAATAGTTTTAAAAAACTAAAACAACACGCTTTATTAGAAAACCAAACTAAAAAAATGAAAAATAATTTTAATTTCCAACACGCTTGGGATAAATAATTTTACCATCAAAAGCGTGGGGTGCTTTTTATGATTTTTACATTTTCATCTTAGAGACTTTACTTTTACCAATATCTGTTTATTATCAAATATATTAATTGATAAAGAGCACCCCATGCTTTTGTTGGTAAAATTTATTTTCCCAAGCGTGTTGGAAATTAAGATTATTTTTCATTTTTTTAGTTTGGTCTTCTAATAAAGCGTGTTGTTTTAGTTTTTTAAAACTATTGTTTATTTTTATTTCATAAACCTGTTAGATCTATGCATTTACTGAGAAAGAGCCAAGGCTCATATGTGAGGCAGAATGGTAGAAATAAATATTTAATAAAAATATTAGTATCTTTTACAGATTCTTTGTTATTTATGATTTTATTTGTCCTGTGAGCCCTATAATTAAAAACGTTGAGATATGCCCTTTCCCGAATAGCTTATTTTGTTGGACTTTACTGTTATGTTCCTCGTTTTTTTTAATTTACAAAATTATTCAGAATTTCTATTGTACACTTCTGGCATATTGTGGTTGATTTGGTAGATACGTTTTGATGAATATCCCATGCTCGGAAATGCGCTATTTCGGTGTCATAACAATAATGAAAAGAAATCAAGATTTCAAATCTATTTCGCTGTAGACAGCTCTTATTGACAAGTGGCGACACGTTTCCTGTTTGCAATCTGATATAACACCTAACGGGTCACAAATAAACCTTACAGCTAGTAGCTGACACGGTGGTTGGCGACTTATTGTTGTTTCTCATGTCATTTGTTTACCGCCCATATCACCCATACTGAATGATGTGAATGTTAATTGTGACAGTGGTGAAATTATATAAATTTATTTATAGTAAATCCTGATAAAATTGATCTGCGACCCTCTTTCATACCAACATCACAGTAATCCAAAACGCTGAAAATCTCGCCAGCATTATTTTTTTCAATAATTTTACCTGCAATTTTCGCTAGTTGCGTTTGGTTAAGGGTTTTCACAAATGTTCTTTGGGTGTTTTGAACACGTGTAACTTGCATTTAAATAAACTTACAAACATGAAACTAAGTTAGTACTAATGGAAATAGAAACTTAAAAAGTTTTGGTTACAGTACCTTACAGATGTTCAATGTGAGTTCCCTTGGTAACACGACACACATCAAGCCTGTAGTCCATTTCCGCCCAGGAACGTTGTAGCATATCGCGGTCAACTGTTTCGAGGCTGCTGTGATGCGTCTGTGGAAGACGTGGCTTCAACACAAGATCTTTGACATAACCCCACAAAAATAAGTCAAGGGGTGTGAGGTCTGGCGAACGCGGATGCCAAGGAAGAAGTTCTTCGTCATCATTACCAACACGGTCAATCCATCGGTTCGGTAGTCTGGTGTTGAGCTCCAATATGACTTCTTCTTCTTCTGCCACAAGGTTTAGGCTATGCAGCCTGTTCCGGCGAAGTTAAAAGTGGAGTCCATCTTCTGCGTGGTCGGCCAACATCTCTTGTTCCTCTGGGATTATACAGGAAGGTTCTTTTTGGTATTCGTTCGTTGTTCATTCTCATTAAGTGTTCTGTCCATTTTTATCATTGTCCTTTTCTTACCTGGTCCATCATCAGTGTTTCCGTCCGGCTTTCTCCTTCGCTTTCTGGTAATAAAAGATTCATCTGGCCGCCTTACAAGGGCTGCGCTGATATAGTTGGGTGGTGGGATTGCCACCTCACAGCCTCCCAACTTGCTTCAGCTTTGTTTTTAGGGTGCTTTCCCTTAGGTAGATTGCCTTCTCTTCGGCTCTGAACTCTACCTGCCCATTATAGCCGTCCAATCTGGAACAGACGCTATGCTGATTTTGGTTCACCCCGGGTATTTCATTTCCCCGGTACCACCTATATTTAGGAGGCATTCCCCTATCCACCACCTGGGGAGGTGCCCGATGGGGGACTTCATTATGAAAATGAGGGGGTGCGCTGTCCTGTTGAAAGATCACGTTGGGTATTTCTTGTTCCAGCTGAGGCAGGAGCCATTGTTGTAGCATATTCAGGTACTCACATCCTCCAATTGTTTTCTGTACAAAGAAGAACAGGCCGTACAATTTCTGCAGGCTTAAAGCGCAGAATACGTTCACTTTAGGAAAGTCGCGGACATGCTGCACGTATGTATTGGATTTTCCGACCTCCAGATTCTAAAGTTATGTTTGTTCACTTTATCTGAAAGATGGAAGGTGCGCTCGTCACTAAGCACTATGGATTCAAAAAACCGATCGGTTTCCATGAGAGTCTGCATATTCTCGCAGAAAATACGACGCACCACTGTATCTTCTTCCTTTAAGAACTGCAGCATCTGCAATCGGTTTGGATGTAATTTCAAACGTTTACGCAGAACTTTCCATGCGGTGGATTTAGGGATCTGCAGCTCCTTACTAACTGCAATGGTTGATTTTTGAAGGATTCACCAATCCGGTCTACAGTTGCCTCACTTATAGCCGGGCGTCCAGAAGATTTCCTCCTACAGATGAACCCTCTTGTCGTAAAATAAGAGTACCACTTACGAATTGAAGGACCACTGGGTGGATCTTCACCAAATCTTGTTCGAAAATGTCGTTGAACAACAATTACAGATTGATGAACATGATAATCTAGAACACAGAACGCTCGCCAATCCTCTACACCAGCCATTTTCTCACTTCCAACAATACACAATGTTATATGTAATTATACGTCATTGTTGCCAACTGTGGTACTACAACCAAAACTTCTTTGAGTTTCTCTTTCCATTAGTACTAGTTTGTAAGTTTATTTAAACGCAACTTACACGTGTTCCAAGCCCGCAAGAGCATTTGTAGGAACCCTGTACATAGGACCATTTAAATTCACCACTTGAAGGCTTATGATTAAATAAGTAGACCAGTATATACCGCTTGGATTTTAATGTTTTAAAATCTTAATGTTTAAGCTTAAAACAGTGATTTTTTTATACTTGGTACAAAATAAAAATATACTTTTAATGTAAGTCATTATTATACCATACAGTACAAACTATTATAATATTTATCATTTTATCCTTAATAACGATCAAAGTAAAAAATAAAGTAAAGTGTTCCCATACAGGCCTCGGGAGGCCCTTGGGGTAATAGGATGTTAAGGCTCCCACTTTTTCTAGACAATCGAGACTTTATGTCAGCCGTGTTGTCAGCCCTGCGTGACGGCCGCCTTTACCCCAGAACAAGCGTCTGGTACTCATTTCCGTTAGAGGCTGAGTCGACCCCAGGGCCATAGTGCCACCAGAAGGTTTGGGTCAGTTTAAAAATCCTGACCCCACTGGTACTTGAACCCTCGACCTTCCGGTTTGTAGCGCAGTGCCTTAACCACTACGTTACGGCGTGCCCCTTAAAAGTAAAGTGATCCCACAACAGGCCCGGAGGCCCTTGGGGTAGTAGGATGTTAAGGCTCCCACTTTTTCTAGACAATCGAGACTTTATGTCAGCCGGGTTGTCAGACCTGCGTGACGGCCGCCTTTACCCCCAGAACAAGCGTCTGGTACTCATTTCCGTTAGAGGCTGAGTCGACCCCAGGGCCATAGTGCCACCAGAAGGTTTGGGTCAGTTTAAAAATCCTGACCCCACTGGTACTTGAACCCTCGACCTTCCGGTTTGTAGCGCAGTGCCTTAACCACTACGTTACGGCGTGCCCCTTAAAAGTAAAGTGATCCCACAACAGGCCCGGAGGCCCTTGGGGTAGTAGGAGGTTAAGGCTCCCACTTTTTCTAGACAATCGGCACTTTATGTCAGCCGGGTTGTCAGCCCTGCGTGACGGCCGCCTTTACCCCAGAACAAGCGTCTGGTACTCATTTCCTTTATAGGCTGAGTCGACCACAGGGCCATAGTGCCGCCAGAGGGTTTGGGTCAGTTTAAAAAACCTGACCCCAACGGGACTTGAACCCTCGACCCTCCGGCTTGTAGCTCAGTGTCTTAACCACTACGCTACGGCGTGCCCCCTAACGGTCAAAAACTGAGAATAAATTTATCATTTTCATTACAATATAAATTAAGTTTTTTAAAGAAATGAACGTAATTTAATTTATAGTGCGTTTAAAGCAAGGATAGCATGTTTAGAACGAGTCGAAATTATAAAAATCTAAATATAGCCTTTATGTAATTAATACATGTCTAATAAATAATTGAAGTGATGGATGATGATGGAATTAATTCTATGCGTATAAAAACGAATGTATGTGTGTCTGTCCTTTATAGACTTCTAAACCGTTCAACCGATCTTCGTGAAAACTTGTAAATATAGGTTTTCAGATGCGGCGAGTATTTAGCAGTTATTTATTATGTCCTAAAATCATTAGTTGTAGGAGTTCACCTGAAACGAAATTTTAAAAATCGCTCTAACGATCACAATTTTTTATATTTCACAACAAAACTCTGAATATCTTGAGGTGTGCATTATCCAGAAATCAACGAAATCCGACCGTTAGAAGTGGGGGTTTATTTGAAATCCGACATTAAAAAAATGCCTAGGCCCTATACGACTGCACTGATTATGATGACATTTGTTGTGTGTGTTTGAGTGGGTCCCTGGATGGCTTAGATGCACAATTGGATCCTCTAAAACCATTGGGTGTAGGATTTCACCTGAAGTGAAAATTTAAAAATAGCTCTAGCGGTCACAATTTTCGATGTTTCACAACGAAACTCAGTATATCTTATTAAAATAACCCGACATAGATATAATCGAAAAATGAAAGAAATCAGATAATTAGAAGTGGAAGTTTACCTGAAATCCGAAATTAAAAATTGCCTAAACGACTGGACGGATTTTCATGAAATTGTGTATGTGTTTGAGTGGGTTCCTGAATGGTTTAGATTCATAAATGGATGCGGTAGGTGGCGCTGCGATCGGGTAATGAGATTTTTTGTCATATGTATAGTCATCTGCATTACCGACATATTCCGCGCGACAACAATGTCACGTCATAATGCATGCCTCTTGAGCCACAACAGACGGCAGTGAGGAGTTGTTTTGCGAACTTATTAATTAGTGAATTTTATGGTAAAAAGTAACTTATATTTTTATCGTCCGGCCATGACACCAAAATTGAAAGTTCGGGCAGGACAATATATGTTGGGTCCGCTAGTTGAATTATAAAAAGGAAGGAGTCGAACGCAGTGACGAATATACATTCCAAAACCAGCTTGTAGTTTCTAGACTGCGATAAATTAAAAATAAATAATAGTTTTAGAAAACTAAAACAACACGCTTTATTAGAAAACCGATCTAAAAAATGAAAAATAATTTTAATTTCCAACACGCTTGGGATAAAATTAAAGTGGTCAACAAAAAAATCATCTCCAACAGATACAGAATAAAACTAGAGTTATCAATAAAAAGAAAATCATTTTACCATGAAAAGCGTGGGGTGCTTTTTATGATTTTTACATTTCCTTCTTAGAGACTTTACTTTTACCAATATATGTTTATTATCAAATATATTAATAGTTTATTATGTTTATTTATTTATGTCATCGTCCCTTGTGACCAAGATCAAGGTTAACGAAATGATTCTCCCTCTTCTATCCCCCTTCAGTGCAATTGTGTTTTCAAATAGTCACATTAAATAGGTATGCTACTTGTTTTTTTCTTTCATAACTAGTAGGTCTAACTAAAGCGTACTTAACTTTTATAAGATTCATGATGTGTTCCGTTGAAGTTTATTCAAAATTAATATAAAATTATGGAATATTCACCTGAAAGGTCCGTCTCCTCAACTTAATTAATCATTTAACTGTAGCGCTTTCGGGACTTGTCCCATCATCAGCAGGATTCAAAACTGGTGTTTCACTGAAGATCTGGTAGAGGGGGTTGCATGTATTGGGTTCGTTTTCGTTTATCAGGCTGTCGTTGTGAGCTGCTTTCATGATTTCCATCTCTTCGAGTACGTTTATCTTCGTTGGATTATTTTCTCTGTGCATTATTGTTAGGGTGTTTTCAATATTTAACATGCGATGTCCTTCATGCATAACGTGTTTTGCATAGCTTGATTTCCCTTCTGCGTGAATGAAGTCTCGAAAATGTTCTTTGAATCTGGTGAATATTCCATAATTTTATATTAAAAGCGTACTTCTTGATTACAATATTGGTAGGAGAATTCTGTTATTTTCAATCTACTTGTTATAAAACATATTACTGACTCCACCTTCATTAGAATTAGACACGACAGACCTAGATGAAGTAGGAGATTTGATCTTATCATCATGGTTAGCACTAAAAGACTACATTTCTGGACATGGTTAAATACTACAACATTTGGTTACTGGAAAGCTGCGGTGGTCCCGAGGATCGCCAGTTCAAACCCGGTCGGGGTCGTTGGATCTTTTTTTAGGATGAAAAAATCCAAGGAGCAAGTCTTCCGGGAGGGACTTTTAAAGCCATTGGTCCCGTGTCTGAAGATATTCAGGCTCGTAAACGTTCCTTAAGCCCGAATAAAAAAGATCTCTAAGCAAAATTTGTCCACCGCTGTGGTCTCGAGGTAGCGTGCTGCCTTGTCACGCAGCGGGCCCGGGTTCGATCCCCGGTCGGGGCAGTTTTTCTGGGTGAGGTTTTTATCGGGGTTTTTCCTCACCTGTAAGACAAATGTCAGGAAAAACTTTAAGGTCCAAACGGCCTCCGAAATCATATGGCCATCATCATCATCATCATCCCTGTCATTGTCAACATTATCATCATCCTTCACCGGTGTGGAAAGCAACGGGAAGCTACCACACCTACAATTCCCTAGTAAAGCTGCAGGCATAGCATGAAAATGCTATGATTGCAGTGAAGGACCTGCCCTCGGGCAGAATTACAATGGATGGATGGATGAAAGCAAAATTTACCGATCCCACATCCTAGTAATACTTAACTTGCCTGTTAGATCTCTTATTGAGTCAGTATGTTGACCTCATATCATTTATGACATCTGTGGACAAATTAGATAACTGGTCTATATAGTGACTCCTAACAAAGGAGAAGCTATGGCTCAACATTGGGCTATGCCATTATAGAAATATCATCTACAACCTGTAGAAGTGAGTAGAGGAACTTCGCGTAATTGGACCCCTGTTTTGATTTTGTTTTTTTCTTCTTTTAATTAAGGAATTTGAATTTTTGTTTAATTACAGTTATTACCATTAGTGTTGTAACTATGATATAGCATTGTTATATTATTCAAATAAGGACACATAATTTATAAACTTTTTTTACATTAGAAGAAAGGTCGACTTTAACCTCCATGTTCCGGTAAAGTGGATCACAGAGTCCATCCTAGCCTATAGACTACTTTAAGTTTATTTACTTTATCAGGCCTAATTTAAACAGACAGGCACAGATTAATATAAAAGTATTTATGGCTGATCGTAAAGCATAATTGAAAGAATTGAGGAGAAGGAATTAAAGTGGTTAGGACATGTCTTAAGAATGGAAGATGAGCGATGGCCGAAGCAACTATATGAATGTCATCCGAACAGAGAGAAGAAAAGAGGGAGACCAAGGTTAACATGGGAGGAAAACATGAAGACAGTAATGCAAGCTAGAGGGCTAAGCATCGAAGATGCCCAAGACCGTAGGCTTTGGAGGTTTGGCACGGGAAGACAGCAGCAGCTGTAAAAACCCGAAGAAAGAAGAATGGCTGATCGTAATTAAAAAGCGTTGGTATTTACTTAATGTTTTGAAAAATTATCGTTGAATATAACAGTCAAACGTCATTCATTTGCAGAAAGCGACGGTCTTTGGGTTTAGGTAAAATTACAAGGATATTAAATAAAATGAATTAAGTATATGGCTTTTACATATAGCACCCTTGTTGATAAAATGTGCGTATTCATGTAAAGTGGATCCAAGTCCACTTTAACCGCCTCGTGGAGGGTATACATTAACCGAATTCCTTTGTTATCTTTAATTATTTTATACAGCAGCCATGTCACATAATATCAAACCATACTCGTCAGTATATTAAAACAGCATCTACACCTTAATATATAAAAAATTCGTGTCACGTTGTTTGTCCGCGATGGAATCCTAATTTACTGAACCGATTTTAATAACATTTTGCACACTGTGTGCAGTTTGATCCAACTTGAGACTTAGGGTAGTTTATAATAAAATGTATAGTCGCATTATTTTTTATTGCAAATTATTTGTTTATTATTTAACAAAGAGTTATAATTATCTGTGAGTTCCATACGATTCTAACAGATGGCGGTGTAATTATCTGTCAGTTCCATACGATTCTAACAGATGGCTGTGTAAGGTAATTTGGTAAGGTAATTGGTTTATTATTTAACAAAGAGAGATCCAGATGGCTGTGCTTTGTGTTGCAACTGCGAATTTCAATTCAATTACAAATATTGATTTCATAATTTAAGTGTGTTCAGTGTTTATTTAATTTTCAATATTATTAATTTCGTGTGTAAGTATTAGTTTTAAGTACTCCGGCTGAAAGACAGCAACTTGATTTAATTTTTTAACGTATACCTTAGCCACAGCAACGCGTGGCCGGGACTTCTAGTAATATAATATATTTAGGAAATTTAGAATTAATTCTTAGCTTGAAAAACTTTTCATAAATATCACAAATGAAAAATGAAATAAACTGGCCTTGGACACGTCAAAGCTGATGAGGGGAAGAAATTATAATATTTTCTGTTCCAGGGCAGAACGAATTAAAACAGGTATTAACAGGGTCCACTCAAAACGCAGGGTCCACATTACCGGAAGTTCTTATAATAAAAATATTGTATCAACCTATTTAATTTTCAGTTTGCTTACAGGTCACAATAGTCTCTATAGAGTTATGTATGAAATTGGTACAGCTGGATCTCCTACTACACCTTTCTATAACCTAATCTTAATGAGGTTTTGTACGGATGTCATCTTCTATTCTGTCCATCCTTCATTTAATTTTCTAATATTTTTTCTACAATACTGAAGTACAAGAGAGTGAATGGCATAATCACCAACTATTCGATGTTAGGTACGAACTAGTCACTTTTGAATTAGTGAAGAGTGATATCTGCACGATAAAAAGTATAAGGGTAGGCTACTCCTGAATACTGTTGATACGGCCACACGACGAATTTCACATTCGATTGAGTGATGGCAGCATGTTTTGTTCTGTTAAGAATTTAAAATAATAACATAATGGCTAGATCAGCAGATGTCAGTGGCTTACAACTAGGAACAATCACACATATAAAATGGAAACATGATGGTATTACCACTGCTTACAACTAAACAACAGCCTGGTAGGCCGCACTTTATGTCCGAAATGGATCGTCGGTCATTGAATATGTCTAAGAGTCGTCTTATGCCGGCTGAATCAATCATCCAAAAGTTAAACCTTGTTGCCAGCAGTGAAGATAGCACCATGACTATTGATCATGAGTTGAGGAAATTGGGCTTTCATGACCGGGAAACTGCACACAAGCAAAACATTTTCTTTGTGAATACTATGCACCGCACCAGCCTGGAATGGTGTAAACTGAAAAGAATGCCGTCTCCGAACAGTGGACAATTAAAAAAAAAAGTGATATTTAGCCACGAATCACGCTATATATTATGCTTAACTTAGCGCCGTAGCGTAGTGGTTAAGGTACTGAGCTACAAGCCGGAGGGTCGAGGGTTCAAGTCCCGTTGGGGTCAGGATTTTTAAAATGACCCAAACCCTCTGGCGGCACTATGGCCCTGGGGTCGACTCAGCCTCTAACGGAAATGAGTACCAATCGCTTGTTCTGGGGTAATGGCGGCCGTCATGCAGGGCTGACAACCCGGCTAACATAAAGTGCCGATTGTCTAGAAAAAGTGGGAGTCTTAACCTCCTACTACCCCAAGGGCACCGGGTCTGTTGTGGGATCCCTTTACTTTACTTTAAATAATAAACAAATAATTTGCAATAAAAAATAATGCGACTATAAATTTAGTTATAAATACCGTAGATCACAAGTTGGATCAAACTGCCACAGTGTGCAAAATTTTATTAAAATTGGTTCAGTAGTTTTGGATTCCATTGCAGGCAAACAACGTGACACGAATTTTTTGTATATTAAGATAAATTCTTCTACCACTTGGTTCGGTTTTCGGCTTGACATCATGGTACACTAGTCCCTAGTTAACACTATTTTACACGTAAATACAAAAAAGACTCTCTACTCAAGGAACTAGCCACAACTAAACTTGAATGTAGTGGAACGATATCTCCCCACCTGTTTTGTACTGAAATTTTCAGGAAGTGGGATTTGAGTATAGTGTAGTTTTTCATAGCCTGGGCTTAGTTCCCTAGCAAAACCAAATAGTAATCTAAACACGAAAGGTTATTAAGACATTCTGAATGGTTTTGTACTGCCCTCCATAGAGGAATTATCAGTTTTTGTACCAGGATGATAATGCTTCAGCCTATAAAGCAAGGCGAGAAGTGATGTGGAGACAATGACAATCAGGAATGGATTGGCTGATCCAGATTCCGACCTCGATCAATCTAACATCTGTAGAATGATTTAGATGTACCTTTTGCTCAATACCCTCAGATTCATGTTATTACAATATGTCTTTAGAGTTTATGCAAGTACAATGGGTTGCCGTTCCTCCATAAACATTCAGACACAAACTGGAAAATCTTCTTACTAGTGATAAAGCTGTTATAAAGACAAAGGATGGAACCACCCCTGTATCTGAGTGTACGTCAAGGGAAAAGTCTATCAGTTGTTGTAAGTGCCAGTATGCTTCTGATCCTAAAACAATAAAAAAAAAGTAAAGTGATCCCACAACAGGCCCGGAGGCCCCTGGGGTAGTAGGAGGTTAAGGCTCCCACTTTTTCTAGACAATCGGCACTTTATGTCAGCCGGGTTGTCAGCCCTGCGTGACGGCCGCCTTTACCCCCAGAACAAGCGTCTGGTACTCATTTCCGTTAGAGGCTGAGTCGACCCCAGACACATGGTACCGCCAGAGGGTTTGGGTCAGTTTAAAAATCCTGACCCCAACGGGACTTGAACCCTTGACCCTCCGGCTTGTAGCTCAGTGCCTTAACCACTACGCTACGGCGTGTCCCCAAAGTAAAGTGATCCCACAACAGGCCCAGAGGCCCTTGGGGTAGTAGGAGGTTAAGGCTCCCACTTTTTCTTTATGTCAGCCGGGTTGTCAGCCCTGCGTGACGGCCGCCTTTACCCCCAGAACAAGCGTCTGGTACTCATTTCCGTTAGAGGCTGAGTCGACCCCAGGGACCAGAGGGTTTGGGTCAGTTTAAAAATCCTGACCCCAACGGGACTTGAACCCTTGACCCTCCGGCTTGTAGCTCAGTGCCTTAACCACTACGCTACGGCGTGTCCCCAAAGTAAAGTGATCCCACAGCAGGCCCAGAGGCCCTTGGGGTAGTAGGAGGTTAAGGCTCCCACATTTTCTAGACAATCGGCACTTTATGTCAGCCGAGTTGTCAGCCCTGCGTGACGGCCGTCTTCACCCCCAGAACAAGCGTCTGGTACTCATTTCCGTTAGAGGCTGAGTCGACCCCAGGGACATGGTACCGCCAGAGGGTTTGGGTCAGTTTAAAAATCCTGACCCCAACGGGACTTGAACCCTTGACCCTCCGGCTTGTAGCTCAGTGCCTTAACCACTACGCTACGGCGTGTCCCCAAAGTAAAGTGATCCCACAACAGGCCAAGAGGCCCTTGGTGTAGTAGGAGGTTAAGGCTCCCACATTTTCTAGACAATCGGCACTTTATGTCAGCCGGGTTGTCAGCCCTGCGTGACGGCCGCCTTTACCCCCAGAACAAGCGTCTGGTACTCATTTCCGTTAGAGGCTGAGTCGACCCCAGGGCCATAGTGCCGCCAGTTTGAAAATCCTGACCCCAACGGGACTTGAACCCTCTACCCTCCGGCTTGTAGCTCAGTGCCTTAACCACTACGCTACGGCGTACCCCAGAATTAAAACAATGGTTGTGTAAAATATGCATATTGATTACTGGCGGCTTGCTTCCTGAACTATTAGCGAAGGCGTAATAAAAAATTCTCATAAAAATAAATGAAAATAAACTAGGCGGCTTTGCTCATATAATTTGTATTGCAAACATTTATCCATTATCATTACAAGTTTTTTTCTAATAATTTTATAAATTAACAGACTTTATCTATAGAATATTAAGATAGCAATCTGATGCTCCAACCTTTCCGCGCACAATTATGTCACATACTGAATGAAGATTGAAAAAAATAATGTTCTAAGAACTGAGGTACATATTTACTTACTTACTTACTCACTGGCACTAACGAACCCGTAGGTTCATGGCCGCGCGGACAGAAGCTCTCCATACATCCCTATCCTGAGCTAATGCTTTCCAATCATTCCCTGTATAATCTACTTCCCTCAAAGCATAGCTAATGTTGTTCTCCCACCTCATTCTTGGTCTACCAACTGGGCGTTTTCCCTCTGGCTTTCCTACAAGAAGTTTCCATGCACGTCTTTCATTCCCCATTCGCGCAACATGTCCTGCCCATCGCAGTCTACGAGACTTAACTGTTCTTATTATATCTGGCTTCCTATAAAGACCATGTAGTTCATTGTTATGTAGTCTTCTCCATTCACCTGTCTGTTCATCTCTCTTTGGTCCAAACATTTTCCTAAGAACTTTATTCTCAAATACTCGTAATCTCCTTTCCTCCCTTAAAGTAAGAGTCCATGTTTCGCACCCATATTATATAACTGGTAGAATAATAGTTTTATATATTTTCAGTTTAACGTTTTTTGAAAGGAGTTGGGACATCAAAAGTCTCTGCAATGCATAATAGCATGCATTTCCAGAATTGAGCCTATGTTTAATTTCCTTGTGCATCTCATTCCTATTTGTGATTATTGTTCCTAGGTATTTGAATTCAGCCACTTCCTCAAAATTTCCCTCATTTATCATTAGCTGTCCATTTCCATTATATACTGAATTTCTAAGTGTGACCATATATTTAGTTTTACTGATATTTACTTCCAGTCCTAGAACTCAGGTACATATTTTACGGTATTTTCTTTCAAAATATCTTTAAACCAGTGAAGAGGCTAAAAAGTGGATTGAAACTATTTTTGATGCTACAGAACGCCATCCTTTGGAGAGTTTTTTTACCAGCCTCATAGAAGGTCCAAAGTTAATCGTGACTTCCTCTTTGTTGTCATGGCAATCGATGTACACAATGCAGCTCTATTAGAGGCAGAAAATAATATAATTAAGTTATTTGGTATGCATAATTATTACCTCTTATGGTTGTTTTCGTTGAACATATGTTTCGAAGCTTGTAAGCCCCATCTTCAGTTATTACATTATATATCTGTAATAGCTGAAGATGGGACTAACAAGCCTTGAAACATATGTTCATCGAAAACAACCATTAGAGTTACCTCTTATGGTTGTTTTCGATGAACATATATACAGACCAAATAACGTAATTATTAAGTAAACATCTTAATGTTACTTCCTTTTCTATTTAATATATATATATATATCTTCGTCCACCGCTGTAGTCTCGAGGTAGCGTGCTGCCTTGTCACGCAGCGGGCCCGGGTTCGATCCCCGGTCGGGGCAGTTTTTCTGGGTGAGGTTTTTCCTCACCTATAAGACAAATGTCAGGAAAACTTTAAGGCCCAAACGGTCCCCGAAATCATATGGCCATCATCCTTATCATTATCATCCTTACCATTATCATCATCATCATCCTTCACTGGTGTGGAAAGCAACGGGAAGCTACCACACCTACACAATTCCCTAGTAAAGCTGCAAGCATAGCATGAAAATGCTATGATTGCAGTGAAGGACCTGCCTTCGGACAGAATTACTATGGATGGATATATCTTCATCTTTCACCCTCAACATTAATCATGCTTCCACTCCACCAGTTGTTACCCACGGCAATTTTAACTAGCATCAGGGAATACGGACGCGCAAGATAAGGGTGAACATAATACGAAATAAGAAAAATCAGTAATTAAAGCTACGTATTTTAAAAACAGGTGAAATGGCTCTTCACCTTATTAGCTGTCATTAATAATCATGAAATTCAAGCATTCCTCGTGCATTTCCTTATGAAGTAATATATATCACCATCATCTTGTTTTCACGAAGTTAGACATTATGTTAGACTATTTTGGCCTCAATATAAATTCCATCCATTATCTTTTGAGTGGATGTCAGGACTTTGTTTTTCTTGTAAGATGGTAGATAAGTTTCAGCTTTTGTAGGCTGTCATCTATCAATCGAAGAACAAGATAAGGGTGAACATAATACGAAATAAGAAAAATCAGTAATTAAAGTTATTTTAGAAACAGGTGAAATGGCTCTTCACTAACGTCACCTTATGTGCTGCCATTAATAATCATGAAATTCAAGCATTCCTCGTATATTAAGTCAATATAATTTCCTTATGAAGTAATGTATATCACCATCATCTTGTTTTCAGGAAGTTAGACATTATGTTAACTATTTTGGCCTCAATATAAATTCCATCCATTATCTTTTCTTGTAAGATGGTAGATAAGTTTCAGCTTTTGTAGGCTGTCATCTATCAATCGAAGAACAAGATAAGGGTGAACATAATACGAAATAAGAAAAATCAGTAATTAAAGTTATTTTAAAAACAGGTGAAATGGCTCTTCACTAACTTCACCTTATTAGCTGCCATTAATAATCAAGAAATTCAAGCATTCCTCTGTATTTCCTTATGAATTAATATATAATAATAATAATAATAATAATAATAATAATAATAATAATAATAATAATAATAATAATGATTTATTTTAGCTGGCAGATCACCATCATCTTGTTTTCACGAAGTTAGACATTATGTTAGACTATTTTGGCCTCAATATAAATTCCATCTATTGATCTTTTGGGTGTCCACCGCTGTGGTCTCGAGGTAGCGTGCTGCCTTGTCACGCAACGGGCCCGGGTTCGATCCCTGGTCGGGGCAGTTTTTCTGGGTGAGGTTTTTATCGGAGTTTTTCCTCATCTGTAAGACAAATGTCAGGAAAACTTTAAGGCCCAAACGGTCCCCAAAATCATATGGCCATCATCATTATTATCATCACCATCATCATCATCATCCTTCACCGGTGTAGAAAGCAACGAGAAGCTACCACACCTAAAATTCCCTGGTAAAGCTGCAAGCATAGCATAAAAATGCTATGATTGCAGTGAAGGACCTGCCCTCGGGCAGAATTACGATGGATGGATCTATTGAGTGGATGTCCGGACTTTCTTTTTCTTGTAAATAAGTTTCAGCTTTTGTAGGCTGTTATCTATCAATCGAAGAACATGTGACCATCTTGTTTTATATTTTCAAATTTTATTTTCTAAAGACTCATTTTGAACTGTTGTAAAATGTCTTAATTTATTTTATGATCCAATAACAATTTGCACCTATATTTAGTAATCATCCGAAGTTATCTCATTTTAACAGATTTAAGTTGTTTTATAACTTATATGCAGTATATATATATATATATATATATATATATATATATATATATATATATATATGTATACACGTCTCCATATTTCACTGATATACAAAATTTCAGTGTGTTTTATATACTTTTATTCTTCAATGTTAAGAAAGTTATTAGAAATACAATAAATTTGCTGTCTCCATAATGTGTGTGATGATGAACCATTTGATTGCATTCAATCTGAGAACCGTTCCTGCCCATTACATACCAGTTAATACCCGACATGTACTGCTATGCTTATATAAATTAAACGTGTTCTTATGTTCAGTTGAAAAGGTAAAAATAAAAATAATTATCCATTTATATCGTAATTATTTTTAGATACCCCGTGCTGATTAACCGGCTTTACTTGAGAATCTACTTATCCCGATCTTCTTGGCATCAATGAGTTGAAAGACAAAAATGGTTATTGTGAGTTATCCGTAAAAGGTAAACATATGCTGCCGCAGACTTTTTTTGTAGATTTTTTTGAGACATTCAATTCTGTGTACATTAATTTAGTGTATTTCTTATGGTTTAGGCAGCATAAGCCATTTAAGCGACCAAATAGCGACTTTTTTAGTTAATTTATGTCTTTTTTTTAGCTCCAGCCCTATAGTACATAAGGTAATATGTTATATATGTTAATTGTCATAAGTAATGCCACGAGTGATTTCCAAATTATCGATAAATTCACGACTCACGAAGTGAGGAGTGAATTTATCTAGAGAATTTGGAAATCATGAGTGGCATTTGTTAGGACTATTTAACGAATAAAATTAAGCTGTTTACTCACAAATCATTATTTAACTATAGTTATTTTAAAATATTTATATATTTAATGTAAACGGCGATGGTTGAAAACAAATGAGAAACGATAGGTACGCTTCATCTGCTTCTTTTGTTTATCACTGCAACCAGATCATACTATTTATTGCCAAAGAAACGCAATATTGTAAGAATGCTCTCTAGTGGAGAAAAAATGAAACACATCAAACTGTATATTAATTCATTTTTGATGTCGTATGATGTAAATATGACAATTATATTTTTCTGGATTGTTACCTGGGAAAAAATACATTTAAGAAAGTGCAAACAGTGGTTTCTTTTTTTGGTGGTATAATCAATTGCTACAAATGTTTTATATTAACTCCCGCATGCGGCATGAGTTGACATTCATGCACTATATATACAATCTGGTAGCCGTATTTCTCACGCCCTCAGTCACTGCAAAATAATGGTCAGACCTGTTCAGAATATTAAAAAGGAGGAGCCTTCTTTAATATGGTAATTATAACACTGATAAATATTTCGTGAAGCACGACTCTGATTGGTTGTAAAACAGAAATCATTGAAACGTGATTGGTCATTGACTCCCATTTGGGGCATGAGTTAAATAGTAACAGAAAATGCTTTAAAATATGAAAGGAAACCCCCATTCAAATAGGTCAAGTAATTTTAGAGTTCATAAAGGACAGGCAGACAAACAAACGTACGCTCATTTGTATACATAAAGATTTTAATAGAAATTTAAAAACAATTCAAATTGTTTTATCAACCACCATTTAATGGGGGCACGCCGTAGCGTAGTGGTTAAGGCACTGAGCTACGAGCCGGAGGGTCGAGGGTTCAAGTCCCGTTGGGTCAGGATTTTTAAATTGGCCCAAACCCTCTGGCGGCACTATGGCCCTGGGGTCGACTCAGCCTCTAACTTAAATGAGTACCAGACGCTTGTTCTGGGGTAAAGGCGGCCGTCACGCAGGGCTGACAACCCGGCTGACATAAAGTGCCGATTGTCTAGAAAAAGTGGGAGCCTTAACCTCCTACTACCCCAAGGGCCTCCGGGTCTGTTGTGGAATCACTTTACTTCGGGGCACGCCGTAGCGTAGTGGTTAAGGCACTGAGCTACAAGCCGGAGGGTCGAGGGTTCAAGTCCCGTTGGGGTCAGGATTTTTAAACTGACCTAAACCCTCTGACGGCACTATGGCCCTGGGGTCGACTCAGCCTCTAACTTAAATGAGTACCAGACGCTTGTTCTGGGGTAAAGGCGGCCGTCACGCAGGGCTGACAACCCGGCTGACATAAAGTGCCGATTGTCTAGAAAAAGTGGGAGCTTTAACCTCCTACTACCCCAAGGGCCTCCGGGCCTGTTGTGGGATCACTTTACTTTACTTTACCACCATTTAATAAGTGCGCTGCAGCTCTCTTCAACATTTATATATTATTTTCAGTTAATGTGTTTGAATTAAAAAAAATGGTTTTATAATTTACAAAGATATATATTTATTTTTATTTCAACAGATAAATATTTTTGCTTACTGAAAATAATTAAGTAATCAATTGAGTTGGTGTTTGCTTGATGAAAATCCATATTTATTAATTAAATAAAAATAAAACGTAGACATGTTAACAAATTATGAATTGTGTTCCAAGTGATCTAAGCAACAATACAACAATATTTATTTCTCCTTCTTCTTCTACTACAGGGTTTAGGCTATGCAGCCTGTTCCGGCGAAGTTAAAAGTGGAGTCCATCTTCTACGTGGTCGGCCAACATTTCTTGTTCCTCTTGGATTATACAGGAAGGTTCTTTTTGGTATTCTTTCGTTGTTCATTCTCATTAAGTGTTTCTGTCCATTTCTCATTATTTTCGCTGATTTTATCTTCAATTTTTTATATATTTAATTCTTCTCGTATAGTTTCATTCCTTATTCTATCCGCTCTTGTGCATCCTTTCACATTACGTAAAAACAGCATTTCCGCAGTCTGTAACCTGCGTTTATCCCTTGATTTCATTATCCAATTTTCACTTCCATACAACAAAAAAGGAACAGCCATTGTTTTATATAATTTAAGTTTCGTATCTTTCCTTGTTTTCCGACCTAAGGTTCTATTTATGGTTCCACAAATAGCCTGAAATTTATTTACTTTATTTTCTCTATAAGTTATATCACATCCTAAATATTGGAAATGTGATACTTGTTCTATTATTTTGTTATCCAGTACAATTTTTGATCTAATTCCATATTTACCAATAAATGCCATTACTTTTGACTTATTTATTGATATTTTACAAAATTATATCTATTGGCTGTTAATTTAAATTTATATGCTAACAATATTTATTCACATTTTTAAATTTAACAAAGGGGATTCATTCAATTAAAAAATTTAAATAAATATTGTTGTATTGTTGCTTAGATCAGTTGGAACACAATTCATAATTTGTTAACATGTCTGAAGAAGGTACAGTGTACCGAAACAGCTGTCACTGAATTATATAATAAATATGAAAATCAAATAAAACTACGTTTTATTTTTATTTAATTAATGAAAATTATTAATTTAGTTATCTTTTGTTCCATGTTGATATTTTCTTGAAGGAGATGTCAGATTTAATATAATGTCAAAAATGAATAATAAACCCCCATTCTTTCATTAGCAAAAAAGTAATGTTTTATTTTTCTTAAGGTAGGTATTAATGATGTCCCGCGCCGTAGTCGAGCGGTTAAGGCAGGAAGCCTTGGCGCAGAGCTACGGGACGCGCTGGTTCGAGTCTCCATGGGGGAAGAAATTTTCTCATGGTATTTCGGCCAGTATGGGACAGGTGCCCACCCAGCATCGTGAGGCAATTGGGTAGCTACAATAAGTAGCGGCTCCAGGTTGAGGAACCAGCTATAACGGTTGGGGGACTCGACATGCTAACCACATGTCACCCCTACACTGGCTGTTGATCATCTACCTCTGTGATTGACATATGTGGATGTGAAGGGCCAGCAGCCGGCTGGTAAAAGGGCAACCGCTGAATAGTGAAAAGACCCTCAATCGGAGATATTAATGATACCTTTTCTGTTCCACCTTTCCTGAAGAAACTGACCAGATGCTATCAGCGTATAGTATATTGAGCTTCGGGCAATTTTCTAAATATACTTGTAGGTGAATCACGGAGCATACCGTTACGTAGAAGTGTTTACGGACGAAGGGGAGTGTAAATGGCATACCTTTGTTCCTGCTATGATGCCCGATTTCCTGTTAGATAGCATGAGTTCGATGCCCGCTTGCCACTCCTGAATCTGTGACCCAGAAGATGGTACAGGGACCATGCTGAGTGCCAGGTACAACTTGATACGGTGCCACTCCTCAGGGCTCCATAGTTTCACGACTAGATTCAAATTGCGGTACGTGTTGTTCAAGGAAGTCCAGTGTGAATGTAGTATTTTATCCGAATAATCTGTTGTGTACACCATACAGTCTGAAGCATACAAATTATTTACATTGTATGAAAATAATAACAATAATAATAATAATAATCTACAGAAAAAACAAAAATTATGGCATTTCAAGGCGTAGATCCTGTCATAAGTAAAATTGTACTGGACAATAAGATTTTGGAGCAGGTGAATAATTTTACATATCTTACTCATACTTACTTACTTACTCACTGTCACTATCGAACCCGAAGGTTCATGGCTGCGCGGACATAAGCTCTCCATACATCCCTATCCTGAGTTAATGCTTTCCAATCATTCCCTGTATAATCTACTTCCCTCAAATCATAGTTAATTTTGTTCTCCCGCCTCATTCTTGGCCTACCAACTGGGCGTTTTCCCTCTGGCTTTCCTACAAGAAGCTTCCATGCACGTCTTTCATTCCCCATACGCGCAACATGTCCTGCCCATCGCAGTCTACGAGACTTAACTGTTCTTATTATATCTGGCTTCCTATAAAGACCATGTAGTTAATTGTTATGTAGTCTTCTCCATTCACCTGTCTGTTCATCTCTCTTTGGTCCAAAAATTTTCCTAAGAACTTTATTCTCAAATACTTGTAATCTCCTTTCCTCCCTTAAAGTAAGAGTCCATGTTTCGCACCCATATAATATAACTGGTAGAATAAATTTTACATATCTAGGATGCAATATCTCATATGAAGAAGAAAAGGATGTAGATGCAAAAATATCTAAATCTTTAAGAATTTTAGGGTTAATAAATTCTATCTTCAAGCCACAGTTAGTCCAAAAGCATTCAAGATTAAAATTGTATAAAACACTGGCTCTTCCAACTCTTTTGTATGGTAGCGAAGTATGGACGTTGAAACAGAAGGATATACAGAGACTTAGATCTGCTGAAATGAGATATCTTCGGAGGACTGCAGGATACACACTACTAGATCACAAAAAAAAATGAAGACATCTTAGAAGAATTACACATGGAATCTTTAGAAAACAAAATTTCTGATTATAAGTCAAGATGGATACAACATGTTCATCGAATGGAAGATCACAGAATACTCAAACTAATGTTAAGATATCAACCTGCAGGAAGAAGAAGACCAGGACGTGCACTCAAAAGACTTTTGGATGGTGTTTCTCTTGAGGCCGAAACAGCCCAACAAATGACCTAAATTCGTGAATGTACTATGATGATGATGATGATGATAATAATAATTTATCTTTGTTATTTTAATTTAACCTCTGCATTTATAGGTTGTTTGTTTTACATGTCCCACGCTTATAAGGCTTACAAGACGCGATCTGTCAGGTAAAGAATTTTAAATTCTGGATCACATACTTTCGTACCTTTTGACCACTGAAGTTCATGGAGGGCTTCCGGATGAAGTACCAGGGTCATCTCCAAAACAGTACGAACATTTGAGACAAGACACGCCATCCAAATATACATTAATAATAATAATAATAATAATAATAATAATCATAATAATTTATTTATATAAAGAATTTTAATGTTTACACATTTTTCTGTGCCCAAAGTTTTATTTTTCTTCTCCACTCGTCTCTCTCTATCGAATCCATGTCCTCCAGTCCTCTTGCTCTCATTCCAGTTCTTATTTCCTGCATCCACGATTTTCGAGGTCTTCCTCTCCTCCTTCTTCCAGGTGGACACCATTACAATGTTTTTCTGGGTAATCTTTCTTCTTGCATTCGTCGTACGTGCCCATACCAATTAAATTGCTTATACCGTATATAATCTACTATTGAATAACCAATATTCATTTTTTTCTCTTATGACAGTATTTCTTATTTTGTCTAATTTTAAACATCTTACTGCTCTCCTCAAGAAATCCATTTCCATCGACATACGTTTTTGTTCTAAGTTTTTGTTGAATTTCCAAACTTCAGCTCCATATGTGACAGTACTTCTCACAATAATAATAATAATAATAATAATAATAATAACAATAATAATAATAATAATAATAATAATAATATTTTTTGTAAGCCAATATTTTCCCTTTACAGCGATTTAGGCGCTCTCTCCTACAGGGAAGAATTTGAACCATACTAATTTAGTTACACTTTTTTTCGTATAGATGTCATTTTGAGTGGTCCGTGGTCAGCGTTCCGACTCATACTGACATCTAGGAAACCAAGGTAATACTAGGACGGGAAAATTCCGTAAATTTTGCTTAGAGGCCTTTTCATTCAGGCTTAAGGATTTTTTACGAGCCTGAAAATCTTCAGACTCGGGACCCACGGCTTAAAGTCCCTCCCGGAGGACTTGCTCCTTGGATTTTTCCGTCCTAAAAAATCCATCGACCCCGGCCGGGTTTGAACCCGCGACCCTCGCGACCAGAGGCAAGGAGCATAACCACTAGTCCACCGCGGCCGACATAATAATAATAATAATAATAATAATAATAATAATAATAATAATAATAATAATAATAATGAACATTATAGAGGAATTCCATTATCAGTCCCATATAAAATGTTAGCTAAATGTCTGCTCGATAGAGCTAGAACCGAATATTGGACAATACCAAGCAGTAATCAGACCAGGAAGGTCATGTCCAGAACGTTATCCTATGGAGAGTTTTTATTTCCACAAAGACATGTTTTTTGTTTTATTATAAATAATTCCATATAAAAGCAAATTAAATTGTTGCAGCATGTTTAGATATCCTAGTGTTACCTGTATTTAAAATAATTATCATAAGTAATGCCACGAGTGATTTCCAAATTATCGATAAATCCACGACTCACGAAGTGAGTCTAGAGAATTTGGAAATCAAGAGTGGCATTTGTTAGGACTATTTAACGAATAAAATTAAGCTGTTTACTCACAAATTATTATTTAACTATAGTTATTTTAAAATATTTATATATTTAATGTAAACGGCGATGTTTGAAAACAGATGAAAAACGATATGTACGCTTCTTTTGTTTATCACTGCAATCAGATCATACTATTTATTGCCAAAGGAACGCAATATTGTAAGAATGCTCTGTAGTGGAGAAAAAATGAAACACATCAAACTGTATATTAATTCATTTCTGGTGTCGTATGATGTAAATATGACAATTATATTTTTCTGGATTGTTACCTGCGAAAAAGTAAATTTAAGAAAGTGCAAACAGTGGTTTCTTTTTTTGGTGGTATAATCAATTGCTACAAATGTTTTTATATTAACTCCCGCATGCGGCATATGTTGACATTCATGCACTATATATACAATCTGGTAGCCGTATTTCTCACAGGCTCAGTCACTGCAAAATAATGTTCAGACCTGTTCAGAATATTAAAAAGGAGGAGCTTTCTTTAACATGGTAATTATAACACTGATAAATATTTCGTGAAACACGACTCTGATTGGTTGTAAAACAGATCATTGAAACGTGATTGGTCATTGACTCCTATTTGGGGCATGAGTTAAATAGTAATTTTTATTACGATTTTTTTAGCAATAATGATAAAGATAGAATTATTTGTAAATTACCTGTTTCGTCGCAGAATGGGATATCACAATAATCTTTCTTTACAAAAATTTTCGTCCTCTTCCTTGTTTTCATTCTCTTCATACTCTTCTCTATTTCCCTTATTTTCGTCTGTTTCTGACTCTTCTTCTTCTAATGCCTCTTCTTCTGTTGGTTCAACATAACACCAAGGTCCTCCCAAGTCACCATCAGGATTGCGACAATGTTTCTTTGCCTTCTTTCGAGAACCGTCTGGGAAAACACTGTTAACAAATCTACTGCGCTCTTTTGCTCCCTTCGTTCTATAACGCTTTTTCCAAGGTAAACACTCGATTTCACCAGAAGATCTCTTCATTTTACCTGCATATTCTACACCAGGCCCAGTCAATCGGCATTCTGAAAATGGATAAATTATGTTTTATGGTCCTTCGAGAAAAAATTACAACTGGGCCGGGATTTGAACCATATATTTATTTTCAGCTGCATATATTAGCTCACTTGCACCTTCGCTAGAACATGCAAACCCAATTTCATTATTTATTAGTAAAGTAAAGTGATCCCACAACAGGCCCGGAGGACCTTGGGGTAGTGGGAGGTTAAGGCTCCCACTTTTTCTTGACAATCGGCACTTTATGTCACCCGGGTTGTTAGACCTGCGTGACGGCCGCCTTTACCCCCAGAACAAGCGTCTGGTACTCATTTCCGATACAGGCTGAGCCAATCCCAGGGCCATAGTGCCGCCAGAGGGTTTGGGTCAGTTTAAAAATCCTGACCCCAACGGGACTTGAACCCTCGACCCTCCGGCTTGTAGCTCAGTGCCTTAACCACTAAGCTACGACGTGCTAACAGAGAAAATATTATCTTTTTCCAAGATACGTGTCCCCGTAACTTATTAATATATTTCCAACTCATGTTTCAAACTCCATCCATCCATAGTAATTCTGCCCGAAGGCAGGTCCTTGACTGCAATCATAGCATTTTCATGCTACGCCTGCAGCTTTACTAGGGAATTGTAGGTGTGGTAGCTTCCCGTTGCTTTCCACACCGACGAAGGATGATGATGACCATATGACATTTGTCTTACAGGTGAGGAAAAACCCCGACCGGGGATCGAACCCGGGCCCGCTGCGTGACAAGGCAGCACGCTTCCTCGAGACCACAGCGGTGGACGTTTCAAGCTCAGGCTCAGTGATATATATATATATATATAATATATTAGGATGTGTTAAACTAGTCAACAGACAGCTATTCCGGAAGCAATAATTATGCAATTCGATGTTTTTATTATTAATTTAACACTTCTTACTGAAGGATAAATTATACTTGAAGAGAAAAATGTATACGCTCAGACTGGGGTTTGAACCCAGGACATTTGGCTCTACCACTGAGCTACCTGAAAAACTCCAATCTAAACGCAAATATACGAATGTAAGATTAATATAACAGTGTACATGAGAAAAAAAATGCGTTCAGATTGGATTTTCTCAGGAAGCTCAGTGGAAGAGCATTAGCCTAGAAAGCCAATAGTCCTGGGTTCAAACCCCAGTCCGAGCACATAATTTTACTCTTGATATATAAATTATCCTATTATTTAAATATTTATGTAATTATGCTCTTAAAAATAAATATTCAGAAAGCATACTTTATGGAGTCGGCCGCGGTGGACTAGTGCCTCTGGTCCCGAGTGTCGCGGGTTCAAACCTGACCGAGGTCGATGGATTTTTTAAAGAAAAATCCAAGGAGTAAGTCCTCCAAGAGGGACTTGAAGCCGTGGGTCACGAGTCTGAAGATTTTCAGGATCGTAAAAGATCCTTAAGCCTGAATAAAAAGACTCTAAGCAAAATTTACGGACTTGGTCATTCTAATAATATCTTAGTTCTTGCTAGCTGTCTCATTGGGTCAATATATTGACTGCATACCATTCATGACATCTATGAGCAAATAAGTGTAACTAAATTAACTTGATCTTGTAACACCTAACAAAGGAGAGGCTAAGTTTCAAACATTGTGCTACGCCATTGTATATAGGTACTTTATGGAATGTATATTTAATTTTTTTTCCTTATTAAAATTGCGACTCCTGATGATGCCCAGTTCTCTGCTGGAACTCCAGAATAAATCATTACGTATTTTCCTAATTCTTCTGATCCTTTGTTCTTTTTTTGTTTCCGAAATAATGGCAATGTCAATTTTTCATTTTTCTTTTGTCTAACTCTTCTTCTTTATGTGTTATTCCTCTCACATTCCATGTTGCAACTTTGAGATCCTTAATCATTAACCTATTTCTTGCTTTGTCGTCATCAGTGTGATTATTCCAGTTTTGGCTTAAGTTTCTTCGAGTAGTAGGAAGTCCCCTGGGTTGGTTACCAAACAGATGAGGACAGAGACAAAACTAAGATTTACATAACATTACATCAAAAGCTGCTCTAAAATACGGAAGTGAAATTTGGATTTTAAATAAAAGAAACTCATAAACTTCAAGTAAGCTAAATGCGTTTCTTACGATCATTGTTAGGAGTTACTAGACTGGATCACCAAAGGAACACTATTATCAGAAGAAAACTTGGAGTAACAAGTTCAAATGAAGATATACAAAGATACCAACAAGAATGGAAAAAATCATCTGAGGAGAATGGCAAGAAATAGACTTCCAAAATTGGCATTTCAATATACCGCAACTGGACATAGGGACCAAGGAAGACCAAAACATCGGTGGAAAGATCAAGACCATCTTCGCTAGGTTTGCCGTACAGGCCACATGGCCTAAAACGAATTTGTTCATCATGATGATGATGATGATGATGTTTAATTTTGTTATATTTATAGTGTTATCTGTGTGAATTACTCTTTAGACTATATCGGGTGTTCCACAGGTTACAAATATAAAATACCATCTAAACAACAACATGGTTAGATTAACTAATCACACATTTGCATAGGAAGTACCCTAATGTTTGGTACATATTGCTACAAAAACCCGAACATGGACCAAATTAAATTATTTATAAATTATTATCTGAAGAGTGAGCAAGAAAATTTATTTCAGTATTTACATCACTGAATACTGTAATATTTACATTATAAACCAAACTTTTACTTAATTCCTAGTCGACCTGTGGTTACTAAGCTCGCTTCAAGTTTCTAGGGTCGCAGATTCAACTCCGGTCGCTGTCAATTGAGTATTAAGGGTATAAATCCACAATACCGATATGTCTCTTCGGAAGCGAATGTAAGATATGGGTCGCATATCATTTATAAAACTCAAGCCTGAAATATAAAATAACCTTAAGCCTGGATGTAAGAAGCCTCTGAGCAAAATTTTGTAGGCCTTTTCGCGCCCAAATTTGAATTCCTACACTAATTATATGTCTTATTATAGATTATCGTTAAATGAAATACTAAGAATAAGAGTATTATTTTTATTTAAAAGTCGAAACCTGAGATTTGTTGTAAGTTCCCTGTATTTTATTTTCATCTGTGTGTATCCTATTTTTCTTTAAAGTACGGGTGAATCATAAATATGGCTATACGTTTGATCGCGTTGTGTGATGAAAATATTACCATTACAGAAAATATGAAATTACCGTTAGAAAGGCAATTTTTCAAATTACAACAATGGAATAAAACAAAACAATGTGGAACTTACGTCATTAGTCAACATGGCGTTGAATATGCAACAGCAAATTACAATTGCTGCATGGGCAATAACGTATGCTAATGAACGTGAGGCCGCAAAACGGGCAAGACGTGAGTTTAACGTAGCATTGCAGACGTCGACATGCTGAAATTAGTGATTGAGGAAGAAATTACAGTCATTCCTCTAAACATGTATCATAACGCAATGAATGACTTCCCAAAGCGTAGCCAATTATGCTTGGATGCAAATGGCGAACAGTTTGAAGCAATAAAGTGAATTGCTTAGTGTTGTTGTAGGTGATTTGTTTTGTTCTATTGTTGTAATTTGAAGGATTCCCTTTCCAATGATAACGTCATATTTCCCTTAATAATAATATTTTCGTCACAAAATGCGATCAAACGTATAGCCATATTTCTGAATCACCCTGTATATGAGGAAGTGTTGTATACTTACGTATAACTAAAGCAATTTCCTTTTCGGGGCAAATGGACTCAAGCCTTGGAACCCGGAATTCCACTCTCTTCAAGAGAGAGGAACCGGTGAATTGATCCACCACTGGAATACAGGTTATTCCAGTGGCAGGGCAACTCGTTGTATCTTGTAATTTCCTTCAAAACGAAAAATATATAATTTTGTTGATTTTTTGCTCATTCGATTTATTATTAAAATGTAAAATTTAATGTATTACATTTGAATGACTTTTGTAGAACTATGACATTTTGCAATGTTTTTATATCCTTGTTTTTGGGTCACGTTTGTTTCTTTTTGCTGCATTTTGCAATGAGACCCTGGTGTCTAGCATATGGCAACAAAAAAAACACTTGCCTCCTAGTGGGAACTTCCAATGTCATTTATACATAAACAGAAGAAAGAGATGATGCTGATAATTCATATCCAGAAACTTCCAGTAATGCCTGAGACATTAAAGTTTACACAGAATCCTATTACTGTAATTAGGACTTATATTGTCTTAAGAAATACTCAGCGTGCAAAAATAGTAATTAGAGACGAAATTATTGAACAAGTATCCCACTTTAAATATTTAGGATGTGACATCAGCTATGGGTGTGATAAAGATATTGAACACAAAACACATCATTTTCAAGCTATTTGTGGTACAATAAATAGAACATTGAATAATAAAGCCCATAAACAAACAAAATTAAAATTTTATAAAACAATGGCTGCCCTTTTGTATGGGAGTGAATCTTGGATTACCACTACCAAACAAGAAAGTAAAATCCAAGCAGCCGAGATGAAATTTTTAAGAAGAGTAAAAGGCTGCACTAAAATGGACCAGATAAGAAACGAGGATATCCGTGAAGAACTGCAGATCTACTCCATAAAAGAAAATATATTTAACAACAAGATACAGTGGAAAGCACATGTAGAAAGAATGGAAGAAAGTAGATTACCAAATAAAATCTTCCATTATTTTCCAAGAGGAAGAAGAGATGTCGGACGTCCTCGGAAGAGATGGTCTTAGATATATTAGTGAAGACGGAACAGGCAACTCTTGCCTAAACCAGGAAGTGAAGAAGAAGAAGAAGAATTGTCTTAAGTTTTTCTGAATCCTGTTATCTGAAGATCCTAATAACCAACATTAACTCTATAATTCCTAGACTACAAATAAAGAGTGATATCACTTTTATCTACCAGAGCATTCAATAATAATTTTGATATTAAATTAATTTTGGTTACTTTTGGCATTACATACTTAAAATATGCCATACCGATAGCATGCTGCCAATTCCTTGGAATGCGACACACTCTACCTTCAGTTCCATTTCTAGATATTGTACCGAAAGTGCATTTTCGGTACGTAACATCTATGTCAGTGTATCTTTCCTCTACAGTGAGATTCTTGGACAGTGCCGATTTCCTTCTTCTTTGTGCTTTCTCATACTTACCGCCCCACCCCTTCCCTCTGCGCTGTGTATAGTTGCGCAACTTCCTCGGAACACTCAAATACGTGATACAAGTTACAAACAGTGTCATCATCATATTTATTATTGTCTGGATCACATCTGTCAGCTCGAGTGGAGCTGAGTCGTTTTGTTTTGGTCCTGTAAGCCAGGGTAGGGCTTCCGGGGTGTGGACCCTAACCCTGGGCTGGACTAAGGAGTGCTTCTGTGCATATATGGGTAATTATTATTATTATTATTATTATTATTATTATTTTGTTTGTAATTCCATAAAAACTGGAATCTATTTGATGACCTAGATAATTAATTTATATAGTAGTAGTCTAATGCCTATTAGCTTGGATGTGTTCCATTTGCTTTCTTGCTTCCCAATACAGTCCTGCCAGAGTTCTTGTAGGTGACATCTTCAGAGCCTCACAGCTAGCAAGATGATCTTTGTTCATGGTAATGTTATTGTCTTGGCACAGGATTCAATTTGGAGAGTTGAAGATTCCAATTTTATGGAGGTGTGCTGCCAGGTAGTCATGGCCTGTTAATTAATTTATATTGTTTATATTATTTATGTAGGCTATTCATATTTTCTTTAAATTCATATTATGTTCAAAAGTTATTTATGTTTAATTAATTTTGTATTTCTAGATCAGACTAATAATTGAAACATTAAACTTAATTTTTAGTAAAAAGAATGTTTAATTACTGTTTAATTAGTTATGAAATTGCTGCTTCATGTTTATTCCTATACAAAAGCTTTCTCAAGTCATATTAGCTCCCCTTTTCCTTGTAGCTTTCATGATTGAAATATTAAACAGAGTTAGATATGAACTATATAAATTACTACAGAGTATTTAAGATTTCTTGGTAATAGTAAATATATGTTATACAAACAACATAAGAAAGATTAATCAATCTTTGGCTCTGATGGGCCCGGGCAAAGGAAAGTAAATAGCACTGATGTTTATGGATTGGGGACTACAGAATGACAGTAGAACGTATGAGCTAGCTACAATATCTCTCTCATTGATGGATCTAAAACTCTTGTGATGCCACTTCTTCATTGTAAGCGATTGTCGTACGGGAGCTTTTGAATTAAATATAGCTCTGCCATATATATATACCCATATGATCCTAATATGGAACGGACTGTAAGTTTTAATTGATGATCCATCCATCCATAGTAATTCTGCCCGAGGGCAGGTCCTTCACTGCAATCATAGCATTTTCATGCTATGGTTGCAGCTTTACTAGGGAATTGTGTAGGTGTGGTAGCTTCCCGTTGCTTTCCACACCGGTGAAGGATGACGATGATAATGATAAGGATGATGATGGAGATGATGGCCATATGATTTCGGGGACCGTTTGGGCCTTAAAGTTTTCCTGACATTTGTCTTACAGGTGAGGAAAAACCCCGATAAAAACCTCACCCAGAAAAACTGCCGGGATCGAACCCGGGCCCGCTGCGTGACAAGGCAGCACGCTGCCTCGAGACCACAGCGGTGGAGTAATTGATGATAGTGTAACAAAATAATGCTATGGGCGCGATAGATAATTTACAGTATTATACTTGGAGATAGATGGTCACAATTGGCAACATCACCCACTGGCAGCAAAGCCTTGACACTTGCCAAGACTTCGGATATGGGGACGATAAGGTTTCATCTTCGAAAAGGAATTATAATCACAAGGGCTCATGCCCAGAGCGAGGTTATATATCCGCTGAAGAAGAAATCGAGTTGTTTGCTCATCACCATTAAGGGCCAATTTCACATATTTGCTCATCACCATTAAGGGTCAATTTCACCAACAGAGGTAACTGTATTATACCAGTTTTTCCCCATGTATAATGCGTAGCTTAAACTGGCGTAATACAGTTTCTCTGTTGGTGAAACCGACCCTAAGACTCAGATATAAACGCAGTACACTATGGTATATGTATATATTTATATGAATATACTGACAAGTGAATGCTATTTTCTGTTAGGCTCCTTCAAGACAAACATAGGCTAGATTTTCATAACCACGAATAATAGTATTATTAATCTCACTATTAATAAACAAGTAATTAATTGAAAATTTTGTAGAATAAAAACATGATTAAAAACAATTATAAGTGGCACATAGACTGCTGGAGTAACTTTATGTGATACGACTTAAGGCGTTCTGACATCTTAAAATAAGAATAAAAGGTTTTATATGGTTGGAGAAAGTTACACAAAATATGTCACAGATTGCCATAATTTTATTTTGTGATCTTTATTTATGTCCAGAAACCACATCGGATATTTTATTTTGTGTTAAAATAAACGTTTGGTAAAATTTAATGTTCTCGTACATTATTTCGCCCATATTAGTTTTTTATACAGTTTTAAAATTGTTGAGCGTTAAATTATATTTTTATGCAAATTGTATCCTAATCAATGAGAGAGAAAATAGGTTGATTAATATTTCAAAATCATTAAATTAATTTAGTTACCATGATATCTGCATAACGGTACATCGCAATAGTCGTCTATTGTCTTTTTATCTATTGTATAGCACCAAGGTTCATCATGGCCACCTCCAGGATTTCGACACCAATTCTTTGCTAGAGTTTTTGAACCATCCGGGAACATCTCATCCGTAATATCATCGGACACCTATTAAATAAGTTGAAATGTTTAATGATCTTACTGATACTCATATTTATTTCACTAATTTAGTGCATTAAACTTACTATTATTAAATTTTGTACTATAGCATACTTTCAAATCTGTAGACGATGAAGAATGCCAGCAACTCAATGCTGTTAATAAGAAGTTAATGTATGCTGATATTGTAGACTTATTATATGATAGTGGGAAGATACCTAAGGGCCAACACGCACACTCTATTGAGTATAACACTAAAAGGAATTGTAACTGGAAGTAAACATCAATGAACATTTGGGAATAGATTATACATTGTGTCCACAGTGAAATTCCCTCATTTTAAAAGTCTGTAAATTTCTTATTATAGGTTGTAAAACTGTAAATCAACTGAAATTTCAACGTATTCTTCACTGCGCATGCATAATAATAAAATAATGAGTATTTAATCTATTAAAATTGTAATTATATATTTTATAGTGTAAAAGTTGTAAGTTGGCATGATTTCTGCTATCCTTGTCTAGATAACTGTTCTTCCACCCTTCGCTAGACGTATGAGTGACATGTGTACTATAATGGGCTACCCTTGTAAAATTACTTAGGAATGCTAGTAAAACTCCACTCCCACTTTCGCCCAGTCACTTTTGTTCACGTAATTTTTGTCAGTGGCTACTGTTTCAGAGCTCGTTTGAAGTTAGTGAGAGTGAGTGAGATATTATATTAGTGTAAAATTAATCTTTAGAAGAAGGGAATGCCACCACTGATCTATGTTCACTGCAGGGAGTGTCTGCCCTACCGCTGTCACCGTGAAGAGATATGTGTATGAGTGAGAAAGAAGATGGTGAGTATTCTCTTTCTCTTTCTAAAATATTCTAGACACTTTAGCCCTCACGGACTATAAGGTTCTCCTATATAGGCTAACTTATAGGCCTATTTTTATTTTCTCTGTTTCGAGTGTTAGAGATTAACTATATTTTCTTATACGCTCGAAAGTAATATATCGTTATTCTACCAATGAAAATGCAGTCATACATTTGCTTTGTTTATATTACAACTACAACATAGCTCGGAAGAGGCTAGCTCGTTTTTCGGCGGCAGTTCTGTTCCGCCTAGTGAGTTAATTGTTACAGAATTGAGTGAGACCATCCCTGAACAGGACATCGTAAACCGCACTGCCGCAGAGTCACGCTACAAGCCGAAAGCACAGAATGAGCCACGCTGTTCCAAGCATGGATACAGCACTTATCTTATTCAACTGGATCCATCATTGGGGGTTGTGAATCATGCAAAGGATCGGTAAATCGTAATTCAGTTCTTTATATCGCACTCCGTTCAGTCTATTGTATTGTTTACTCTAACAAGACGTAGTATATCTGTATTTCCGTTATATAATTTACTGTCGAATTTACCGCCAAACTAACTTCACACACACATAACTTTTGTTTTATTGTGGACTATTTGGATCTAGGGGCACGCCTTAGCGTAGATGGTTAAGGCAATACGCTACAAACCGAAAGATCCAGAATTCGAGTCCCGGTGGGATCATAATTTTTAAACTGACCCAAACCTTTTGGTGGCACCATGCCTCCTGGGGTCTACTCAACCTCTAACGTAAATCAGTACCGGACGCGTGTTCTGCGGGTAAAGGCGGCCGTCACGCAGGGCGAACAACCCAGTTAACATCGAGTGTCGATTTTTAGAAAAGGTGGGAACCTTAATCTCCTATGCCATGTATTGACCACTTAATATTTTATCTATATATGAAGCTGTATAATACATTAAATCACTAGCACTATCGTAGTCGTAGGTGAGGACATAAACTCTCCATACATCCCTATCATGAGCTAATGGTTTCCAATCATCTCCTGCATAATTTAATTCCCTCAAATCATGTTATTTTCCCTACCTACAGTGCACTTTTCCTCTGGTTTTCATACAAGGACTTTACATGCCCCACTTTTATTCCCCATTCGTGTCTCATGTTCTGCCCATCGCAGTCAGATACTCAACTGTTCTTATTATATCTGGCCTCACTTGAATATCATGTAACGCACAATAAATGTGGTCTTTACAATGGATTCCCTGAACTAGTCTCCCGCTCGGAGATCCAAATGGTGAACTATTTTAGATTTAGATTTAGATTTATTTATTTAGCCTGGTGGAGTTAAGGCCATGTGGCCGTCTCTTCCACTCACCAACAAGCATAAGTTACATATGAATACAAAAAAAAATTACAATAATAGTCATATTAAACAGGACAAACATATGTTACATATGAATACAAAAAAAATTACAATAATAGTCATATTAAACAGGACAAACATATGTTACATATGAATACAAAAAAAGTTACAATAATAGTCATTGAACAATTAATTATCTGTCATATTGAATAATAATGAAATGAATGTCTAATAATAGAATGAAACTAAATACAATTAAAATTAAATTAATGATACAATGAATAAAAAAAGGAATAACAGCTCGAATCTGCTATACATAAAAAGAAAAGAAAAAAATACAAAGAAAGTAATAAACTACAATGAATTAATCTACGCTTTTTATACAAGGCATTAGGTAAATATATTAACAAATCCTAAGTCTATTTTTATTAAATAATGCAAAAACGCATTATTAATTCTTAAAAAGTAATATTAGTGAGTTGTTTCTGTTAGTAATTTTATTTTCAATTTGTTTCTGAAAGATGGTAAAGTTTGGCAGTCTCTGACATAGGGTGGAAGTGAATTCCATGTTCTAGCAAGAGAAACTGTAAAAGATTTCGAATAATGGGTAGTGTGATGAGGAGGGATATAAAGGACACTCCGCTCAAGGGATCGGGTATCTAAGTTATGTGTATCAGAGAGTTTAGTGAAGCGGTGTGATAAATAATAAGGTAATGATGTGTGTAATATGTTATATGGAACTGGGCAGAAATTTTAAGCCCTAATGTAGCAGATGGAAGGACATTAACAATAGTTTTAATCGTATTATTTATATTTTATAACTATTGGTTTGTGAATAAATCACGAATATTCTTTGAAAAATGTGTTAACAATAGTAAGGGATTTATATTTTTTATAATAGTATGGACTTGGAAGCATAGAGGGATGAAGGCAGGTTAAATTTGTTTTAAGTATTTTAAGATTAGAAAAACAACAAGAGAGACCCAATTGAAATCTTATAAAATGTTGGCAGTACCGGTACTGCTCTATGATTCAGAAGCCTGGATACATAAAAAACAAGATCTAAATAGGATAACGGCGGCAGAAATGAAATTTTTGAGATCTGTTAAAGGGTGCACTAAGGAAGACAGAATCAAGAACACAGAAATAAGTCAGGAACTTGAAATATTTGCAATAACTGATAAAATAGATACATATAGACAAAAATGGAAGCAAAACAAGACAGAATGAATGAAGATAGATATCCAAAACAAATAACAAAATACAAACCTAAAGGCACCCGAAATGTGGACAGACCTAGAAAGAGATGGGCTGAAGTCGGAACGGGTCAACAGACCTAATCCATGAATGCAGATGATGATGATGATGATTTTAAGATTAGATATTGCTAAACTTACAATGGTAGGAAGTTAAATATAAGTGAATAAAATGTATTTATTTACCTCGTGAATAGGGTACTTCGTGTCCCAAAATTGACATCTGAGGCCTGAAACAGTCTTGGAAATAGGGCCTGTATACTCTGTTCCTGCATGTGATACCCGGCATATTCTTACATCCGTTAGATTCTTCTCTGAAATTGATAGCAAAATGTAATTAAAGAAATAATTTTAAATTAATTACCTTCGGTACATATGTACAATGGGGACACGCCGTAGCGTAGTGGTTAAGGCACTGAGCTACAAGCCGGAGGGTCGAGGGTTCAAGTCCCGTTGGGGTCAGGATTTTTAAACTGACCCAAACCCTCTGGCGGCACTATGGCCCTGGGGTCGAATCAGCCTCTAACTGAAATGAGTACCAGACGCTTGTTCTGGGGGTAAAGGCGGCCGTCACGCAGGGCTGACAACCCGGCTGACATAAAGTGCCGATTGTCTAGAAAAAGTGGGAGTCTTAACCTCCTACTACCCCAAGGGCCTCCGGGTCTGTTGTGGGATCACTTTACTTACATACGTGTAATAGAGATAGCTCTCTTGAAACATGTTTTTTCTCCTTTTACTTGAAGGATGTTGATTATAGCAGTTTTCCTCCTCCAAAATTCCTTGAAAGCAGATGTCACTTTTTGCGCATATCTAAGAAATGTTATTATGAATCATGTTTGAAAGAAAGTTTTTCATTTACACATTACTAGTGCAGCTGTTCATTTTTAATGAATATATGCAGCTCATACGGAATATTAATTGATAATAAAGATAAAATAAATGCTTTATTATTCGCTGACGATGTTGTACTTTTAACAGAATCTGAAAATGAGCTCCAAATGTTAGAATATAAATTTAAATTAATAGCCAATAGATATAATTATAAAATATCAATAAATAAGTCAAAAGTAATGGCATTTATTGGTAAATATGGAATTAGATCAAAAATTGTACTGGATAACAAAATAATAGAACAAGTATCACATTTCCAATATTTAGGATGTGATATAACTTATGGAGAAAATAAAGATATAGAAAATAAAGTAAATAAATTTCAGGCTATTTGTGGAACCATAAAAAGAACCTTAGGTCGGAAAACAAGGAAAGATACGAAACTTAAATTATATAAAACAATGGCTGTTCCTTTTTTGTTGTATGGAAGTGAAAATTGGATAATGAAATCAAAGGATAAAAGCAAGATACAGACTGCGGAAATGCTGTTTTTACGTAATGTGAAAGGATGCACAAGAGCGGATAGAATAAGGAATGAAACTATACGAGAAGAATTAAATATATATAAAATTGAAGATAAAATCAGCGAAAATAATAAGAAATGGACAGAACACTTAATGAGAATGAACAAGGAAAGAATACCAAAAAAGAACCTTCGTGTATAATCCCAGAGGAACAAGAGATGTTGGCCGACCACGTAGAAGATGGACTCCACTTTTAACTTCGCCGGAACAGGCTGCATAGCCTAAACCTTGTAGTAGAAGAAGCAGAAGATATGCAGCTCATTTTACGCATAAGAGACTTTGTTTTCGTAATCTAGAATCACTGACTAGAAATGTTAAACAAGCTTCTAATAAAGTATAAAATAAATTAAAATATATTCTAATTGTAGTTTTTTAATAGAAAAGCAATAACTATCCGCCTGGGTTAAGAGAATTTTGGAATATTAATTTGTAGTTTGTGTAACATCAATACTAAACGATAATAATACTGTTGAAGAAGAGATCAAAACAAGAATATCGCAAGGGAATAAAGCATATTTTGCTAATTTCGATATATTCAAAAGCAAATTAATATCAAAAAATGTTAAATTCAAATTATATACAGCAATAATAAGACCAATCATATGTTATGGAGCTGAAACCTGGGTACTAAAAGAAGCAGATAAACTATGACTATTAACGTTTGAGAGGAAAATATTTAGAAGAGTGCTAGGTCCAGTAAAGGAAAATGGAAATTGGAGGTTGAGAAGGAATGACGAATTATACCTCAAGAATAATAAAGAAAATATAGTTAGTTTCATCAAATCCAAAAGATTACAATGGTTTGGACATACACTAAGAATGCCAAAGGGAAGATTGCCGAATGATATTTTGAATTGGAAGCCACAGGGAACAAGACCAAGGGGAAGACCCAAGGATCGATGGGAGGATGACGTAATTGAGGATTTGAGAGAGATGGGGATTTTTGATTTGAAATCTACTGCACAAGATAGGAAGAAGTGGCGTAAACTGGTTGAGAAGGCCAAGACATTCCACTGGAAGTCGTAGAGCCTGACGAAGAAGAAGAAGTTTGTGTAACATTAAAACACCTATGGCAGGATTTTTTGCAGTGTATTTTTTGTTTCATTACACTTACTTACTTACTTAATTACTCACTGGCACTATCGAACCCGTAGGTTCATGGCCGCGCGGACATAACCTCTCCATACATCCCTATCCTGAGCTAATGCTTTCCAGTCATTCCCTGTATAATCTACTTCCCTCAAATCATAGTTAATGTTGTTCTCCCACCTCATTCTAGGTCTACCAACTGGGCGTTTTCCCTCTGGTTTTCCTACAAGAAGCTTCCATGCACGTCTTTCATTCCCCATACGCGCAACATGTCCTTCATTACACACATCTTTTAATTTCGGTATATATTTTCTTATCTCTCAATAAGTCATATAATCTATATCCATCCATAGTAATTCTGCCCGAGGGCAAGGTCTTTCACTGCAATCATAGCATTTTCATGCTATGCTTTGCAGCTTTACTAGGGAATTCTAGGTATGGTATCTTCCCGTTGTTTTCCAGCCCGATGAAGGATGATGATGATGATGATAAGGATGAAGATGATGGCCGTATAATTTTCGGGGACCATTGGGCCCTAAACTTCCTGATATTTGTCTTACAGGTGAGGAAAAATCCCGAAAAAATCTCACCCAAGAGCCTACCCCGACCGGGAGTCGAACCCGGGCCCGCTGCGTGACAAGGCAGCACGCTACCTTGATACCCCAGCGGTGGACATATATATATATATATATATATATATATATATATATATGTATATATATATGTATATATATATATGTGTGTGTGTGTGTGTGTGTCAGCATAACGCTCGAAAACCTGGACCAATTTCAATTAAACTAGGTACACATATGAATTACAATATAGAAAAGTAGTTGCAAAGGATAATAAACCCCAAATAGCCCTAGGGAGTTAGTGGGGGTTTGAAGAGTAAAAAAATATCTAAAGCAATGTATATGTGTTAAGTCATAACACTAAACGCCTGGACTAGTTTTAACTAAACTCGGCATCGGTACGCATATAATCTACAATCAGGAAAATGTTCTGTGGGAGTAAAAGATCCCTAGCACTCTGTGAGCGGGGTGGAAGGAGGCGAACATCTAAAAAATAATCGACAATGCCTACATTAATGTCGAATACATAGTCTGTTTGGGGTCACTGAAAGTAGTGACAAAGGATGAAAAATAAAATGTCAAAATTGATCAAAATTATTGTCGAATTCATAATTTTCTCGATCGTTGAATTAACAGTAATACACTAGATCCAATTTAAACTTAAATTCAACCACCATTAGCATGGGGATGAGATGGAGTGAAAAATAAAATATCTAAATTGCCCGAGATTTGTATCGAATCAGTAGCTTTCGGGAGAATAAACTGATTCGAGACAAGACAATTGGGATAAATAAATATTCGGGCTATGCCAGATAATCAGATAGTTGGTTATAAAAATATAAATTTCTAATGGCTCTGAAATAATTGAATAAATTCTTGTTCTTTTTCCTCTTCCTATTATACCACATCTCTGGATTTCTCACTATTGCACCGTTCATTTCTATCGTGGACACAGCTGATCCATTACAAATCGATAAATCATTTTTTGAAATCTTGTATTATCCCATCTCCACAAAAAGAACAAACATAATACATATTTATTTCTCTACCTATTATTGTTTTCAATAGAGAATGAAACATGTTTAACAGAACAGATTAACACTAATATAGCGATGCAAAACTATCTTTTTTAGCAAATCAGTGAACTCTATTCCCAGCCTGAACTGTTTTATTGGTTTGTATTTGCCTTAAATGACATATACATATTCAGCTGAAAACTTTGAACAAATATCGTAAACATTGTTCTATAGAGTAACAAAATTGTGTTCTACAAATTAAAGATAAGAGTATAAGAAAATAAAATAAAAGATCTTCTGTTTGAGTGTGCAAAGACATGTTACTATTTATGTAATTCATCATCATCATCTTCTTCTTCAAGGTATGGGCCTATTGACCCGTTCGGCTCCCCGCTGCACAATATGCTACAGGTCGTCCTTCCAATGTCGCGTCGCTTCGGTCTTCCTACATTCTGCCCGAATATTGTCTTGGGGAGTTGAGTTTATTTAAATTTCCTCGTAGCAGGTAACCGGCCTACTGCTGAGTAAGTCCAATGGTGGGGCTGCCACATCAAAGCATTTGAACATGCTTCCATCCGTTCAAACCCCAGGTGAAGGGCTGCCTCTTTCGTTTGTCTCGCCTTTATCGAAGTTTGTTCTTTTTGCCGATCCAACCGTTGAAGTCTTCACCCGTATCCCTGGCCAGCGGCCCTCGTTATACCCCGAGAGAGTGGATCATTAACAGAACTTAATCACTAAGATTCTTAGTCTTCACCCCCGCACGCGCTTGTCAAGAATTACCCAACTGTAAAGAGTTACGGCTTATACCACCTGTACACGTTGGGCCGGGTTAATAGCATTGTCTAAAACCAAGGCTAAAGGCTATTTATACACCGTGTTAACAATAGTATATTGCGATACAAGTGAGGTAAGCACTTGTTACTAATCGAGAAAAAGTTTGAAAAAAAAAATGGAGCGCTTGCGCCGAGTTTTTTCAATTTTCGAGATCTGTTACAGTTATTATGTTATGTTGAGGTCAGTTCATTCCTGTGTTAGAATTATCAGTATTATCACTATCATTAGGTCTGTGAATAATTTTAAGGAACGTCTTAGAATATGTAAATATATCCTTTTAGGGGAACTGTTAGTACTGTCTACACTTAATGTTAATAAATGTAAATAGTAATTTGACCTAATGTAAATACGAGGGTCATACTGAAAGTCATGAGCAACATTTTTTTAAACAATCATAATATTTATTTTAGACAAACCAAGTACACCATGTTAATCTACAGACCTTTGTGCTACTTTTCAACATAGTCTCCATTTCTTTGCACACATTTTGTCCAGCGTTCTACAAGCTTGAAAATTCCCTTATGGTAGAAGTCCGTTCCAGCTGCTCGAAGACACTGACGCACTGCTTTCCGAATATCCTCCAGCGTCTCATAGCGTTGGCCTCTCATCTGCTCCTTCACAGAACCGAAAAGATGGTAGTCGGAGGGTGCCAAATCGGGACTATAGGGAGGATATGGAAGAGTTTCCCACCCAAATGTCCTGATCTTCTCCACAGTGGCACGAGCAGTGTGAGGACGCGCGTTATCGAGTCGCAGAATGATCTTCCTTCCAGGGCATTTGTCGTGCAATGCACGACGGAGCTTCACAAGTGTCTGAATATAGCGGGCAGCATTTATGGTTTGTCCAGGTTCAAGAAATTCAACCAAAATGCAATCTTGCGCATCCCAGAAGATGCTGCCCATAACTTTCCCAACATATTGCACTGTCTTTGCTTTTTTCTTTGATGTCGAATTCAAGTGGTGCCATTCCATACTCTGGCGTTTTGTTTCAGGCTCGTAGCGATGAAACCAGCTTTCGTCACCTGTCACAATACTCGTCAAAAAATCATCACCTTCATTTCGAAATCTCTGAAGAAGGTTATGGGTGATGGTTCTTCTCTGAAGTTTGTGGCCTTCACTCAATAAATGTGGAACCCAACGGGCACTAACTTTTCAGTAACCTAAGCTGTGAATCATTTCTTGCACTGCACTGTGTCCTACTGCAAGTTTTGTAGCGATTTCATTCACTGTGATACGCCTGTCGTCTCTAATGAGCGCATCAACTCTTTCCTTGTTGCAATCCGTGGAGGCAGAGCGTGGGCGACCTCTACGAGGCTCATCTTTGATACTCGTGTTCCCATCTTTAAAATGTTTCACCCATCTCCTAACACTGCTGGCACCCATGCAGGCATCTCCGTAAGCACATTGAAGTCTTTGGTGAATATCAACAGCAGATTGTTCCTCTTTAACAAGGAATTCAATGACAGCGCGCTGTCGAAACGAAACATTGATGTCTGCCATTTTGGGAACACTGCGTGTGGTCACATGATAGAAGCTATGACGCCACAAAACGGCAATGTTGTGGTATAAAGTCTGTAGATTACGATCCTGCAGTTGTTTTTGTTACATTGTTGAAATTTGAATTTTAACAATGAGTTGCTCATGACTTTCAGTATGACCCTCGTATATGTTAACGTAGTGTGTAGTTAGATTTAATTTGTTACATTAACGTAATTAATGTAGAAAAAGTAGATTAATTTTAATGTTACTTTAGCTCCTGTAATAAATAAATATTATAAAATAAACTTGTGTATTCTTTTTTGTTAAATGTTTTAATTATCTGTAATGTTTATCGATAGGAATGTATAATAGCCGAAATTTTCTCAAGCAATTTTATTGAATGGGATGTTTGTAGAATTTTATATGTTTATATGATTAGGTACGGAAAATAATGATTGTGAATGTATTTCTAAATTTTCAGAAGTGGATCTCTTTATTTACTCTGTAACTGTCGGCCATTTTGAATTTTCATAGCATAACTCTATTAGAGAGGTAGTTATTTACGCAGTTAAACAAATTTAAGTTCCATTATTCTTAGAATATTTCAATAAAATAATTTTATAATGATTAGTAGAATATAAAATAAGTTACAATTTAATGAAATCTCCACATAAATTGCTAAAGACATTTAAAAAATGCATTCACAATCATTATTTTCCGGGCCTAAATATCTAATATATAAAAATGAATGTTTGTTTATTTGTTTGTTCGTACTTTATGCGCGGCCATACCGTTGATCCGATTGTGATGGACTTTTTTGCAAAATGTTCAGGAGATTCCCGGGGATGAACATAGGTTATAAGAGAGTTGAGATACTCAACTCCTACATCCTTAAAAATACCCTTTATAGTGAGAAGCGCGAAAAAGTATTTTTTTTTACTCTTCAATAGCTAACGCTGTCTAAACCATAAAAATACACAAAATTAATGTACGCAGAATTGAATATCTCAAAAAAAAACTCTACAAAGAAGTCTGCAGCAGCTTATGCTTATCTTTTACAGATAACACACAATAGCCATTTTTGTCTTTCGTTGATGACAAGGAGATCGGGATAAGTAGATTCCCGGGCAAGCATGTGTTGGCCATTACCATTCATCCGATTCTCATGGGTTTTTTCTCGGGGAAGGTTATCGTATATAAGAGCGTTTAAATGCTCAAGTCCATAACCCTTAAAAAATCATCTTCTGCAGTGAAAAAACTTTTTTGTAAGCTAAAATGGCTTACGCTGCATAAACCATAACAAACACACAAAATGATTGTACACAGAATTGAATATCTCAAAAAACTCTACAGAAAAGTCCGCGACAGCAAACGTTTATCTTTTAAGGATAACTCACAATAACCATTCTTGTCTTTCATTGATACCAAGAAGATCGGGATAAGTACATTCCCGGGCAAGCATAGCAGCGCACGGCGGGTCTTCTTTCATGGATATCAAAAAAATAACGAATTTTGTCTTTCAGCTCATTTATGTCCAAGTATATAGGGATACGTATATTTCCGGGCAACGCCGGGTAATCAGCAGGGGGATCTAAAAATAATAACGATATAAATTTATACTTATTTTTCCTTTTACTTATTCAACTAAGTGCAAAAACACATTATCATTTATTTAGATTTAGATTTATTTATTTAGCCTGGTGGAGTTAAGGACATGTGGCCTTCTCTTCCACTCACCAGGACAAACATATATTACATCAGAATATAACAATCTTAATTAACTCTAATATTAAACACTAAGTAAAAATTTGATCAAAAGATAATATCTAATATATTACGATCTATAATACAACCAGTTAATGTTAGTTAAAATTAAGACTAAAACTAATAATAAAATGTATACAAGCAAGGCATATTAAATTGTCCCTGTCTAGTGTATATAAAAAACAAAGGAAAATAATGAGATATAGAAAACTAATTTTACGATTATATAATATTTAAAACAAAACAAATAAAAATATTTGTTATTCTTAATATTATTTTCATAAATAATTAAATATATTAATATTTCTAAAAGAATATTATCAGTGAGGTGTATAAGTTAGTTTGTTATTAAATAATTCTTTAGTTTGTTTTTTAAGGATGTTATAGTTTGACAGTCTCTGACATAGGACGGAAGGGAATTCCATGTTTAAGTGTAGCAGCGCACGCCGTGCATTAGCTAGTACAGTAATAAACTAGTTAAAATATTGGTTGGATGTAAATGACTTCTATGAGAAAGAAACATTTGGTGATCGTTGCTATGTAGCTTTTCATTTGTTTTATTATACAGCAAGGATTGTTGGCTGTGGAGACTTTTTTATATGTAGTACCGTGATTAGAATCTGTTTGATAATTTTATTGTGGAAGGAGTCATAGAAGATGATGAGAAATTGAAGAAGCCTGGAGAGTGGGATGTTCTGCATTAATTCCGGAAAAGTCTAAAGAAAGGTACGAGTTAGTGTACTAAGCATTCAAGACATATTTTATCATAGTTACCGAACGTGTGCTTTTTGAGTCCATATCAGCATTGCAATTTCGTTTATTTGCATAGCAACCAGGTTAGATGTGGGAACGTTGACTTACTTCCAGTAACAACAATATTGGTAAGTATAAGAAATTAGTCATATCGACCAAAAATATAGTATCATACTTTAAACTACTATTACGTCGCTTTGGATAATCGTATCTAAAAAAAATTGGTGACAATCAAAAGAGAAACTCAAAAATTTCGTGCATGTTAACAATGGAGAATAATAGACAACAATACAGAAACTAAACTAAATTTAATCCCCAACCACCCAAACTGTACTCCCTAGTTAAATTATATAAGGAAAATTATCCTATTAGACCAGTAAGTATCCTTTATAAGTTCTCCATCATTCAAAATGTCTAAAAAGCTAATGAATATAATTTCATCTAAACAAAGTTGAATCCAATTTACAGTATAAAAAACTCTATTGAATTAATTGACAATATAAAGAACATTGATTTGCCTAATAACTTAATTTTAGTTTCTTTGATGTAAAGAATCTGTTTCCAATAGAATCTGTTTCCCAATTACCTACTATTGATGTAATAGAGATTATTAATAGAATGTTACTAACTAATAAAGTGAATGGTTTTGTAGTTGAAGAAATATTACACACTCTTAAAACATGCTTACATCAAAATTACTTTGAATTTAATAACAAATTGCACATAGCTAAAGATGGTTTGATTATGGGTGATCCGTTGAGCCCTCTTTTGGCAGAGATTTTTATGGATGACTTAGAACAAACCATACATAAGAATGTATTAGCTAGAAATGTTCTATTTTGGTATCGTTACTTAGATGATGTCATAGCAGGCTTCACAGGAACCAAAAGACAATTGAATTCCTTTTTAAATTTTATTAATAACATTCACAGAAGTATTAATTTCACAATGGAATTAGAAACAAATAATTTAGCATGTCTGAAGAAGGTACAGTGTACCGAAACAGCTGTCACTGAGTTATATAATAAATATGAAATTATATATAATAAAAATGAAATTATATGAAATTAATAAATTTAATCAGGTCGTTTGTGGTTGATATGGGTTCATTGTTGGATATTTAGCAGACAGGTTAAAGGTGAATGTTTGCTGTGCTTTTGATATTGTGTTATTATTTATCATAAGTAATGCCACGAGTGATTTCCAAATTATCGATAAATTCACGACTCACGAAGTGAGGAGTGAATTTATCTAGAGAATTTGGAAATCAAGAGTGGCATTTGTTAGGACTATTTAACGAATAAAATTAAGCTGTTTACTCACAAATCATTATTTAACTATAGTTATTTTAAAATATTTATATATTTAATGTAAACGGCGATGTTTGAAAACAAATGAGAAACGATAGGTACGCTTCTACTGATTCATTTGTTTATCACTGCAACCAGATCATACTATTTATTGCCAAAGGAACGCAATATTGTAAGGAGGAGCTTTCTTTAATATGGTAATTATAACACTGATAAATATTCGGTGAAACACGACTCTGATTGGTTTGTAAAAACAGAAATCATTGAAACGTGATTGGTCATTGACTCCCATTTGGGGCATGAGTTAAATAGTCATTGTTAACATGCACAAACTTTTTGAGTTTCTCTTTTGATTGTCACCAATTCCATTTAGATGCGATTATCCAAAGCGACAGTATATCTAGTTTTATGGGGGAAAAATTCAATTTAAAACTTTAATTTGATTTTTTAATTATTAATTATTTTTTTTAGTTTAGTAGTAGTTTAAAGTATGATACTATATTTGTGGACACTGTATATACTCGTAATTTTAGTAGTTAATTCTTTACATTCGGTTGTGTTGTAAAGAAGTTGCGCATATCGCTCATTCGGGGAAACCCTCCATGACCTTGTGGGGTCAAAATAGTATATTACGATGCGAGGTTAGGAAGTGGTTTTTACACAATCGAGGAAACACTTCACAAACGTGCGTTCTACATTATTTTTTGCGCGATGATGTTTTCGAAATAATAAATAACAGTAAAATAATAGCATCGTTGTTGGAAATATTTGCGTTCGTTATAAACAACTGTCTAACGTTATAGTGTGGGCAAGGTTTATTAGTTGGAAATTACAGAAGACAGTGGCACGAATTAGTTATAAAATGGCGGCAAGTACCTCTTCTTCTTCTTCTACTACTACAAGGTTTACGCTATGCAGCCTGTTCCGGCGAAGTTAAAAGTGGAGTCCATCTTCTACGTGATCGGCCAACATCTCTTGTTCCTCTGGGATTATACAGAAGGTTCTTTTTGGTATTCTTTCGTTGTTCATTCTCATTAAGTGTTCTGTCCATTTCTTACTATTTTCGCTGATTTTATCATCAATTGTATATATATTTAATTCTTCTCGTATAGTTTCATTCCTTATACTATCCGCTTTTGTGCATCCTTTCACATTACGTAAAAAACAGCATTTCCACAGTCTGTATCCTGCTTTTATCCCTTAATTTCATTATACAATTTTCACTTCCATACAACAAAAAAGGAACAGCCATTGTTTTATATAATTTAAGTTTCGTATATTTCCTTGTTTTCCGACCTAAGGTTCTTTTTATGGTTCCACAAATAGCCTGATATTTATTTACTTTATTTTCTATATCTTTATTTTCTCTATAAGTTATATCACATCCTAAATATTGGAAATGTGATATTTGTTCTATTATTTTGTTATCCAGTACAATTTTTGATCTTATTCCATATTTACCAATAAATGCCATTACTGGCAAGTACGTATTTATTGTTTTATATTGTTTCAAATAAAGTTCAGTTCATTTAAAATGCAGTGATTTGTTTTGTATAATGTATATTAACACCAGCTTTTGGATATTTTTTTGTATATACATTGTATGTAGTATGCATAAAGGGCAGTGGTTTTACTTCCTACACGGTGTTTGTAATATGTAATATTTCAGTATAGTTATTTTTATTATAGTATAGTTATTATAAGGTTGAAAACCCCGAAATGTAGGAAGTTGAACTTTCAGTCATGGTCGCCATTGCTGTAAGTACAACAAAACGTACTATAGCACAAAAAAGTATTAAGAAGGTCCATTACAAAAAATCAATTAACAAAGTTTTTCCTTTACCCAAAGAAAACGTAAAGAAATATGTCGTAATGTCATACATAGGCCAACTTTCAAATAAAATATCTAAACACTTTAAAAAGTTGAACATTAATGTGGCATTTAAAACTCTACAAAATATAATAAAAAACAATAAAACCAAAAAAAAAAAATTATCAGGTATATATAAATTGAAGTGTGGCACATGTGACAATGTCTATATAGGACAAACTGGTAGACCTTTTATCTCTCGGATAAAGGAACACGTGAGAGTATATAACAGAAATTTAGAAAATTCAAAATATGCTAACTACCTATTCCAATTTAATCATTGTTTCGATCCAAATTTTGAAATTTTACATATTTGTGATAAGGGTAAGAAGTTAGATCTTTTAAGGCTGTAGAAATTAATAAATTTAAAAGTAGTAAAAAACTGTTAAATTCTCAACTTGATTTGAATGAATCCCCTTTGTTAAATTTAAATAAATATTGTTGTATTGTTGCTTAGATCAGTTGGAACACAATTCATAATTTGTTAACATGTCTGAAGAAGGTACAGTGTACCGAAACAGCTGTCACTGAATTATACAATAAATATGAAAATCAAATAAAACTACGTTTTATTTTTATTTAATTAACAACAAAGTATGTATATCCATAGATTAAATTTCCTCTCTCGACAGGTCGTGGCCCTGTAAGGGCGGGTGACGAGTGGCATGTAATAAGTACCCATCAGTTGAGAGGATAAACCGAGTTAATGGAATGGAACTTTATATACTGTATTTATTTTTTACATTTTCATTAGCATATGTTTAATGTTAATTGTAGTAAGATCTAGTCCTTTCGGTATTAACAAGAATTGTTTACATCATAAACTATCGGCTTTACAACGGTAAATAGGAAACAATATAAACATTTTGGAGATAAAATTATTAACTTTTATCATTTATGTTTACGCAAGTGTTTTTAAAAAACGTTAAACTGAAAATATAGAAAACTATTATTCTACCTGTTATATTATATGCGTGCGAAACATGGACTCTTACTTTAAGGGAGGAAAGGAGATTACGAGTATTTGAGAATAAGGTTATTTAACTAAATTGGTATGGTTCAAATTCTTCCCTGTAGGGGGAGAGCGCCTAAATCCCTGTAAAGGGAAAAAATGGGCTTACAAAAAAAAATAGGAAAATGTTTGCATCATATAGAGATGAAGAGACGGGTGAATGGAGAAAACTACATAATAGTGAACTATATGGTCTTTATAGGAAGCCAGATATAATAACAGTTAAGTCTCGTAGACTGTGATGGGCAGGACATGTGGCACGAATGGGAATGAAAGACGTACATGTAAGCTTCTTGTAGGAAAATCAGAGGGAAAACTGGGCAGTTGGTAGACCAATAATGAGGTGGGAGAATAACATTAACTATGATTTGAGTTAAGTAGATTATACAAAGAATGATTGGAAAACATTAGCTCAGGATAGGGATATATGGAGAGCTTGTGTCCGCGCGGCCATGAACCTACGGGTTCGGTAGTGCCAGTGGGTTAGTGAGTTAGATAGTGTTGTTTAGGAAGTATGTAGCATACCCGTATTTATGTAAGTCTTTTTCATTATGGGAAGAATACTTTTTTTCATTCTTGATGGACAATACATAAAATACACATACGAAATGCAGGAAATTGTGCTGTTAACTTCAAAGTAAGAGTACATTGAACTTTAAGATTTTATTGAAGTTGCGTTTACTTTCTACTATACTTTACTATGTCTATTTTTATTTTATGGCAATTGTTGATTAAATTCACTTTTGATGCCCAAATTTGTATCATACAATAAACTAACTTTAAATTGATTAGATTGACTATTTAACTCATGCCACAAATGGGAGTCAATAACCAATCACGTTTCAATGATTTCTGTTTTACAAACAACCAGAGTCGTGTTTCACGAAATATTTATCAGTGTTATAATTACCATATTAAAGAAAGCTCCTCCTTTTTAATATTCTGATCAGTTCTGACCATTATTTTGCAGTGATTGAGCCAATAAGAAATACGGCTACCAGAATGTATATATAGTGCATAGATGTCAACACATAGCGCTTGCAGGAGTTAATATAAAAACATTTGTAGCAATTTATTATACCACCAAAAAAAGAAAGCATTGTTTGCACTTTCTTAAATGTATTTTTCCCAGGTAATAATGCAGAAAAATATAATTGTCATATTTACATCATACGACATCAGAAATGAATTAATATACAGTTTGATGTGTTTCATTTTTTCTCCACTGGAGAGCATTCTTACAATATTGCGTTCCTTTGGCAATAAATAGTATGATCTGGTTGCAGTGATAAACAAAAGAAGCAGTAGAAGCGTACCTGTCGTTTCTCATTTGTTTTCAAACATCGCCGTTTACATTAAATATATAAATATTTTAAAATAACTACAGTTAAATAATGATTTGTGAGTAAACAGCTTAATTTTATTCGTTAAATAGTCCTAACAAATGCCACTCTTGATTTCCAAATTCTCTAGATAAATTCACTCCTCACTTCGTGAGACGTGAATTTATCGATAATTTGGAAATCACTCGTGGCATTACTTATGATAATATATTATTCTATATATAGGGATTTACAATGTTTCACAACATCTTCCTTCGCCCAATTAACCTGCTGTCATTCTCCATCAATTCTATCATTCCAATCTCCATTGGTTAATCCTTTTCCCTCATGCTGCTCAAAACACCATCGAACCACGTTATATATAATATTGTAAGAGAAGGCGTTAGTGGTGAAAACGGGTAAAATTTATTTAATTTGACTTCACAAATATTTCCACAAAGTTTTAAAATTTACTTTATTTATTTTCTATAGTGCCTTTCCATTTCTTATTAATCAACAATGAAACACCTATTTTTGATTTTTTAGCATTTCTTTTTCTTTTTATGATGAACGAGGAGCTGGCCCGATGCATCAACCCCCAACCTGGGGGACGGGTAAATTTTGTTCAAGGTTTTCTTCCTCTAGCCTTTGATAGGGGGTGTAAGAGGTAGTGATGTGCATTCTATAACCTCTCCTACCTAATTCTCAACCTCACCTGCACGTGGTACACCCTGCTTTTAACTAACGAGGTAATGGGGACCGAGTCACGGCGGTATAACCGTTCCATCGAATATGGAGGAAATTCCATATTTTGAACGCCTGACTAGAGGCTATAAGGTAGCAGCCCTACCACTAGTCTTGCTCTGCGGATGGCTGGTAACCAACCCAGGGGACTTCCTATTACTCGAAGAAACTTAAGCAAAGACTGGAATGATTACACTGAGGACGACCAAAGCAAGAATAGGTATGATTAAGGGGGGGGGGGGATCTCAGAGTTGCAACATGGAATGTTTAAGAGAGGAATAACACATAAAGAAGAAGAGTTAGAAGTAGAGTTAGACAAAAGAAAAATTGACATTGCCATTATTTCGGAAACAAAAAAGAAGAACAAAGGATCAGAAGAATTAGGAAAATATGTAATGATTTATTCTGGAGTTTCAGCAGAGAACTGGGCATCATCAGGAGTCGCAATTTTAATAAGGAAAAATTTGCAACACAACATTTTATATTACCAATGGATTTCCCCAAAAATTGTAACAGTTAGAATAAAAATTTTAGGACATAATTTGAATATAATTGGAATTTATGCCCCTGTAGAAGGAAACGATTCAGAAACCATAGAATTTTATGATATTTTACAAGAAACCATTGACAAAGTAAATAAACAAGATTATCTCATAATTGCTGGTGATTTTAATGCAAGAGTCGGAAATCAACCAATAAGAGAATGCATTGGATCAGAAGGAGAACCAACTTGCAACAATAATGGTAAACTGCCAATAGATTTTTGCAATATTCAATAATTTAAGAATCACAAACTCCTTCTTTAGACACAAGAAAATACACAAATTATACATGGGCAGCAAGGGGATCAAAGTCTATACTAGATTATGTACTAATTAATAATAAATTTAAAAGTCTGTAAATGATACTAGAGTATACAGAGGAAGTGAAATTGATAGTGACCATTTTCTTGTTGAAAGCAAAATAAAATTATATCACAAACACATCAGCACAAGAAAATACAAGCAGACAGTACAAAATAAGATACCAAAAAAGTTTAAAATTCACTTATTGGAAGACCAAAGTACACAAATATTATATCAAACTAGAATAAAGAATAAACTTAAAACAAGCACGGGCGATATTGAAGAGGACTGGATAAATCTAAAACAAGCAATCATGGAAGCAGCATATGAGAGTCTCGGATATAAACAAATCAAAAACAAAAAGAGATTACGAACTTGGAATCCCGAATTAAAAGAAAATATTGAACAAAAAAAAAGCCTATAAAGTGTATTTACAAACTAAACAAGAGGAACATTATACAGAATATAAAAAACTCAGAGCTAAGGTTCGTAAATTGTCTAGAAAATACAGAAGGGATGATTGGGATAAATTTGTAAAATCCTTAGAACGTGATATTACAGGAGCACAAAGACAGGGATTTAAAATATTCAAAAAATTACAGATGGAAACAAAAGACAAAATTAATGTTAATCTGATACCAAAACAAGACTGGATTACTTACTACAAAAATCTTTGGTCAGAACCGAACACTCACACTGAAAAAATTACTTCGAATTTGACTTGTGAAAATGAAATAGAAAAACCAGACATAACAATGGACGAACTAGAAGAAGTTTTAAAGAAGGCCAAGAACAGGAAAAGTCCAGGTTTAGATGATTTAAATTTAGAACTTTTTAAGTATGGAGGAACTGCCTTGAAAGAGAAACTATTAGAACTTTTTAACAATATTTGGCATTGTCTTAATATTCCAACGGATTGGGAAACGGGTCTAGTAATTAATATACATAAAAAAGGTCAGAAAAACAAATGTGATAACTACCGAGGCATTACCTTACTCCCAACTGCATCTAAATTATATGCCAACATAATTAAAAATAAGTTATCAGTAAGTACTGAAACATTTTTGGAAGAAGAACAATGTGGATTTAGAAAAGGGAGGAGCACTATAGATGCAATATTTACCCTGCAACAAATTATGGAAAAAAGGAGAGAATTTAATCTCCCACTGTACATACTATTTATAGATTATGAAAAGGCATATGATAATGTAAACCGAGATAAACTTTGGCAGATACTGCATGAAGAACATATACACTCACATGTAATACGAGCCATACAAAGCTTATATCAAAATTCTAAAATCAAAATTAAATTACCAGATGGAGAAATAACAGAACACATAAACACAGGCAAAGGTGTTCGACAAGGATGTGGACTATCTCCACTCTTATTTAATATATATATTAACAGAATAGTGCAAGAATGGAAACAAACAGTAAACAGTGGAATTTCAATAACTAGGAATAAAATAATTCAAACAATATTATATGCTGATGATCAAATAATATTATCAGATTCCGAAGATAGCTTACAAATAGCAGCATATCAATTATTCAAAATTGCCAGCAAATATAATATGAAAATTTCCACATCAAAATCCAAAACAATGGCAATGTGTGGAAAAAACATACAACGGGTGAAAATTGAGATTGATGGAAAAATTATAGAACAAGTGTCAGATTTCTCTTACTTAGGAAGTGTATTTGCAGAGTATAAGAGTGACATTGATTCAAAATTACAAAAATATAATAAAATGAATGGGGTAATACGAAGACATTTTGGTAAACAGATGAGGACAGAGACAAAACTAAGATTACATAACGTCACATCAAAAGCTGCTCTAAAATACGGAAGTGAAATTTGGATTTTAAATAAAAGAAACTCTCATAAACTTCAAGTAAGCCAAATGCGCTTCTTACGATCATTGTTAGGAGTTAATAGACTGGATCACCAAAGGAACACTACTATCAGAGGAAAACTTGGAGTAGCAAGTTTAAATGAAGATATCCAAAGATACCAATAAGAATGGAAAAATCATCTGAGAAGAATGGCAAGAAATAGACTTCCAAAATTGGCATTCCAATATACCCCAACTGGACATAGGGACCAAGGAAGACCAAAATATCGGTGGAAAGATCAAGACCATCTTCGCTAGGTTTACCGTACAGGCCACATGGCCTAAAACGAATTTGTTCATGATGATGATGATGATGATGATGAGCCTTTGATAGTCCAGTATCTTACTGCAAGGCAGCAGCGCTAGTTTTGGTCTGCCCTGGATATTTTATTTCCCCAGTACGCGCCATATCTGGTGAGCATTCCCCTATCCGCCACCTGGGGAGGCGTCCGATGGGAGACTAGCAACTCCACACGGAGCAAAAATAATAAAATTACAAATATATCAAACCATAATTGAGAGCATTTTAACATATGGTGCTGAAGTCTGGCAAATTCCTACCAGGGAAATGAAAAGAATTTTAAGTACAGAAATGGATGTTTTAAGAAGATCAGCTGGAAAATCTAGAATGGATAGAATACGAAATAAAGAAATAAGGGAAATTATGGGTGTACAAGAGGAACCGGACATCATAGAAAAGAAAAGACTGCAGTGGTATGGTCATGTTAAACGAATACCAGAGCAAAGATTGCCAAAAATTGTTATGGAATGGATCCCAATGGAAAGGAGGAAGAGAGGATGACTGAAGAAAACTTGGATAGAAGGGGTACAAGCAGCTATGAATATCAGAGGAATGGAGGAAGATCAATGGATGGATAGAGAGGAATGGCGTTTGGTTCCGGAAGACGGCGGCAGCTGCCATGATACCGGATGATGATGATGATAATTTTCTAATATTTCAGTGTATTCACACGAATAATTTGTTGCTATAAGAGTCTCTCCATTAATGTTTATTTTATCGCCCAGTTCATGCAGATGGCTTCACTCAAAACTTGTCCATCGCACATTCACTGATCTACCACAACTGGATTGTCTGGCTGGTACGAACCTCGGAGTTCTCTATATATATATGCGAGGGTAAGAAAAATCTGGATGCCTGTCTATACTTCTTTCGTATGGAAGGCTCGAGAGGCTGTTTCTTTTAGAATCGACATATCTGGAAAGTGTTTCCTCCAGAAAGCACTTCTGGAGAGGTCGTTTGACAGCAGCACACGACCCGACCTAACTCATATTGCTTTATAACGAGTCATGCCGCCGCGTCGCCCGCGGAATTGAAAGGCGGTAATTTGAGCAACGTATCAATAATTCGACAGTATATATATATTCATGATATTTGATAATATCATGTTTATTTATATGAAGCTTTCAGTTTTATTTATGCAAACGTACTTAACATATAATGGATTTTGTGCTAAATAATCCATACGACTTTTCTTCTTAAAATTTAATAAGCATCGATATAAATTGCTATAAGGATGTACTAAGAAGTTATCGATTTTTCAAACTTTCACAAAGCCTTTTATTCATAACATGTTTTATATCACTTTCTCGTTTTAAATAAATGGTTTTGCAGAAACGTACTCGTTCATAAAATATAATGTAATTTGTACTAAATAGCGCATAATATTCTTATTCTTAAAATGCAATACATATTAATATACTATAAGGAAATATTACGAAGTTATCGATTTTTTCAACCTTCCACAAAGCCTTTTATTCTATAAACACGTTTTATATCACTTTCTCATTTTAAATAAGTTCTTTTATGAAGTCTATAATTTGAAAATCTTAATAATCTTAATGATTTTACATATAAGCATATGAAATATGTCGGAAGTTTCGTAAAGTGAAATTTGCCTTTTGTTTGAAAACTTAACATTTATATATACCATTAATAATAATAATAATAATAATAATAATAATAATAATAATATTATTATTGTTATTATTATTATTATTATTATTATCATCGTTATTATTATTATTATTATTACATAGTATTCTGCCCGAGGGCAGGTCTTTCACTGCAGTCATAGTATTTGGTGCTATGCTTTGCAGCTTTACTAGCGAATTATAGATGTGGTAACTTCTTCTACTACAAGGTTTAGGCTATGCAGCCTGTTCCGGCGAAGTTAAAAGTGGAGTCCATCTTCCACGTGGTCGGCCGACATCTCTTGTTCCTCTGGGATTATACAGGAAGGTTCTTTTTGGTATTCTTTCGTTGTTCATTCTCATTAAGTGTTCTGTCCATTTCTTATTATTTTCGCTGATTTTATCTTCAATTTTATATATATTTAATTCTTCTCGTATAGTTTCATTCCTTATTCTATCCGCTCTTGTGCATCCTTTCACATTACGTAAAAACAGCATTTCCGCAGTCTGTATCCTGCTTTTATCCATTGATTTCATTATCCAATTTTCACTTTCATACAACAACAAAGGAACAGCCATTGTTTTATATAATTTAAGTTTCGTATCTTTCCTTGTTTTCCGACCTAAGGTTCTTTTTATGGTTCCACAAATAGCCTGAAATTTATTTACTTTATTTTCTATATCTTTATTTTCTCTATAAGTTATAGAGAAACTTCCCGTTGCTTTTCTCCACATCGGTGAAGGATGATGAAGATAATGGCAAGGATGATAATAGCAGGATTTTTTCGGGGACCATTGGGCCCTAAGTTTCCTGACATTTGTCTTACAGGTTAGGAAAAACCCCGAAAAAACCTCACTCAGCATCCTGTCCTGACCGGGAATTGAATCTGGCAATATGTATTTATTTGTATTAATTTAATCAGGACTATTTTGCCTAAAATATATTTACCATTTTTTTGTCATGTTACAGATTATTCATTTATGTGATAAGACGCATTTGAAACTTAGTTTATTACAGTAATAAGTAGGCCTATTTATCAGTATATTTCCCAAAGCCTCGCTCATGATTAAGTTTAATAGATTTGAACTACTGATATATCATATTGGTTAAGACTTTCACGGGTATGTTATGTATTCTAAAATCCCTTTCCGGGATTCTTGACCGTGTCTTGCAGTGTTGTCTTCTCGATGTTTCATCACCTTCTGTGGGTGACATCTTCAGGAGATTTTGCTTGTGTAAATTTTCGTAGTAACGGCTAAATAGCATCACAGAAGGTGGCGAAACGTCATGAAGGCAATACTGCAAGACACAGCCACGAATCTCGAAAAGGCATTTTAGAATATTGATATATCAGATTAGAACTTATTTAAATGTTTGTATGTTCATGCTATAACTAGTAGATGCACATCGTAGAAATGAAACGTGTCTGTGTATTTCGGGGCCCAGCACATAGACTCTCTGCTTTGTTGTAAATTAATCCAGCCAGTGTAGGGGTGACATGTGGTCACCATATTGGATCCCCCAGCCGTTATAGCTAGTTTTCTCAACCTGAGCCGCTACTTATCGTAGCTACCCAAATGCCTCATGATGCTGGGAGGGTACTGGTCCCATGCTGGCCGAAAATTCCATGAGAAATTTTCTTCTCCCATACTTACTTACTCACTGGCACTATCGAACCCGTAGGTTCATGGCCGCGCGGACATAAGCTCTCCATACACCCCTATCCTGAGCTAATGCTTTCCAATCATTCCCTGTATAATCTACTTCCTTCAAATCATAGTTAATGTTGTTCTCCCACCTCATTCTTGGTCTACCAACTGGGCGTTTTCCCTCTGGCTTTCCTACAAGAAGCTTCCCCCATGGAGACTCAAACCAGAGCAAGTCCCGTGGCTCTGCGCCAAGGCACTTTGCCTTAAAATAATAATAATAATAATAATAATAATAATAATAATAATAATAATAATAAAGTAAAGTAATCCCACTACAGGCCTCAGGAGGCCCTTGGGGGGGGTAGGAGGTTAAGGCTCCCACTATTTCTGAACAATCGGCACTTGATGTCAGCCGGGTTGTCAGCCCTGCGGGACGGCCGCCTTTACCCCCAGAACAAGCGTCTGGTACTCATTTCCGTTAGAGGCTAAGTCGACCCCAGGGCCATAGTACCGCCAGAAGGTTTGGGTCAGTTTAAAAATCCTGACCCACCGGGACTTGAACCCTCGACCTTTCGGCTTGTAGCTCAGTGCCTTAACCACTCACGCTCCTACGTTCTGCAATACTTAAGTTCTTAAGTAACCGTCCGCGATGGTGATAAATTTATCAGGTAAACAATAATAATAATTTATTATTATATTTTACATTTTTATTATACTTTGGTCTTCATTGTATATCTTTTCTATGTATGTTAAAATTAGCTTTCAATAATTAATTTAGATTTTATATTGACAAATTACTTTTGAAACTTTTAAATCAGCTTTTTTAATAATTGTGTAGAAACATCTGCACGTACACCTACAGTAATTAACATAATATCTAGGCCTAATGATAGTGATACAATTTTGTAAATAAGACAAGTTGTTATTGGAGTTTAATTAGCCTCATTAAAATTTAAAAAGAAGAGAATTCCACTTAGAAACACATTTTGCTTTCATAGATTTTGAAAAGGGTTGTAAGGGGTAGTGACGTGTGTATAACCTCTCCTACCCAATTCTCATCCTCACCTTCTCGTGGTACAACCTGTTTTCACAAACGAGGCTCTGAGGACCGAGTCACGGCGGTATAACCGTTCCATCAGGTACTGAGTAAATGCGGTATCCTAATGTCTGTCCAGAGACTAAAAGGTAGCAGCCCTACCACTGGACTACTTAGCGTCGGGCCAGTAACCTGTCCTAAGGAACTTCAAAACTACTTTCAAGTCTCAACACGAAAAAAGCCAGAAGGAATTGAAATATGACGACCCACAGCAAAGAAGGATATACAGAGACTTAGATCTGCTGAAATGAGATATCTTCGGAGGACTGCAGGATACACACTACTAGATCACAAAAAAAAATGAAGACATCTTAGAAGAATTACACATGGAATCTTTAGAAAACAAAATTTCTGATTATAAGTCAAGATGGATACAACATGTTCATCGAATGGAAGATCACAGAATACCCAAACTAATGTTAAGATATCAACCTGCTGGAAGAAGAAGACCAGGACGTCCACTCAAAAGACTTCTGGATGGTGTTTCTCTTGAGGCCGAAACAGGTCAACAAATGACCTAAATTCGTGAATGTACTATGATGATGATGAGATTTTGAAAAAAGCATTTGACACAGTCAAGAGATCAAAACTCTTCAATATATAGGAAGACAGAAATATACCAAATTTACTTCTGCATATATGCAAAATATTTACAAAGACAACACCATAAAGATTAATTTAAATAACATATTTTCTGAAGAAGGAATTATATAAATCGTTGTGTGAGACAAGGCGCCCCTATCCCCAACACTCTTTGCAATTTATATCAATGAAGTAATATGTTGCTGGAACAAAACATATAAATTTGGAATAAGAACATCAGAAAATACGAAATTAAACACACTATTGTTTGCAGATGACGAAATAATTGCAAATTCAGAAGATAATCTGCAGAAAGGTCTATATGAACCTAACAAAATTACAGGAGAATATGGATTGAGGATATCTACAGAGAAAACAAAAATTATGGCATTTCAAAGTGTAGATCCTGTCAGAAGTAAAATTGTACTTTACAGTAACATTTTGGAGCAGGTGAATAATTTTACATATCTAGGATGCAATATCTCATATGAAGAAGAAAAGGATGTAAATGCAAAATTATCAAATTTTTAAAGAATTTTAGGGTTAATAAATTCTATCTTCAAGCCACAGTTAGTCAAAAAATATTCAAGACTAAAAGTGTATAAAACTCTTCCAACTCTTTTGTATGGTAGCGAAGTATGGACGTTAAAACAGAAGGATATACAGAGACTTAGATCTGCTGAAATGAGATACCTTCGGAGGACTGCAGGATACACACTACTAGATCACAAAAAATGAAGACATCTTAGGAGAATTACACATGGAAACTTTAGAAAACAAAATTTCTGATTATAAGTCATGATGGATGCAACATGCTCATCGAATGGAAGATCACAGGATACCCAAACAAATGTTAAGATATCAACCTGCAGGAAGTAGAAGGCCAGGACGTCCACTCAAAATACTTTTGGATGGTGTTTCTCATGAGACCGAGGCAGGTCAACAAATGGCCTAAATTCGTGAATCTACTATGGTGATGATGAAAATTTTAAATTAGTGTATATAGAAAATTGTTTACTAAATAAAATTATTGGGAAAATCAGTATTTTTATATAGCCTGGTTGCCAAATTTCCATTTTAAATTGAAACTACAAGCGGTTGGGGCTTAAAAAAGTGGAATAATCATTAGCCTTATCGCAAAGACCAACGTTATTTACATAATAGTTTACACATATCAAGAGTGCGTAAATCTCTATATTACCAATTTTGATTATCAATTTTACTTCTTCTGGGGGGCACGCCGTAGCGTAGTGGTTAAGGCACTGGGCTACAAGCCGGAGGGTCGAGGGTTCAAGTCCCGTTGGGGTCAGGATTTTTAAACTGACCCAAACCCTCTGGCGGCACTATGGCCCTGTGGTCGACTCAGCCTCTAACTGAAATGAGTACCAGACGCTTGTTCTGGGGTAAAGGCGGCCGTCACGCAGGGCTGACAACCCGGCTGACATAAAGTGCCGATTGTCTAGAAAAAAGTGGGAGCCTTGACCTCCTACTACCCCAAGGGCCTCTGAGGCCTGTTGTGGGATCACTTTACCTTTTACTTCTTCTGATATTTAGTACTTAAAGTGCTTTCTCCGGATATCTCAGGTCTTCAACTTTCTGTTGGTGCTCTATGTATTGAACTATCTAAGGATTAGTATAAGCTCTTGCCATATTCTTTATTTTATTAGATTCTCAAAATTCCTAAACCGTATGATCTATTCTTTGTTATTATACCACGCTGGAAACTGTTCTTATCGGTCAAAGGAAATTCTTTTTCTTTTTTTGTTTCATTAATATATGGAGAATAATAAAGTCGCCCTGCAATCGCAGGAGGCCCTTGCCCGAAAAGGGATGGTTGTGGGATAATTCTTAATTCTTAAATAATAATGTTAATTATGCAACCACTGTTTCTTTAGATTTAATTACTATTAAAACGTTTAGCCTAAATAGCATAGTACTTACTGTCTGTTGAAAATAAACCCGCTTTACTATCATTTAAAAATATTAGAATATACAATAATATTATAAACACCATCTTAAGAAACTTCATGGCCCCCTAGATATAAAATATGAAAACTGAACAATAGACCTAGTTATCCTATTCATGGCCAACTATGACATTCCATTGCTGTAGTTAATGAGAATTTTGGTTTTCTTATGTTTATATATTTTTTACGTTCAATGAAAAATGTTATGCTTAGACCTATGGTGGTCCCATGGGGTCACCATTGTCTCCAATTCTGTCGGATATAGTGATGGACGATTTGGTGACTTTTTATTTGAATAAACTACCTTTTACAGCGGATGTGTATAAACGATTTGTTGATGATATTTTTGCAAGTGTTCAAAAAATGAAGTTGAAAGAGTAGTTAGTACATTTATTTCGTATCATAGCCGTTTACAATTTACTAGTGAAATAGAAAATTGTAGTCAGTTGAGTTTCCTTAACGTCACATTGATACGTTTCAATAATGGAAAATTGTTGACAAATTGGTACAGAAAACCAACATGTTCTGGAAGGTACAAACATTTCCACTCAGGACACCCAGTTCAACAAAAAAATAATTATAATCCATGGCTTAATTATTGACAGAGCGATTTTACTTTCCAATAAAATATTCCATAAACAAAACATTGAATTGGTTAAACAGATTTTGATGGAAAATTATTATCCACAAGAGTTTATTAATCAATAAATTAATAGAAGATTGAAAACATTGGAAGACAGAAAAACATCTACGGAATTAGATAAAATAAATGTAGATGTTGAACAACAAAACCTTCGCTTGAAATTACCTTTTGTAAAAGGTTTAAATGAAAGATTAGAAAAGAAATTGAAATCATTCAAATTTGTTTTTGCTCATAGTCTTCCTCACAAACTTGGAGGAAATGTAATAAAAACTGGCAAATATAAAATTGATAGTAATAAGTTGACAGATGTTGTATACAGAATTCAGTGTGGTGATTGTGAAAAGTCTTATATAGTATTTTTCAGTTGATTTCGTGATATGTGCGTTATCACAGGGGAGTGCAGTGGAATTTTCAGAAAACATCCAAATTTCCCTCAATTTTTCCCGCCTCGGGCATTTGAATGGTACCGTTTAAATACTGTTCTTTAATGAAGAGAACGAGGTTCGAAACATGATCCTAGGATAAATAGTGATGTTGCCGTAGCTGCATACCTGAAATTAACCTAAATAAAACCATAATTTAAAAGGGTTAAATGCACCCCCTTTAACTTGGAAATGAGAGCTAATTCGAGCTTTTCATTGTCCTTTTCGTTATCAGTGTGGTCGATATACTTACGAAACATTTATTTCATTCCAGTTACAAGTTGGCTAGTGTTATCATCTGCTTGAATAGTACGACCTGTTGTGGTCTCATTAAAAATTTCACGTCATCCTGCTGTAGGAAAAATAATAATTTTATTCCTTGACGTTAATAAATCATTAGTTTTAATTGTAATGAGGAAACTTTATAAAAATATGTCTGCATCTACTTACGGATAGAAGAAATAGTGTTTTGCATCCTTACACAAGGCAACCTTGAAATTTTAACATAAACATGAATTCTGGCAAAGATTCTCTAATCCATTTGCTCTTAGCATTCGTAGCTTAAACGAGATGTGACTCCCAAATGTTCTCTTATGCATTCTAATTCAGAAAGTGAGAAGAAAGTGATTAGCATATTTGTTCAGGAAATTCCAATATAAGCCCTAATCCATGTAATTTTATTGTAATGTAATATTTAAATTTACACACCTTTCATTCTTTACACCTTAATTGGGGTCATAACTTGTTATGTGTAAATGAGATCACGGGTTAGAATTACGATATCATATTTATTAATAAATCCACTGAAACGTTTATTTTTTTGAGAGACTTAATACAGGCAAGTGAACTATCAATAATTGCGTACCGAGAGACTTAATACAGGCAAGTGAACTATCAATAATTGCGTACCGAGAGACTTAATAAAGGCAAGTGAACTATCAATAATTGCGTACCGAGAAACTTAATACAGGCAAGTGAACTATCAATAATTGCGTACCGAGAGACTTTATACAGGCAAGTGAACTATCAATAATTGCGTACCGAGAGACTTAATACAGGCAAGCGAACTATCAATAATTGCGTACCGAGAGACTTAATACAGGCAAGTGAACTATCAATAATTGCGTACCGAGAGACTTAATACAGGCAAGTGAACTATCAATAATTGCGTACCGAGAAACTTAATACAGGCAAGCGAACTATCAATAATTGCGTACCGAGAAACTTAATACAGGCAAGCGAACTATCAATAATTGCGTACCGAGAGACTTAATAAAGGCAAGTGAACTATCAATAATTGCGTACCGAGAAACTTAATACAGGCAAGTGAACTATCAATAATTGCGTACCGAGAGACTTAATAAAGGCAAGTGAACTATCAATAATTGCGTACCGAGAGACTTAATACAGGCAAGCGAACTATCAATAATTGCGTACCGAGAGACTTAATACAGGCAAGTGAACTATCAATAATTGCGTACCGAGAGACTTAATACAGGCAAGTGAACTATCAATAATTGCGTACCGAGAGACTTAATACAGGCAAGTGAACTACATCAATAATTGCGTACCGAGAGACTTAATACAGGCAAGCGAACTATCAATAATTGCGTACCGAGAGACTTAATACAGGCAAGTGAACTATCAATAATTGCGCACCGAGAGACTTAATACAGGCAAGTGAACTATCAATAATTGCGTACCGAGAGACTTAATACAGGCAAGTGAACTATCAATAATTGCGTACCGAGAGACTTAATACAGGCAAGTGAACTATCAATAATTGCGTACCGAGAGACTTAATAAAGGCAAGTGAACTATCAATAATTGCGTACCGAGAAACTTAATACAGGCAAGTGAACTATCAATAATTGCGTACCGAGAGACTTAATACAGGCAAGTGAACTATCAATAATTGCGTACCGAGAGACTTAATACAGGCAAGCGAACTATCAATAATTGCGTACCGAGAAACTTAATACAGGCAAGTGAACTATCAATAATTGCGTACCGAGAGACTTAATACAGGCAAGTGAACTATCAATAATTGCGTACCGAGAGACTTAATAAAGGCAAGTGAACTATCAATAATTGCGTACCGAGAAACTTAATACAGGCAAGTGAACTATCAATAATTGCGTACCGAGAGACTTAATAAAGGCAAGTGAACTATCAATAATTGCGTACCGAGAGACTTAATACAGGCAAGCGAACTATCAATAATTGCGTACCGAGAGACTTAATAAAGGCAAGTGAACTATCAATAATTGCGTACCGAGAAACTTAATACAGGCAAGTGAACTATCAATAATTGCGTACCGAGAGACTTAATAAAGGCAAGTGAACTATCAATAATTGCGTACCGAGAGACTTAATACAGGCAAGCGAACTATCAATAATTGCGTACCGAGAGACTTAATACAGGCAAGTGAACTATCAATAATTGCGCACCGAGAGACTTAATACAGGCAAGTGAACTATCAATAATTGCGTACCGAGAGACTTAATACAGGCAAGTGAACTATCAATAATTGCGTACCGAGAGACTTAATACAGGCAAGTGAACTATCAATAATTGCGTACCGAGAGACTTAATACAGGCAAGTGAACTATCAATAATTGCGCACCGAGAGACTTAATACAGGCAAGCGAACTATCAATAATTGCGTACCGAGAGACTTAATACAGGCAAGTGAACTATCAATAATTGCGTACCGAGAGACTTAATAAAGGCAAGTGAACTATCAATAATTGCGTACCGAGAGACTTAATACAGGCAAGTGAACTATCAATAATTGCGTACCGAGAGACTTAATACAGGCAAGTGAACAATCAATAATTGCGTACCGAGAGACTTAATACAGGCAAGTGAACTATCAATAATTGCGTACCGAGAGACTTAATAAAGGCAAGTGAACTATCAATAATTGCGCACCGAGAGACTTAATACAGGCAAGTGAACTATCAATAATTGCGTACCGAGATACTTAATACAGGCAAGTGAACTATCAATAATTGCGTACCGAGAGACTTAATAAAGGCAAGTGAACTATCAATAATTGCGCACCGAGAGACTTAATACAGGCAAGTGAACTATCAATAATTGCGTACCGAGAGACTTAATACAGACAAGTTAACTATCAATAATTGCGCACCGAGAGACTTAATACAGGCAAGTGAACTATCAATAATTGCGTACCGAGAGACTTAATACAGGCAAGTGAACTATCAATAATTGCGTACCGAGAGACTTAATACAGGCAAGTTAACTATCAATAATTGCGTACCGAGAGACTTAATACAGGCAAGTGAACAATCAATAATTGCGTACCGAGAGACTTAATACAGGCAAGTGAACTATCAATAATTGCGTACCGAGAGACTTAATAAAGGCAAGCGAACTATCAATAATTGCGCACCGAGAGACTTAATACAGGCAAGCGAACTATCAATAATTGCGTACCGAGAGACTTAATACAGGCAAGTGAACTATCAATAATTGCGTACCGAGAGACTTAATACAGGCAAGTTAACTATCAATAATTGCGTACCGAGAGACTTAATACAGGCAAGTGAACAATCAATAATTGCGTACCGAGAGACTTAATACAGGCAAGTGAACTATCAATAATTGCGTACCGAGAGACTTAATACAGGCAAGTGAACTATCAATAATTGCGCACCGAGAGACTTAATACAGGCAAGTGAACTATCAATAATTGCGTACCGAGAGACTTAATACAGGCAAGTTAACTATCAATAATTGCGCACCGAGAGACTTAATACAGGCAAGTGAACTATCAATAATTGCGTACCGAGAGAGACTTAATACAGGCAAGTTAACTATCAATAATTGCGTACCGAGAGACTTAATACAGGCAAGCGAACTATCAATAATTGCGTACCGAGAGACTTAATACAGGCAAGTGAACTATCAATAATTGCGCACCGAGAGACTTAATACAGGCAAGGAACTATCAATAATTGCGCACCGAGAGACTTAATACAGGCAAGTGAACTATCAATAATTGCGCACCGAGAGACTTAATACAGGCAAGTGAACTATCAATAATTGCGTACCGAGAGACTTAATACAGGCAAGCGAACTATCAATAATTGCGTACCGAGAGACTTAATACAGGCAAGTGAACTATCAATAATTGCGTACCGAGAGACTTAATACAGGCAAGTGAACTATCAATAATTGCGTACCGAGAGACTTAATACAGGCAAGTGAACTATCAATAATTGCGCACCGAGAGACTTAATACAGGCAAGTTAACTATCAATAATTGCGTACCGAGAGACTTAATACAGGCAAGCGAACTATCAATAATTGCGCACCGAGAGACTTAATACAGGCAAGTGAACTATCAATAATTGCGCACCGAGAGACTTAATACAGGCAAGTTAACTATCAATAATTGCGCACCGAGAGACTTAATACAGGCAAGTTAACTATCAATAATTGCGCACCGAGAGACTTAATACAGGCAAGTGAACTATCAATAATTGCGCACCGAGAGACTTAATACAGGCAAGTGAACTATCAATAATTGCGCACCGAGAGACTTAATACAGGCAAGTGAACTATCAATAATTGCGCACCGAGAGACTTAATACAGGCAAGTTAACTATCAATAATTGCGCACCGAGAGACTTAATACAGGCAAGTGAACTATCAATAATTGCGCACCGAGAGACTTAATACAGGCAAGTGAACTATCAATAATTGCGCACCGAGAACTTAATACAGGCAAGTGAACTATCAATAATTGCGCACCGAGAGACTTAATACAGGCAAGATGAACTATCAATAATTGCGCACCGAGAGACTTAATACAGGCAAGTGAACTATCAATAATTGCGCACCGAGAGACTTAATACAGGCAAGTGAACTATCAATAATTGCGCACGAGAGACTTAATACAGGCAAGTGAACTATCAATAATTGCGCACCGAGAGACTTAATACAGGCAAGTGAACTATCAATAATTGCGCACCGAGAGACTTAATACAGGCAAGTGAACTATCAATAATTGCGTACCGAGAGACTAATATAGGCAAGTGAACTATCAATAATTGCGCACCGAGAGACTTAATACAGGCAAGTGAACTATCAATAATTGCGTACCGAGAGACTTAATACAGGCAAGTGAACTATCAATAATTGCGTACCGAGAGACTTAATACAGGCAAGTGAACTATCAATAATTGCGCACCGAGAGACTTAATACAGGCAAGTGAACTATCAATAATTGCGCACCGAGAGACTTAATACAGGCAAGTGAACTATCAATAATTGCGCACCGAGAGACTTAATACAGGCAAGTGAACTATCAATAATTGCGCACCGAGAGACTTAATACAGGCAAGTGAACTATCAATAATTGCGCACCGAGAGACTTAATACAGGCAAGTGAACTATCAATAATTGCGCACCGAGAGACTTAATACAGGCAAGCGAACTATCAATAATTGCGTACCGAGAGACTTAATACAGGCAAGTGAACTATCAATAATTGCGTACCGAGAGACTTAATACAGACAAGTTAACTATCAATAATTGCGTACCGAGAGACTTAATACAGGCAAGTGAACTATCAATAATTGCGTACCGAGAGACTTAATACAGGCAAGTTAACTATCAATAATTGCGCACCGAGAGACTTAATACAGGCAAGTGAACTATCAATAATTGCGCACCGAGAGACTTAATACAGGCAAGTGAACTATCAATAATTGCGTACCGAGAGACTTAATACAGGCAAGTGAACTATCAATAATTGCGTACCGAGAGACTTAATACAGGCAAGTGAACTATCAATAATTGCGTACCGAGAGACTTAATACAGGCAAGTGAACTATCAATAATTGCGTACCGAGAGACTTAATACAGGCAAGTGAACTATCAATAATTGCGTACCGAGAGACTTAATACAGACAAGTTAACTATCAATAATTGCGCACCGAGAGACTTAATACAGGCAAGTGAACTATCAATAATTGCGTACCGAGAGACTTAATACAGACAAGTTAACTATCAATAATTGCGTACCGAGAGACTTAATACAGGCAAGTGAACTATCAATAATTGCGTACCGAGAGACTTAATACAGGCAAGCGAACTATCAATAATTGCGTACCGAGAGACTTAATACAGGCAAGTGAACTATCAATAATTGCGTACCGAGAGACTTAATACAGGCAAGCGAACTATCAATAATTGCGTACCGAGAGACTTAATACAGGCAAGTGAACTATCAATAATTGCGTACCGAGAGACTTAATACAGGCAAGCGAACTATCAATAATTGCGTACCGAGAGACTTAATACAGGCAAGTGAACTATCAATAATTGCGTACCGAGAGACTTAATACAGGCAAGCGAACTATCAATAATTGCGTACCGAGAGACTTAATACAGGCAAGCGAACTATCAATAATTGCGTACCGAGAGACTTAATACAGGCAAGTGAACTATCAATAATTGCGTACCGAAGACTTAATACAGGCAAGTGAACTATCAATAATTGCGCACGAGAGAGACTTAATACAGGCAAGTGAACTATCAATAATTGCGCACCGAGAGAGACTTAATACAGGCAAGTGAACTATCAATAATTGCGCACCGAGAGACTTAATACAGGCAAGTGAACTATCAATAATTGCGTACCGAGAGACTTAATACAGGCAAGTGAACAATCAATAATTGCGCACCGAGAGACTAAATACAGGCAAGTGAACTATCAATAATTGCGTACCGAGAGACTTAATACAGGCAAGTGAACTATCAATAATTGCGCACCGAGAGAACTTAATACAGGCAAGTGAAACTATCAATAATTGCGCACCGAGAGACATTAATACAGCAAGTGAACTATCAATAATTGCGCAGCGAGAGACTTAATACAGGCAAGTGAACTATCAATAATTGCGTACCGAGAGACTTAATACAGGCAAGTGAACTATCAATAATTGCGTACCGAGAGACTTAATACAGGCAAGCGAACTATCAATAATTGCGCACCGAGAGACTTAATACAGGCAAGCGAACTATCAATAATTGCGCACCGAGAGACTTAATAAGGGCAAGCGAACTAACAATAATTGCGCACCGAGAGATTTAATACAGGCAAGCGAACTATCAATAATTGCGCACCGAGAGACTTAATACAGGCAAGCGAACTATCAATAATTGCGCACCGAGAGACTTAATACAGGCAAGCGAACTATCAATAATTGCGCACCGAGAGACTTAATACAGGCAAGCGAACTATCAATAATTGCGCACCGAGAGACTTAATACAGGCAAGCGAACTATCAATAATTGCGTACCGAGAGACTTAATACAGGCAAACGAACTATAAATAATTGCGTACCGAGAGACTTAATACAGGCAAGCGAACTATCAATAATTGCGTACCGAGAGACTTAATACAGGCAAGCGAACTATCAGTAATTGCGTACCGAGAGACTTAATACAGGCAAGCGAACTATCAGTAATTGCGTACCGAGAGACTTAATACAGGCAAGCGAACTATCAATAATTGCGTACCGAGAGACTTAATACAGGCAAGCGAACTATCAATAATTGCGTACCGAGAGACTTAATACAGGCAAGCGAACTATCAATAATTGCGTACCGAGAGACTTAATACAGGCAAGCGAACTATCAATACTTGCGTACCAAGAGACTTAATACAGGTAAGCGAACTATCAATAATTGCGTACCGAGAGACTTAATACAGGCAAGCGAACTATCAATAATTGCGCACCGAGAGACTTAATACAGGCAAGTGAACTATCAATAATTGCGTACCGAGAGACTTAATACAGGCAAGTTAACTATCAATAATTGCGCACCGAGAGACTTAATACAGGCAAGTGAACTATCAATAATTGCGTACCGAGAGACTTAATACAGGCAAGTTAACTATCAATAATTGCGTAGCGAGAGACTTAATACAGGCAAGTGAACTATCAATAATTGCGTACCGAGAGACTTAATACAGGCAAGTGAGCTATCAATAATTGCGTACCGAGAGACTTAATACAGGCAAGTGAGCTATCAATAATTGCGTACCGAGAGACTTAATACAGGCAAGTGAACTATCAATAATTGCGTACCGAGAGACTTAATACAGGCAAGCGAACTATAAATAATTGCGCACCGAGAGACTTAATACAGGCAAGCGAACTATCGATAATTGCGCACCGAGAGACTTAATACAGGCAAGCGAACTATCAATAATTGCGTACCGAGAGACTTAATACAGGCAAGTGAACTATCAATAATTGCGCACCGAGAGACTTAATACAGGCAAGTGAACTATCGATAATTGCGTACCGAGAGACTTAATACAGGCAAGCGAACTATCAATAATTGCGCACCGAGAGACTTAATACAGGCAAGCGAACTATCAATAATTGCGCACCGAGATACTTAATACAGGCAAGCGAACTATCAATAATTGCGCACCGAGAGACTTAATACAGGCAAGTGAACTATCAATAATTGCGTACCGAGAGACTTAATACAGGCAAGTGAACTATCAATAATTGCGTACCGAGAGACTTAATACAGGCAAGTTAACTATCAATAATTGCGTACCGAGAGACTTAATACAGGCAAGTTAACTATCAATAATTGCGTACCGAGAGACTTAATACAGGCAAGTGAACTATCAATAATTGCGTACCTAGAGACTTAATACAGGCAAGTGAACTATCAATAATTGCGTACCGAGAGACTTAATACAGGCAAGTGAACTATCAATAATTGCGCACCGAGAGACTTAATACAGGCAAGTGAACTATCAATAATTGCGCACAGAGAGACTTAATACAGGCAAGTGAACTATCAATAATTGCGTACCGAGAGACTTAATACAGGCAAGTGAACTATCAATAATTGCGTACCGAGAGACTTAATACAGGCAAGTTAACTATCAATAATTGCGCATCGAGAGACTTAATGCAGGCAAGCGAACTATCAATAATTGCGCACCGAGAGACTTAATACAGGCAAGTGAACTATCAATAATTGCGCACCGAAACCTGTCTTGAAAATTATCCTAGAGAAACGTTGTGATGTATCAAGGCCGTGTCCATAAAAATTATCTGCCACGTTTAACTGCAAAGTACAGAAATCGAAGCCAGAATCCAGCGCGCAGCGATGGAAACCCACTGTGCGCAGCAGATGGACATCCCTGCTTGAATAGAGTGGAGTGTAGCGGGGTGCGGCGCGGACTGCAGGTTGTGAAGTTGATCCAATCCATCAATTCAAGAATTCAATTACTTCCCTGTAGTTTAAATGAAATATTTGGCGCTGCAATTTTTGTGCCTTGCTGATAAATATGGTAATATATTTTTTTTTTCGGTACTACGGCCTTGATACATCACAACGCTTCTCTGGGACAAATTTCAAGGCAGGTTTCGGCATGTAATGGTGGACAGTTCCCTTGTGAAAAAAAGAGCTGAGATATTAAAATGTCGAATTTTCAGATTACATTTCCTAACCTGTTATTAATAATGCTGAAGTTTTCCAAGGTTTCTAATGAGATTTGAAATTAATGCAATACAAATTATGTAAGATAAGAGGAAAGGGGAATTGAAGCATCGGAAATGAGATTTTAGAGATATGTTGCAGGATATAACTCACAGGATAAAAAATAAGCAAAGGTATAAGGAGGGAACTGGGGCACGCCGTAGCGTAGTGGTTAAGGCACTGAGCTACAAGCCGGAGGGTCGAGGGTTCAAGTCCTGTTGGGGTCAGGATTTTTAAACTGACCCAAACCCTCTGGCGGCACTATGGCCCTGGGGTCGACTCAGCCTCTAACGGAAATGAGTACCAGACGCTTGTTCTGGGGGTAAAGGCGGCCGTCACGCAGGGCTGACAACCCGGCTGACATAAAGTGCCGATTGTCTAGAAAAAAGTGGAAGCCTTAACCTCCTACTACCCCAAGGGCCTCCGGGCCTGTTGTGGGATCACTTTACTTTACTTTTACTTTATATGGAGGGAACTAAGCATCTTTAAATTATATATAAGAAGATAAAAAGATTGTAAACAACATATATAGAGAATGAAATGCGACCGCATAAAAAAGAAACTGATGAAGAAATGTTGGAAGACCGAAGACAAGATGGATTCAACATAAAGTAGGGTTTTAATAGGAACTGCCTAAATATTAAAATTAACATTTAATAACTAATTTTGTATTTTGAAATTATTTTTATACCTAAATATAACGTTAAACCAGCCTCATGGGCGTGTGGTCAGCGTTTCTGACTACTGTTCATTAGGTCCCGGGTTCGATTCCCGGTCAAACCATAAGAATTTTCCTCAAAGGGAATCATTCCTATGATTAATCATGGTCTAGAATTTATCATCTGGGTTACGTAGCTCCGCCTTCTAGGCGCCCCAACTTCAGAAGTGGCTTAGAATTAAGCCAATGTCAGGAGAGAACACCAGAAATGTCGACATATCACCTTGGACATTAAATAAAAATTAAATTAAATAAAAAGTCGGAATATTTCATTGTTATTGTCTAATAAAATAATAATAATAATAATAATAATAATAATAATCCTTCTTCTTCTACTACAAGGTTTAGGCTATGCAGCCTGTTCCGGCGAAGTTAAAAGTGGAGTCCATCTTCTACGTGGTTGGCCAACATCTCTTGTTCCTCTGGGATTATACAGGAAGGTTCTTTTTGGTATTCTTTCGTTGTTCATTCTCATTAAGTGTTCTGTCCATTTCTTATTATTTTCGCTGATTTTATCTTCAATTTTATATATATATATATATATATATATATATATATATATATATATATTTAATTCTTCTCGTATAGTTTCATTCCTTATTCTATCCGCTCTTGTGCATCCTTTCACATTACATAAAAACAGCATTTACGCAGTCTGTATCCTGCTTTTATCCATTGATTTCATTATCCAATTTTCACTTCCATACAACAACAAAGGAACAGCCATTGTTTTATATAATTTAAGTTTCGTACCTTTCCTTGTTTTCCGACCTAATAATAATAATAATAATAATAATAATAATAATAATAATAATAATAATAATAATAATAATAATAATAATAATAATAATATATACATAGATAGATCATCGCTTGATTAATGTCTTTGACATCGTCCGATTTCTAATAGCCAATTTTGTCGGTACATCCAATCTCCTGGTTGTAGATGTTTCTCCTTAATGTATAAACATATTCCCTGACTCCAGGAGGTTTTAGGTCTTCCTCTGCCTCGTCTTTCCTCAGGTTTCCATTCCAAAACAGATTTTGGTAGTCGATCCTCTTCCATTCGCTGGACATGTCCATACCATCTTAATTGCTGAGTTTTATATAATCTAAAATAGTGTCTTCAATCTTCATTTTCTCCCTTATAACTGAGTTCCTAATGTTTTCCTCTTCTTGAAATTCTTACTGCCCTTCGTATAAAATCCATTTCCATTGCCAATAGATACTTATTTGCTTTTGTTGTTAATGGCCAACATATATATATATATATATATATATATATATATATATATATAGCGAACATATAATAATAATAATAATAATAATAATAATAATAATAATAATAATAATAGTAATCTTTGGAGCTTGTGAGTGTTTTGAAGTGTCCTCCGAGTACGCTACTAACGTTCTGCAAGGTTAGTCCTTTGGAGGGGCTGCCTCCTTAAAGCCTTTGGACTTGCTTCTTTGTGGTTTATCCCCACAAGAAGGGTTGCCTCTTCCGCCTTCTGCCGTTGAGGACTTCACCCTTGTTTCCTTGACATGGGTCTCTTATTTTATCCCCAGAGATTGGGTTACCATTTCCGCCATTTTCACCGTTCCGATATTTCTATCTCCACTGTGTCTGCCGTTGTGGTCTTCCGTGTTTGCAGCTTCCAGTGTGGTTGTTGTTCCCACGTTGCGGATTGTTCTTAGTTCCCTCTTCTCTTATCTAATCGCAAGCCAAGGCTTCCCGGTTATGATCGTCTGGGTCATTGGTACTACTAAGCCTCCCTACTACGCCAAGATGATAATCCACAGGGAAAACTCTTGGCAAGGATGACTGAGAATAGAATACCAAAATCAACATACTGCTATTCACCACAAGGAGGAAGTTTGGGAAGACCAAAGAAAAGATGAAAACAGCAGCAATTTGGAGCCGGAACAGGCTAGTAAATAAGCCTAAACCGTGAATAATAATAATAATAATAATAATAACAATAATAATATTTTTACTAGATAAAGATTTTTTAAATAATACATTTAAAATTGTTTTAATTTTTTGTTGTCAGAAATTAATATTTATATTAAACTTTGATAAAAACATCTGAACAACTTTATACTCTCATAAATTAAAGTAAACTAAATTCTGATTGGAAGTAAAATCACTTATCTTTCTCATATGACCAATCGGATTTAACCTTATATTTAATAGCATTTTTACCCATATAAATTAAGATTGTCATGTGACGTAATAATAAACTTTGTATTTCAGCATGTTAAAATTTATTCATTCTGTATAAAACTTTCGTTCTGAATAGAAACAAGCAGAGATCTTCTGACAAAATTTAATATTCTCTCCAAATACTAGGACTGGGAAAAGTGAAATTACATACTTAGAATGAAAATAATCAAGTTGTGAAAAAGAAGAATTGATTTTAAATTGATGGTGCCGAACATTACCACCGGAATTTACTTGATCTACTTGGAACTCCATCCATCCATAGTAATTCTGCCCGAGGTCAGGTCTTTCGCTGCATTCATAGCATTTTCATGCCATGCTTTGCAGCTTTACTCTTACTCTTACTCACTGGTACTATCGAACCCGTAGGTTCATGGCCGCGCGGACATAAGCTCTCGATACATCCATATCCTGAGCTAATGCTTTCCAATCATTCCCTGTATAATCTACTTCCCTCAAATCATAGTTAATGTTATTCTCCCACCTCATTCTTGGTCTACCAACTGGGCGTTTTCCCTCTGGCTTTCCTACAAGAAGTTTCCATGCAAGTCTTTCATTCCCCATACGTGCAACATGCCCTGCCCATCGCAGTCTACGAGACTTAACTGTTCTTATTATATCTGGCTTCCTATAAAGACCATGTAGTTCATTGTTATGTAGTCTTCTCCATTCACCTGTCTGTTCATCTCTCTTTGGTCCAAAAATTTTCCTAAGTACTTTATTCTCAAATACTTGTAATCTCCTTTCCTCCCTTAAAGTAAGAGTCCATGTTTCGCACCCATATAATATAACTGGTAGAATAATAGTTTTATATATTTTCAGTTTAACGTTTTTTGAAAGGAGTTGGGACATCAAGAGTCTCTGCAATGCATAATAGCACGCATTTCCAGAATTGAGCCTATGTTTAATTTCTTTGTGCATCTCATTCCTATTTGTGATTATTGTTCCTAGGTATTTGAATTCAGCCACTTCCTCAAAATTTCCCTCATTTGTCATTAGCTGTCCATTTCCATTATATAATGTATTTCTACGTGTGACCATATATTTAGTTTTATTGATATTTACTTCCAGTCCTAATTTCTTAGTGTTACCTCAATAGTGTGTGCGTGTTGTCCTTTAGTATCTCCTCGCTATCGGCCAGTAGTACTACATCATCAGCATAAACTAACAGCTTATTAATACCATTCAGTTGTAAGCCTTCCTCATTCTCTAAAGATTTAATGGCATGCTCTAGTACAAAATTAAATAGTAGAGGAGATAGTGCATCTCCTTGCTCCAACCCATTCTGGATTTCAAAAGTGTCCGAAAACTGTTTGCCTACACGCACCCTACTCTTTGTACCATTTAGACACATTCGTATAAGTCTAACTAACTTTTTAGGAATTCCAAACTCCAGCAGGATACTATATAACTTCTCCCTCTTAATTGAATCATATGCTGTTTTGAAGTCTACATATAGTTGATGTACAGTACCGTTATATTCCCATTTCTTTTCTAAAAATCTGTCTTATACTAAAAATCTGATCTGTTTCTTCTAAATCCGCATTGATGATCTCCTAGAATGTCATCAATATAGGGAGTAAGTCTGCTTACTAATATATTTGTTAGAATTTTGTACGAAGTTGAAAGTAATGAGATGCCTCTGTAGTTGTTGCAATCAGTTTTGTCTCCTTTCTTATAAATTGGTACGATGATTGACCCCTTCCATTCATCCGGAAGAGCTTCTTTTTCCCAAATCATACTAAGCAACCAGCGTATCTTGTCCATCAATTTTTCTCCGCCTGATTTTTCAAGAATGCGTATACTTGTCTTAATTATCCTGTCACTTATTTCTTTCCAATTAACTATTCCAGATTTCCATTTCCTCTTTATGAGGATAGCCACTCCTGATTTTGCTCTCTCTGATTTTGGCACTCCACTCCAGAAATGTATATAATCCCCAACCACTTCTTGTCCTTGTCCTTTCTTTTTTGTCTCATTTAAAACTACTATATCCATATCCAGAGTATCTAGTTCTTTAACTATTTCTACTAGTTTTCCACTTATTCCTTGTATATTCCAAGTTCCGCGTACCAAAGTCCGTTTACGTAGCCAAAGTCGATGTCTATTAATCCGTCCGGCTAATTTCTTGGGAAACGTAGCAACCTGGAGGACCAGGTAATTTGTAATCGAGGATGTCTTCCCATAGCCTTTGGAGGACCAACTCCCATCCTGCAAGGCAGCAGCTCCCTATCCTTAGGTAATCTCTGCTGCCTTCTTCGCCGTTGAGATTCCAAACTCTTCATCCGCCTAAGAAGCCATTGGATATCCTCTACTTGAATTTCAAGGCTTGAAATAAATCCTAACAATTTCTACGGGAAACAACTTTTTTTTAATTCATGAAGCGTCCCTTGTATACCAACTTCAGACCCCTGGAAAGAAAATCCAGCTCTACCGCAATTAACCTAAATTAATCCCGACCCAATAAGGTCAAAAATCCTTTATCAAACAATGTCAAAGAATGAGACCGGCACAAACCATATGAGACATAGTTCATGAAGTGGATGTTGACAAATTATACTGCTACTTTACTTTCACACTATTTATCGGCATCTGGCTTTTCATATAAATCGCCCATTTTACTTTGTAACATATGGTTTTAACTCCGCCATGGCCGGTCCCAAGCCCGGATGAGAAAGGAGGAGGGGGAGGAGTAACAACCTCGTTAAAAAACTAGGGTTCAGTTGGCTCCGACTGATAGTACTCTGTAAGGGTCCCTAGTCAGGGTTACGGTGAAGACCTCAACGGCAGAGTCGGCGCAGAAGGAGTCCTTCATCACAGCGGATCTGGCGGAAGAGGCAACCCTATCTCTAAGGGAAATAGAGAAACGCTGCCTTGCGGTGAAGAGGGATCTTCAAAGGCTATGGGAGGAAAACCCAGACAGAAATTTTCCTGGTCCTCCTGGTTGGGGGTTTATGCTATGGGCCAGCTCCCCACACATTAGAAAAAAAAAACAAAATGCTAATCAAAAACATATGGTTTTCTATTTCATTTCTCTAGTGTAAAGCAACTCTTTAAGCGGTTAGAATTGTGTATTGTAATTCATTATACTCTATTTGCTTTTACTTAATGTTAGAATATTCACTCTAATTTACCAACTCACTGGCATTAACACACCTGTGTTAATGGTCGCGCGAACGTAAGGTCTCCATACATCCCTTATCGTGAGCTAATATTTTCTAATCATTTCCTACATCATTCACCTCATTCAAATCATGATTAATGCGATTCTCCCATTTGATTCTTGGCCTACCTGTTGGACGCTTCTCCCTAGTTTTATTACTAGGGGTTTCTATGTTCCTCTTTTATTCTTAATTTATCAAACTATAATCGTACATGTGGTATTTTATGGGTGTGAAATAAGATCTCTTCCATCAAGGAAAGGAAGCTATATTTTGTTTGTGACACGAAAAACCTTAACCTCATATCTCTGCTAGATAAAACAAACCTAATAATAATAATAATAATAATAATAATAATAATAATAATAATAATAATAATAATAATATCTATAATAATAATAATAATAATAATAATAATAATAATAATAATAATACGCCGTAGCGTAGTGGTTAAGGCACTGAGCTACAAGCCGGAGGGTCGAGGGTTCAAGTCCCGTTGGGGTCAGGATTTTTAAACTGACTTAAACCCTCTGGCGGCACTATGGCCCTGGGGTCGACTCAGCCTCTAACGGAAATGAGTACCAGACGCTTGTTCTGGGGTAAAGGCGATCGTCACGCAGGACTGACAACCCGGCTGAAATCAAGTGCCGATTGTCTAGAAAAAGTGGGAGCCTTAACCTCCTACTACCCCAAGGGCCTCCTGAGGCCTGTTGTGGGATCACTTTACCTTACTTACTTACTTACTCACTGGCACTATCGAACCCGTAGGTTCATGGCCGCGCGGACATAAGCTCTCCATACATCCCTATCCTGAGCTAATGCTTTCCAATCATTCCCTGTATAATCTACTTCCCTCAAATCATAGTTAATGTTATTCTCCCACCTCATTCTTGGTCTACCAACTGGGCGCTTTCCCTCTGGCTTTCCTACAAGAAGCTTCCAAGCAAGTATTTCATTCCCCATACGAGCAACATGTCCTGCCCATCGCAGTCTACGAGACTTAACTGTTCTTATTATATCTGGCTTCCTATAAGGACCATGTAGTTCATTGTTATGTAGTCTTCTCCATTCACCTGTCTGTTCATCTCTCTTTGGTCCAAAAATGTTCCTAAGAACTTTATTCTCAAATACTCGTAATCTCCTTTCATCCCTTAAAGTAAGAGTCCATGTTTCGCACCCATATAATATAACTGGTAGAATAATAGTTTTATATATTTTCAGCTTAACGTTTTTTGAAAGGAGTTGGGACATCAAAAGTCTCTGCAATGCATAATACCATTCATTTCCATAATAATAATAATAATAATAATAATAATAATAATAATAATAATAATAATAATAATAATAATAATGTTCTATCCCAAAATATTCGAAGCTAGAAAATGGAGGAAGCTTCACGTAAATAACATCATAATGTAAATCTTCTAATATTGTCAGTGTTATTAAGTCAAAGGATTGACATTAGTGGTTGGAATGGGATATAGTATATATATTTGGGGAAAATACCTTTAGGAAGGCCTAAACTTAAAAGGAGAATTAATATATTCTGTTGGATCTTATGGAACAAGATAACAGAGGCACGAACTAGACACAGTTATCTAAGCACTAGAGCGATGTAGTGAACGCAGCAATAAAACTACGGACCACAAGCTATAGAAATTATACATTTTATCTGAATGGGTGATTAATGTAGTGGGAAGTGGTCTAGTTATGAATGACTAACCACACAAATATGAATAACTTACACTCACATTGATGACTGACGTCATGTGGAATAATTGTTCCTTTGTTTTATATTTAGGACTAGCGTGTGTTAATGATTTTTTTTTTCATATTCCGTGTTAGGATTGACAGAGTCTAGAGGTACGTACACACTTGCGCGCCGCGCGCGCGCACCATGTTCGTCAGATTTGGACGGGGTTTAAAGGTGCGCGCGAACGGCGCGCGCGTCTCTCACCACGATCCACTCATTGTCGGTTTTTTCCACAAACACTTTGATGGTTCGCTGTTTAGATTTGGACGGGTACCTGAGAGGTTCGTTGTTTTCGGTGCGCACATATTATTTGAGTATGGAGTGGTCAGAGGAAAACATGTTAAAACTTGTTGATATTTATAGAAGCAAGCAATTATTGTGGGATCCTCAACATAAGGATCATTTTTAAAAATCATTGAAAGGAGATGCCTGTTTTTTTTCAATGTTATGTGTTTTTTTATGTGTACTGTAATTGTATGAATAAATTAGAATTATTTAGAAAAGATTATTTATTTAAGACGTTCATTTCATAATATTATGCATGAAGTATCACAAAACAATACAATATATAAACACATTTATTACTAATTATTTATTTATTTCTTCAAAGACTCCAAAGAGCAAGATTGCTCATGTTAAGGGGCAATATACAAAAAATAATGGCCATAAAACAATTAACAATAAAAACAAGAAAACAAATTCAGGCATAAGTTTAAATAATACAAACTACTATAAATGCACAATATATATACACATATAAATACAATATTTAAACAGGATAATATTAATAATAATAAAATTAACAAAATTAACTAAGAAAGCAATGAGAAAAAATATTTTGTAATACAATTAGAAAAATGTTTAACATTCGTGAAATGTTGATATTCAATAGGTAAGTTATTGTAATGGTTGATTAATGCATAACGAATCCCTTTTATTCCTTTTTTTTTGAGAAACTAGTATCTTTGTGCAATAAAGTACAACCTCTAGTATAATAATCATGTACATCTTTATTAAAAATTAAGGCCATGTTATGGTGAGATAGATTCTTAATAATTTTAAACATATATATACAAATCATATATTTTTTTAAATTCCTTTAATGCTATAATATTTGAAAAAGTATAAATACAGTTATAAGATGTAATAAGTAATAAGCGTGACCAGACGTCCCGATTTTTAACAATTTGTCCCGCGTCCCGCGGCATTTAAAAAAAGTCCCTATTTTTGGGAAAGAATGCAGGACAAGCGGGAGAACGGAAAGGGAATAGACATGGTTGGTTACACCTGCTCTGTAAAATGTCTACTGAAGGTTTGTGGGTTTCCTATGGATCGCAGGAGGTTCGTTGAAATTAATAATTTCGACGAACATAATACGCGCCGCTCATGCGCCGCGCGCGCGCCGTTCGTGTTCGCGGCGCGCATATGTGTACGTACCTTAAGATGACCTCATTTTGTCCGAGAAGAAATGTGATTAATTAGTTGTTTTCTATCAATACAGAAATTGGAAATGAAACAGCAGAAAACTGGATTCCGTTCATTTGTTCCTAATTCAAGGAAATGAGTCAAGGAAACAAAATAGCTGGAGAAGTCTGACATCACGTTTTCGATTAACAACACAATTCACAGGATTGTTACAATTAAAGTATATTGACTCTGTTCTCATACCTCTGGGATAGTTAAAAGCAACGTTCTGTTGGGAGGAAGTAATGCAGCTACATCAAAACTACATTTTAAAAATTTATCCAATTATATATATATATATATTACTTTTTTCTGTCCTTTTTATACCTGACTGGATCTTACAATCCAATACTTACTTACTTACTTACTCACTGGCACTATCGAACTCATAGGTTCATGGCCGCGCGGACATAAGCTCTGCATACATCCCTATCCTGAGCTAATCCTTTCCAATCATTTCCTGTATAATCTATTTCCCTCATATCATAGTTAATGTTATTCTCTCACCTCATTCTTGGTCTACCAACTGGGCGTTTTCCCTCTGGCTTTCCTACAAGAAGCTTCCATGCAAGTCTTTCATTCCCCATATGCACAACATGTCCTGCCCATCGCAGTCTACGAGACTTAACTGTTCTTATTATATCTGGCTTCCTATAAAGACCATGTAGTTCATTGTTATGAAGTCTTCTCCATTCACCTGTCTGTTCATCTCTCTTTAGTCCAAAAATTTTCCTAACTACTTTATTCTCAAATACTTGTAATCTCGTTTCCTCCCTTAAAGTAAGAATCCATGTTTCGCACCCATATAATATAACTGGTAGAATAATAGTTTTATATATTTTCAGTTTAACGTTTTTTGAAAGGAGTTGGGACATCAAGAGTCTCTGCAATGCATAATAGCACGCATTTCCAGAATTGAGCCTATGTTTAATTTCTTTGTCTTACAATCCAATACCCTAATATTTCCGCCTGTAGGAAGAAAGCAAACATGTATACAGTATCGGACCTTCCTGGATCTGTATTCAGAAGTGTGTCAGACACCACCCAAGATACACAGAATAGCGCAAGGAAAGGGACACACACCCAGACCCAAAATTCAATATATTCTGTCCTGTCCAAAATCGAACCCGAGCAGCTATGAAAATAATAATTTAACTTGTTTCTATTGCTACGAGTATTATACATACTTCAGTAGTAGAAAGTAATATCTGTGTTTAAAGCAATGTTTTAAAGTAATGTTGAAGGTGATATTCACCGTAAGTTTGTTCCAAACGAGTGTACAGGCGATGTGTATCTTTATTCTCAACAACTGAAATGATTTTTTAGGGTCGTGAGTTCAAGGCCGACCGGACTCTTTACTGCGCGTACAATCATGACAAAAAATCAGAAATTGGGAGGACTCGAGTTGCTACCACACCCAGGATATATTCTAATCTTGCTGCTTCAAATTACCATTTGTTTCGATCCATAGCCCATTTTGCGCGAAATGTCGAAAAAATTGAAGCTTTGAAAGTGGGCGTTAATGAATTCTTCATATTAAAAACCCATAGACTGGTAAGTCGCAGGATAATAAACCTCGTTGAAAATTGACTCTTCTTCTTCTTCGTCAGGCTCTACGACTTCCAGTGGAATGTCTTGGCCTTCTCAAGCAGTTTACGCCACTTCTTCCTATCTTGTGCAGTAGATTTCAAATCAAAAATCCCCATCTCTCTCAAATCTTCAATTACGTCATCTTCCCATCGATCCTTGGGTCTTCCCCCTTGGTCTTGTTCCCTGTGGCTTCCAATTCAAAATATCATTTGGCAATCTTTCCTTAGGCATTCTTAGTGTATGTCCAAACCATTGTAATCTTTTGGATTTGATGAAACTAACTATATTTTCTTTATTATTCTTGAGGTATAATTCATTATTCCTTCTTAACCTCCAAGTTCCATTTTCCTTTACTGGACCTAGCACTCTTCTAAATATTTTCCTCTCAAACGTTAATAGTCTTAATTTATCTGCTTCTTTTAGTACCCAGGTTTCAGCTCCATAACATATGATTGGTCTTATTATTGCTGTATATAATTTGAATTTAACATTTTTTGATATTAATTTGCTTTTGATATATCGAAATTAGCAAAATATGCTTTATTCCCTTGCGATATTCTTGTTTTGATCTCTTCTTCAACAGTATTATTATCGTTTAGTATTGTGCCTAGGTACTTAAAGGAGTTAATTTGATCAATACAGTCACTATTTATAGTTAGTTCAGTCAAATTTGTTTTATTTCTCATACATCTTAAATATTTTATTTTATTTAGATTGATTACAAGCCCATATTTTATACTTTCATTTTTCAATTTGTGAAATCGACTCTACCATAGAATATGATGGTATCAACTTTGAAAGAGTAGTTTTATTCCTATTAGGTTCGTCTTCCGGGCATATAGGCCGTGGTCCAGTCGTTCTTCTACTCGACGTTTCGTCTACTGCTGCGGTAGACATCTTCAGGAGATGTCTACCGCAGCAGTAGACGAAACGTCGAGTAGAAGAACGACTGGACCACGGCCTATATGCCCGGAAGACGAACCTAATAGGGATCAAGACGCCGGCCGTGAAAGCATACAGTTATACAGTAGTTTTATTTCTTGACAGAGAAAATAATCCAAATAAAATGTTTGTTAAATAAGCATTACTTGTTATGGGACGGTGCCTATAATTATGTTACCACACTACGCCACCTAAAGTCTTACAATCCAGAAGTACAATGTTATGAACTAAAGGGTCACGGATATCATGATATGGATCGGTCATGGACTGATATAAAAAGACTCGATTGAACTTGTGCTAATAAAAAGAGATAAGAAGATATCGAAGGCGATGAAACAGCAAATATGCAGTTAATAAGAAGAGAGAGATTCAATTACACATCTGTTATCAGTGCACACTCATTTCCTGAAGTGAGGAAATGATGTATCAGGATTTAAAATCCTTCATTCAAGAAATCTCAAGACATTTAAAAAGTATTCTAATGATTAAAACTCGCACAGGAAAGAACAATCATATTAACTCCTGTAGTTCAGTTAGAAATACTGATGGATGCAATTGTTGTAGTTTTCCTCAGCATTCAAGGTATATACTTAACATTTAGCACAGGCTTTCCACTTTACAGCAGTTCGCCCTTAATTCCTGCTTTCCAGAGATTTTTATCTTTCTAGGAGTTAGAAATTTCATTTTTACCCATCCAAGTGTGTTGTGCAAGCGGAAAATATGTTAACTAACAAACTGTCTTTCTAGTTGAATGCAGACTTTCACGGCCGGTAATCATAATGTTGAGTGATTCCGGGTTCTGTGGCCGTGGTCCATAGTTGGTGTTGATACCAGACGTTTCGCCCTCAACTGCGGAGGGCATCTTCAGTGGCGAGTGCTTCTAGGCGTGTTTCCTGGTCGGAAGATCTACTTAGAGTGAACGCTGCGGTCGTTGTATTGATACTAGTGGTGGGAGCAGGGTGATTGGGCGTGGCTCTTGCTGATTGGCTAATGGTCGTCTCCTTGTTGTCCCTAGTGTTAATACATTTGTTTTCTAGTGTATGGTACCAGGCCTTAGACAGTTTGATACCTTCCTCTTTTCTGTTAATATTTTTTTTGTTAATATCTTCCTCTTTTCTGTTAATATAAAACAAGCATAAGGAAAATATTAACAGAAAAGAGGAAGGTATCAAACTGTCTAAGGCCTGGTACCATACACTAGAAAACAATGCATTAACACTAGGGACAACAAGGAGACGACCATTAGCCAATCAGAAGAGCCACGCCCAATCACCCTGCTCCCACCACTAGTATCAATACAACGACCGCAGCGTTCACTCTAAGTAGATCTTCCGACCAGGAAACGCGCCTAGAAGCACTCGCCACTGAAGATGCCCTCCGCAGTTGAGGGCGAAACGTCTGGTATCAACACCAACTATGGACCACGGCCACAGAACCCGGAATCACTCAACATTATAAACTGTCGTTCTCTTTTTATTCCTTACTATGTTGCACTTCCTGTCCTCTGTATTATGTTGTTTGATTGGCAGGTAGCGAGCTGACAAATACTATGTATTTTAATGATCCGTCGTTCTGCGTGGTCAGTGGCAGAATGACTAACTTGACAACCCTGTTACTTTTGGGGTTACGTCTAGGAATGAGCTGTCCCTTCCTTGCCCTTCTCATTACATGTTGCCACTTGTGATTTATTGTGAGGGCGGTATATAGAGAGGCGACAAATACTGTGATTTTAAATGATCCGACCGCTTGAGCGTTCCATGCTTAAATGACTAATTTGACAATCATGTTAAGATCTTTCACACGTGTTTAGAGATTCTCCCCCCACATTTGAAGTTGAAAAATTTCAATACGTGATCGGATGTACAGTTCTCTCCTACATCCCTTCCACAGATTCAGTAGATAGACGACACTAGCGCTAAAGCTCTTCTCCTCCGCCCGTGAACAGTTAACTTGGATGTGTAATACATTGAGAATTTTATTGTGCAATTCAATATAGCTTGATATATTTTTATTAATTTTATGAGACTTCTTATAATAAATATTATTTTTAATAAAATTACTTCCCATTGTCCTTCTTCCATACCTCTCTTCATCATGGCATCATATATTCCCACATTCCATGTTGTTCTGCTTCTCCTCTCTCTTTCTTCTGCATGGTACCATCCGAACTAACACCCGTTTAGGACACTGTTCATCCGAAGTTCGTTGTACATGTCCATATCACTGCAAAGCTCTCTTTGTTACCCTATCGGTAAGTCTCTTATGCACCCATTTCTTGTCTAATATATGTATTTCTAGTCCACCGCTGTGGTCTCGAGGTGTAGCGTGCTGCCTTGTCACGCAGCGGGCCCGGGTTCGATCCCCGGTCGGGGCAGTTTTTCTGGGTGAGATTTTTATCGGGGTTTTTCCCACCTGTAAGACAAATGTCAGGAAAACTTTAAGGCCCAAACGGTCCCCGAAATTATCACAATTATCATCATCATCTTTCACCGTTAACCGGTGTGGAAAGCAACGGAAAGCTACCACACCTACAATTCCCTAGTAAAGCTGCAAAGCATAGCATGAAAATGCTATGATTGCAGTGAAGGACCTGCCTTCAGGCAGAATTCCTATGGATGGATATGTATTTCTAATATGTTGTAACTTGGATATTCTCATACTTCTCCGTAATCCATCCATTTCTGCCGCCAAGACTCTTTTCTGTATCCTTTCATTATTGTCCAGCATTCTGATCCATATGTAAATATAATTTTTATTATTTTTGTATAACCTCTCTTTTTTTTCCGGTCAGATTCCTATTCTATGGGTGGATTTCTGTTCTCAAGTTTTAACGAGGTCGCGACAATTCTCCTTCTAAGACGAAGTCGAGAAAACCTACCTAAGTCATGGTCGAGACCGCGTCTTTGGGGTCCGCCATATTTGTTTATATGAGCGTATCTGAATGGCAGTGTGCCAATATGGTGGGTTTGTTTTTGTATTCAGCTTCGTTTTATACACACATAAAAAAGGATAGGAAGAAAATGTGCTTCGATATAAGGAAGTGAACGGCGAGAAGAAGTTTCCATTATTGTCGTAAGTGTATTCCATAGAAATCTTGGTATTAGCATCGAGATGTGGATTTTCACGTATAATTTTTTATACAAATTTCGGGTAAGTTTCTCATAATTTTTAATACTTTGAAAAGTCACCTATAAATTAACCACTATAGTAAAATAGTGTAATGTTTTTTGCATTGAATAAAATATTGCATTATATTTATCACTTAGGCATAAACTTATGCAAAATAATTTTGAGATCAATTTATTTAAAGTTATAACTTTTTAATGATTATTTTAGCCTACAATATAGTATTTTTGCTAACTCTAAAAAAAAACTCCTGGCCCGACAGGCCTAGATGGCCCTTAGCCTACCAGCCGCTGCTGGCCTAACATCGACATGTGTCAATCACAGAGGTAGATGATCATCAGCCAGTGTTGGGGTGACATGTGGTCAGTATGTCGAGTCCCCTAGCCGTTATAGCTGGTTTTCTCAACCTGGAGCCGCTACTTATTGTAGCTACCCAAATGCCTCACGATGCTGTGTGGGCACCGGTCCCATACTGGCCGAAATACCATGAGAAAATTTCTTCCCCCATGGAGACTCGAACCAGCGCAAGTCCCGTAGCTCTGCACCAAGGCTTCCTGCCTTAACTACTCGGCTACGGCGCGGGACATTTTTGCTAACATGAATGATTTAATGTGAAATTGGATAATGTACATAATATTATGGTATTTTTATGTTTTAGGTTATGAGCAGCGGGAGCTGTTTGCTTATGGTTATGTAAGGATAAAAATCTGCCTTCACGATGCAAGATTGTGTTATTATAAAACAGTGGTTGTGATAAGTTATGTGCAAAAGTCAGTGAACTATAACATATTTGAAATTGCTTTATCTTGTGAGAATTGTTGAATTTGTAAATAATCCAGTTCAATGCAAAAAGCCATATTGGTAAAAAATCTTGAAGAATAGACATTAAATTCTCGTGTGTAAACAACATTTAAATTTGTATCTGTACCCACATGTATTTCAATCTTCTGTTCTATATTATAAATAAAACAAAAATTACAATAAGCATGAGAATGGAGGAAGCTTCAGGAGTAATTTCACACATTACTTAAGTGTTGTCAACATAGGATTTCACTCAATCTGAATTGTTCAAATGAACCAACAATTTAGTTTGGTGAAACTTAGTTTAGTTACATGTAATCTCTCGGAGCCGCTTCTCAGCTTTAGTCTTTTTACACGCTTTATATTAGCTTGACCTGTATCTATCTATCTATCTATCTATCTATCTATGTAACTGAATTTTTCAACGCGATTTTCACCCACTTAAAATAATTGGATCGACTTAAAATTTTGTATACTTGTATAGGACCCTTGACAATACAATAATTTCATATTTATTTCCTAAAATCCTTGCTAGAATCATCAGATAATCAAAAAAAGTGTCTTTGTATTTATGTAACGGAATCTTTGAACACGATTTTCACCCCACTTAGAAACATTGGATAGACTTGAAACTTTGTATACTTATAAAGGACCCGTGACACTACAATAATTTCATATTTTGTTTCTAAAATCCTGGCCAGAATTATCAGAAAAAAAAATTAAACTGGTATAATAGGTTGCGGACTTGTCGACTTTTTAATCAATTGTTGTAAGAACTCAGTTGGTAGAGCGTTGAGCTAGTGTAATATGATTCTAGTAATCCATAGGTCGCTGGTTCAAATCCGGCTGGGGAGGATTTTTTAAGAAGAGTATTACTTTTAGCTCATACTACAATAGTATCGAATTTAAAGATATTTACATTTTTGTCTTATTCTGTAAAATATTAAAACTAAAAAATAAAAAATAAATAATTGTTTTAAAAAACTAAAACAACACGCTTTATTAGAAACCGAACTCAAAAATGAAAAATAATTTTAATTTCCAACACGCTTGGGATAAATTAAAGTTGTCAACAAAAAAAATCATCTCCAAACACATATAGAATAAAACTAGAGTTATCAACAAAAATAAAATAATTTTTACCATCAAAAGCGTGGGGTGCTTTTTATGATTTTTACATGTTCTTCTTAGACACTTTTACTTTACCAATATCTGTTTATTATCAAATATATTGTTTGATATAGAGCACCCTACGCTTTTGATGGTAAAATTATTTTAGTTTATTTTAACAATAAACTAAAAACTTAACCCAGAAAAATTTGACCTAACAATCTATTCTACACAAAAGGTATAAATACAAAGTTAATGAAGTTGGATTTTCTAAGTTAAGACCGATATGTGCAAATGTGATGTGGGTAATCATCAAGCAGTATTGAGAGTGGGGGGGGGGCAATTGTACAATAACTCGGATAAGGTGTTCTTACCGTCGCACATAAATTCTTCTATAGAATCCCAGTGCGCATGCCCTAGTCCTTCATGTATCCCAGAAAGATAAATGCAACCTCCAGCAATATGTGAAATCAGTATGACCAACATTGACACAAAATTCCCAAAACTAAACTTGTTTTATTAGAGTGATTTACCCTATAGTTTAGTTTCGTTTTAGTTAATATTACTTTTTTAAATAATATAGCTTGAAATACATTTTTTTAAATAGTTTTTAAAATATAATTTGATAACCTGTATACAGTCTATATGTTCTAAGTTTTTTTTTTTAATATACCTTGTATGTGTGTTGTATATAGTTTCGCCTACTACCTCAGTTCTTTATAAATATAATTTGTATGTGTGTGATTTTTAAATACTTTTTAAAATCTAACCATGAGATTTTTTTTTTGAATTGCGGATGAGCCCATGTAGGACTATGCAAAGTATTTAGTCAATGCACTCCTTATTGTTGTAATATACAGGGCAAGTCAAAATGTTGTGCAGGTTTTCAGAAATTTATTATGTGAAATGTAATGAACATATAATATCGTGAGACATATTGTATGAAAGGTAAACTCTCAAAGTTTAGTTGTCCACTTCTAAAGTTCCGCGTTCACCCGCAAGATGTCAACAGCAGAGCAGTAAAGGAAAATGGCGTTGACTGGGGATCAGAAGTCTTTCTGTGTGCTTGATTACCATGTAAACAACTCTGTGACTAGTGTTCAACGACATTTCCGTACCAGATACGATAAAGACCCGCCGGATGGGAGATCCATTCGTAAGTGGTACACACAATTTAGGGATTCAGGCTGTATCTGTAAACGAAAATCGACTGGCCGTCCGTCGACGAGTGAAGAGACAGTCGAACGCGTTCGCACATGCTTCGTGCGGAGTCCACAGAAATCCACCTACCGGGGAGCGACAGAACTTCAACTACCACAAAAAAACGTATGGCGGATTCTCCGGAAACGTTTACAGATGAAACCCTACCACTTGCAACTGGTTCAAGCCTTAAAAACCCGCCGATTATGCTTTGCGAGCGTCCTTCTGTGTTGATTTTCTCGCATTAATGGAAGAGAATGAGTTTCCATGAGAGGGTAGTTTACAGTGATGAAGCGACTTTCCACCTTTCAGGAAAAGTGAATAGACACATGTAAGGATTTGGGGAACTGGTAACCCCATGCAACTCTGGAACATCAACGCGATTCTCCGAAAGTGAATGTCTTTTGTGCCATTCCCCATGCAAAGGTTTATGGGCCCTTTTTCTTTCATGAACGTACTGTGAACGGACATGTTTTCCTTGATATGCTACAACAATGGCTCCTTCCGCAGCTTGAAGCGGATAGTCCAGATTTCATTCTGCAGTTGGATGGTGCCCCTCCACATTACCATGGCAGTGTTCGAGACCATTTGAATACGGCTTTACCACAACGCTGGATAGGCCGTGCATCTCAGGGTGATCAACAACTCATTCATTGGCCACCTCGTTCACCAGATCTAACCCCGTGTGATTTCTCCATGTGGGGTCTTGTAAAGGATCATGTTTACGTACCACCACTTCCAAAACACTGCATGAACTGCGTGCCCGCATCACAGCAGCCATTGCTGATATCGACCGCGGACTGCTACAGAAAGTTTGGCAGGAGATTGAATATCGGCTTGACATCTGTCGTGTAACAAAAGGCGCTCACATAGAACATATGTGAATATTTAAAAAAAAACTTTGAGAGTTTACCTTTCATACAATATGTCTCACAATATTATATGTTCATTACATCATTTCACATATAAATTTCTGAAAAACCTGCACAACATTTTGACTTGCCCTGTATATATATATATATATATATATATATATATATATATTAGAACTTATATTCTGATCCCATAAAAACACCATTTAATTTTGATATTGCAGACTTGCACTTATTTATCCTCATTAATTTTCATCATCATGACTTCTATCTGTCCCCAAATATACATATTCGTCACAGGACTTTTGTTTTCCATGCCCGTCCTTCTAAAATCAGATCTTTTGATTTTTTATTCTATTAACACGTTATTTCGTTTAGTCCAAATTTATCTTTAATCTCCATTTTTAACATTCCTCCTTCAGTTTTCTTTCCATGTACTCTAAATCTTCGTAATTTTCTGCCATCAGTAGCTGATCATCAGCAAATAGCAAAAATAAATTGTATGTTCTACTTTTATTTCCATATGTGAGCATTTGTTTTTCTATTGTGTTAAGGCGTTTTTGTAGATATATTTTGAGTAAAATCGGCTAAGAATAAGAGGACGGCCTAAATAACATGGATTGATGGTGTTTTGAACAGCATATGAAAAAGGATTGGGACAATGGAGATTGGAATGACAGTGGATTAGTTGGGCCCAGAAATATGTTGTGAAACATAGAGAAACATGTTAAATAAATAAGTTATCCCGTCATGACTTTATGTGTTTTATTGTATGGAATAAATGTTTATTAAACAACGGTTAATAAATGCTTCATTATTCGCTGACGATGTTGTACTTTTAGCAGAATCTGAAAATGAGCTCCAAATGTTAGCATATAAATTTAAATTAATAGCCAATAGATATAATTGTAAAATATCAATAAATAAGTCAAAAGTAATGGCATTTATTGGTAATATGGAATTAGATCAAAAATTGTACCGGGTAACAAAATAATAGAACAAGTATCACATTTCCAATATTAGGATGTGATATAACTTATAGAGAAAATAAAGATATAGAAAATAAAGTAAATACATTTCAGGCTATTTGTGGAACCATAAAAAGAACCTTAGGTCGGAAAACAAGGAAAGATACGAAACTTAAATTATATAAAACAATGGCTGTTTCTTTGTTGTTGTATGGAAGTGAAAATTGGATAATGAAATCAAGGGATAAAAGCAGGATACAGACTGCGTAAATGCTGTTTTTACGTAATGTGAAAGGATGCACAAGAGCGGATAGAATAAGGAATGAAACTATACGAGAAGAATTAAATATATATAAAATTGAAGATAAAATCAGCGAAAATAATAAGAAATGGACAGAACACTTAATGAGAATGAACAACGAAAGAATACCAAAAAGAACCTTCGTGTATAATCCGAGAGGAACAAGAGATGTTGGCCGACCACGTAGAAGATGGACTCCACTTTCAACTTCGCCGGAACAGGCTGCATAGCCTAAACCTTGTAGTAGTAGAAGAACAACAACTTTATGTAAAAATAATCGACCTTGCTAACAAAGAAGAACACGAGTGGATACGGAAGCTCCAACGAAATACGAGAAATGCATAACAATATTGGATGAGACAGCTGTATGCATATAAGTGACTCGATAAGTTAAAAGTTCTTTAGAATAATCAAGTAGCCAATGTTATTACAGACTCACTATTGAATAAATTGTAAAACTGATTAGCAATAAACAGTCATTCAGCAATACATAAATCAATGCCTTTATAGTAAAATCCGTGATCGGCAGCTTCGAATGGCCACCAGGTTGACTGAATTGGTTACTATCAAGTGTTTCAAAATTGATAGTAAAAAATTATGAATAAGATGAAAACTAACACAGTAGAAGGGCTAACAGGCAACACTCTATTGAGTAACACTAAGAAATTGGGACTGGAAGTAGCCTATACTTACTTACTCTTACTCACTGGCACTGTCGAACACGTAAGTTCATGGCCGCGCGGACATAAGCTCTCCATACATCCCTATCCTGAGCTAATGCCTTCCAATCATTCCCTGTATAATCTACCTCCCTCAAATCATAGTTAATGTTATTCTCCCACCTCATTCTTGGTCTACCAACTGGGCGTTTTTCCTCTGGCTTTCCTACAAGAAGCTTTCATGCAAGTCTTTCACTCCCCATACGTGCAACATGTCCTGCCCATCGCAGTCTATGAGACTTAACTGTTCTTATTATATCTGGCTTCCTATAAAGACCATGCAGCTCATTGTTATGAAGTCTTTTCCATACACCTGTTTCTTCATCTCTCTTGGGTACAATTGTATTCTCCTTTCCTCCCTTAAAGTAAGAGTCTATGTTTCGTATCCATATAATATAACTGGTAGAATAACGGTCCTGTATATGTTCAGTTTAAGTTTTTTGAAAGGAGTTGAGACATTAATAGTCTCTGCAATGCATAATAGCACGCATTTCCAGAATTGAGCCTCTTAGTGCATCTCATTCCTATTTGTGATTATTGTTCCTAGGTATTTGAACTCAGCCACTTCCTCAAAATTTCCCTCATTTGTCATTAGCTGTCCATTTCCATTATATAATGTATTTCTACGTGTGACCATATATTTAGTTTTATTGATATTTACTTCCAGTCCTAATTTCTTAGTGTTACTCAAGAGTGTGTGCGTGTTGTCCTTTAGTATCTCCTCGCTATCGGCCAGTAAGTACTACATCATCAGCATAAACTTACAGCTAATTAATACCATTGAGTTGTAAGCCTTCCTCATTCTCTAAAGATTTAATGGCATGCTCTAGTACAAAATTAAATAGTACAGGAGATAGTGCATCTCCTTGCTTCAACCCATTCTGGATTTGAAAAGCGTCCGAAACTCTTTGCCTACACGCACCCTACTCTTTGTACTATTTAGACACATTCGTATAAGTCTAACTAACTTTTTAGGAATTCCGAACCCAGCAGGATACTATATAACTTCTCCCTCTTAATTGAATCATATGCTTTTTTGAAGTCTGCGTACAGTTGTTGTACATACGTAGACTTCAAAAAAGCATATATATCAATAAAACTTAATATATGTTCACACGTAGAAATCCTTTATATAATGGAAATGGACAGTTAACAGTTACGGAAATTTTGAAGAAGTGACTGAATTCAAATATGTAGGAACAATTGCAAACAGAAATGAGATGCACAAAGAAATTAAACATAAGCTCAAAATCCTGGAAATGCATGCTATATGCATTATACGAAATCTTGCCGTCCCAACTTCTTTCAAAAAATGTTTAACTGAAAAAGAGGTATATAATACTGCTTATTCTGCCAGTTATATTACTATATATGGATATATTACATATTTGGATGCTAAACACTTACTTTAAGGGGGAAAGGAGATTACGAGTATTTGTGAATAAAGTTCTTAAGAAAATTTTTGGACCAAGGAGAGATGAACAGACAATGGATTGGAGAAGACTACATAACAGTTAGCTGAATTATCTTCATAATAAATCTATATAATATGAATCATTCTCATAGACCGTGATGGGCAGGACATCTGGTACTAATGGGAATGAAAGAGGTGCACGAAAGCTTCTTATAGGAAAACCAGAGGGAAAACGTCCAGTTGGTAGACCAAGTCTGAAATGGGAGAATAATAACAACCATGATTTGAGGATAAGTGGATTATACAGGACTTATTGGAAAACATTAGCTCAAGATAGGAATGTGTGGAGGACTTATGTCCGCGCGGCCATGAACCTACGAGTTCGATAATGCCAGAGTTAGAGACAAAAATGTTCTTGTAAACATGGATCCGGTCATTTACAGGTTACGCAGTAGTTTGACATTTATATGCTTCTTGCAGCTGTATAGAAACCCACCTTGAAATTTCTTCCAGAGAAGCTCGTGTCCAAAAGAAATATCTGCCGTTTTTAACTGCAATTAATTGAAGTCCAGCGTCAAACCTCTCATTTAAACTGCAGGGAAGTAATGCAACTGCTGAATGTGTAGATTGGATAACCTTGACTACCTGCCATCCGCGCCGTGTCCCGAGTCACTCCGCCACGCTCTTAGTCAAGCAGAGACGTACATCTGCTCCGTAGGATGGGTTGCATTAGGGCCTACTGGATTCTGGCTTCGATTTCTGTGCCATGAGATTAAAACAGCAGATATGCAGATATATTTTTGATAAGGCCTTGGTACACCATGTCGCTTCTCTGGGAGAGATTATAATGTAAGTTTCGGCATGCAATTGTTGACAGTTCCGTTGTAAGAACTAATTCCAACAAAAGCAGTGTTAATTTAATTCATCAATCGCAGGGCAAGTCAAAAAGAAACAACCACAAAAGCCCCAGTAAACATTGGGACACAAATTATCCTAAGTATTAATGGAATCTAATAGTTTATTAGCGTCTGATAGCTACGAGGATTATTTACCTTGCGTACTCACATTGCCCTTTTGACGCTGCATTTGAACGCATGCTTACTGGAACTTGTTTTGATTTCTCTTAATTTTTTACCTCTCATTACTCCATTTTCAACCTATTTATATATCAATTATAACCACATGGGGTAGCGTGATTCAATTCCTGTAATTACAATTTTAAATACTAAATTATTTTATAGCAAATACCAGAGACAATTTTTTTGAAAGTGTACATTTCGAATTATATTTTCATAAAACATCTCTCTCCTCCTCTCTCTCTCTCTCTCTCTCTCTTCTCTCTTCCTCACACAACACACACTCTATCTCTCTCCCTCTCTCTCTCTCTCTCTTACACACTCCACCACACTCTCTATCCTCTCTTCTCTCATCTAACTCTCTCTCCTCTAACTCTCTCTCTCTCCTCTCTCTCCCTCTCCCTCCCTCTCTCTCGTTCTACCTCCCTCTCTCTCCCTCTCTCTCCCTCCCCTCCCTCTCTCTCTTTCTATACTCCCTCTCGTCTTCCTCCCTCCCTCTCTCTCCTCTTTCTCTCCCATATCCCTCTCTCTCTCTCTCTTCTCTCTCCTCCCTCTCTCTCCCTCTCTTCTGTCTCTCTCTCCCTCTCTGTCTGTCCCTCTCTCTCCATCCCTCTCTCTCTCATACACACACTCTCTCTAACTTCTCCCGCTCTAATGCTCTCTCTCTAACTCTCTCTCCTTCCCTCTCTCTCTCCTCTCCCTCCTCTCTCCCTCCTGTCTGGTCTGTCTGTCTCTCTGTCTTCTCTCTCTCTCTCCCTCCCTCCCTCTCTCTCCTCTCCCTCCCTCCTTCTCTCTATGTCTGTCCTCTCTCTCTGTCCCTCTCTCGCTCCTCTCCTCCCTCTATCTCTCTCCCTCTCTCCCTCTCTCTCTCTCACACACACTCTCTCTCTAACTTCTCTCCTCTCTCTCCTAATTTTCTCTTTCTACTCCCTCCTCCCTCCTCCCTCCCTCTCCATCCCTCCTCCCTCTCTCTCCCTCTCCATCCTCTATCTCTCTCTCAATCTCCCTCTCTCCTCCCTCTATATCTCTCCTCACTCTCCCCTCCCTCCCCCTCTCCCTCCCCCCCTCCTCCCCCCTCCCTCTCCCCCCTCCTCCCTCCTCCCCCCTCCCCCTCCCTCCTCTCCCTCCCTCCCACCTCCCTCCCCTCTCTCCCTCCCCCTCCCCCCCCTCCTCCCCCCTATCTCTCTCTCCCCTCTCTCTCTCCCCCTCTCTCTCTCTCCCTCTCTCCCTCTATCTCTCTCCTCCTCTCTCTCTCCCTCTCTCTCCCTCTCCTATCTCTCTCCTCTCCCCTCTCTCTTCCCTCTCTCTTCCCCTCTATCTCTCTCTCCTCCCTCTCTCTCCCTCCCTCTCTCTCTCTCCCTCTCTCTCCCTCCCTCTCTCTCCCTCCGTCCTCTCTCCCTCCCTCTCTCTCCCTCTCCCTCTCCTTCCTCTCTCCCTCTCTCTCCCTCTCCCTTCCTCTCTCTCTCTCTCCCTCCCTTCTCTCTCTCCCTCCCGTTCTCTTTCTCCCTCCCTTCTCTCTCTCTCTCCCTGTCTGTCTGTCTGTCTGTTTCTCTCTCTCTCTCTCTCTCTCTCTCTCTCTCTCTCTCAATATAATGCCGGTTATCTGAGGTTCGCGGGTTCAAACTCTGTCGAAATCAATGGAATTTTTTCAAGATATAAAAATTGTGAGAATGATTTGGGTTCTGTGACGTAGATTTATGGCATGTGAAGGAAATTGAAAAGGGCATCTGAGCAAAATGTGTCGACCCTTTACGCGCAGATCTGACTTTTGATTACATTAACTGTTAACGATCGTAGTTAAATAAAAATACTAATTAACTCAACTTGGAACTTTGTATTAGAATATCCCAACTATAGGGTCATGGTCCCATACGTTTCTCCCTCGACTGCAGAGGGCATCAGTGGCAAGTTGTTCCAAGTGATTTTCCGTGGTCGGAGGCTAGGCTGTGCCTCGACCAGGGAACATCACGTACAACAACTCACCATTGAAGATGCCCCCTTCAGTCCAAGGAGAAACACCAATTATGGACCAAGGCCTTATAGATCGGAATCTTCTACCGGCCATGAAAGCTTGCATTCTACAATTAATTTGGAACTGATACTTGTTCCATTAACGCAGTTAACCTCTCATTTTATAGATACTTTTACGAGCCACGTGCCATCCGGGCACGACCTGTCGGGAGAGGGATTTTTAACTGTGGATACATACATGCTTTTGACTACACAACGACATGGTGGGCCTCTCCCGAATGAGTGATCAGCTCAATATCCGAGACAACACAGCATTAAGATGAAACACACACACACACATACTAAACATGGCGAATATGATAATGATGATTATGTTGGCCAGGTGATGTTCGAGGACCGTTTGGCCTAAAAGTTTCCTGACATTTGTCTTACAGATGAGGAAAATCCCGAAAACCCATCACCCAGTAAACTTGCCCCGAACGGGGATTGAATCTGGCTCCACTGCGTACGACAGCCACGCTACCCGGACCACAACGGTGGACAACTGTTATTTATATCTATCCAAATTGCTCACGGCATATCACAAAATTAAATTAATTAAATACGCATTTGAATATCCGGTGTCTATATCGCCTTCGTTGACTTCATAAAGGCTTTTGACAAAGTAGACAGAAATATATTACTACAAATTTTAGCTGATGATAACGTTCCACAACTATATATTACTAATATCTTCAACATCTATAAAGATAATGAAATCTCTGTTAAACAAGATGGCAAATTATCTTCTTGGGAAAGATCAACACTGGAGTAAGACAGGGATGTGGACTTTCACCGGTGCTTTTCATTATATATATGAATAAATTTATAAATGAATGGAGGAAAACACAACGAGGATATATACCCATCAATAGGAACCTCAAACTCGATGCTGTTCTTTTTGCAGACAATTTAGCTCTTCTGGCACTTTCCGAAAATGAATTGCAACGATCAATTTATAATTTACAAAAAATAGCTGCCAAATTTAATATGGAAATATCAATTAACAAAACTAAAATTATGGCATTTCATGGGAAGGACCCCATACAAAGTAAAATCTGTCTCCAGAATAAAATTTTAGAGAGATCTAATCAATTTAAATATCTTGGATATTACCTCTCTATCTGGGATGAAAAGGATATCCCTGAAAAAGTTACTAGTTATAATAAAAGTTTAGGAATTATTAATCAAGTTATGAAACCATCCCTTGTACAAAAAAACACCAGATTACATTTATATAACACTTTGACTAGACCAGTGTTGACCTATGGTAGTGAAGCATGGACACTAAAAAAAACAACATGAAAGCAGAATAACGGCTTGTGAAATGAGATTCATGCGCAGAACAGCGGGTTACACCAGATGGGATCGGAAAAGGAACACCGATATCTTAAAAGAATTGAAGACTACGCCAATTTTGGAATATATTAAACAGTACCAACTAAATTGGAAACACCATCTTGAAAGAATGAGTTCAAATCGGATCCCCAAAGCTGTTTATAATTATATACCAAGAGGACGAAGATCACTGGGCCGTCCTATGAAACGCTGGAGGGAAAATTTTCTATAGGATCCTAACAGGCCTTGGCCTAATACTTGGAAGGAAGAAGAAGAAGAAGCATTTGAATATCCTAAATTTAACGTCTTGTGATAGATCATATTAGTACCGTAACACGGTATTTACCTAACTCGAGATGAGACGTAAAGTGATATGAAATGAATCAATGAATGGAGATAAAATTAAATGATGGAGGAGGGAAGGGAAGTGGAGAGTGTTGGTGGGATGAACCCCGAGAAAAATACGATAAACACTTCTGTGGCCCACCATCAATACCCTTCCGGAACCGCCAGGGTTCGAACCTGAGATCCCAGTCACGGCTCAGTTCCGTATTATTGTCAGATCTTCTTCTTCTTCTACTACTACAAGGGTTAGGCTATGCAGCCTGTTCCGGCGAAGTTAAAAGTGGAGTCCATCTTCTACGTGGTCGGCCAACATCAAACTATATATCATAATCAACATTACGGGTATTTCACAGCCCAATCTCATACATGAATCTATATATCACATATGTAACATCTCTTGTTCCTCTGGGATTATACAGGAAGGTTCTTTTTGGTATTCTTTCGTTGTTCATTCTCATTAAGTGTTCTGTCCATTTCTTATTATTTTCGCTGATTTTATCTTCAATTTTATATATATTTAATTCTTCTCGTATAGTTTCATTCCTTATTCTATCCGCTCTTGTGCATCCTTTCACATTACGTAAAAACAGCATTTCCGCAGTCTGTATCCTGCTTTTATCCCTTGATTTAATTATCCAATTTTCACTTCCATACAACAACAAAGAAACAGCCATTGTTTTATATATTTAAGTTTCGTATCTTTCCTTGTTTCCGACCTAAGGTTCTTTTTATGGTTCCACAAATAGCCTGAAATTGATTTACTTTATTTTCTATATCTTTCCTTATTGTCAGATAAGAATATGATTTCACGTTCACCTTCAAGTCATCAATTAACTACATGCATTTCGACAACTTCCGCCTTCTGTCTATTGAAATAGCCCAATGTTCCACCTTAGCCTCTTTTGTTAGGAGCTACCAGACCTAGTTAATTTAGTTACACTTATTTCCCTACAGATGTCATCAATGGTATGCAGTCACCATATCGACTTAATGAAATATCTAGGAGACTACTAAGGTATTGTGATATTTATTTAAATTAACACTTTCGGAGACTCTTGATGTCCCAACTCCTTTCAAAAAACGTTAAACTGAAAATATATAAAACTATTATTCCACCAGTTACATTATATGGGCGCGAAACATGGACTCTTACTTCAAGGGAGGAAAGGAGATTACAAGTATTTGAGAATAAAGTACTTAGGAAAAATTTTGGACCAAAGAGAGATGAACAAACAGGTGAATGGAGAAGACTACATAACAATGAACTACATGGTCTTTATAGGAAGCCAGATATAATAACAACAGTTAAGTCCCGCAGACTGCGATGGGCAGGACATGTTGCACGTATGGGGAATGAAAGACTTGCATGGAAACTTCTTGTAGGAAAGCCAGAAGGAAAACGCCCAGTTGGTAGACCAAGAATGAGGTGGGAGAATAATATTAACTATGATTTGAGGGAAGTAGATTATACAGGGAATGATTGGAAATCATTAGCTCAGGATAGGAATGTATAGATAGCTTATGTCCGCGCGGCCATGAACCTACGGGTTTGATAGTGTCAGTGAGTAAGTAAGTAACACTTTTTATAATAATAATAATAATAATAATAATAATAATAATAATAATAGTAGTAATAATAATACTTTATTTATTCTGGCAGAGTTAAGGCCATAAGGCCCTCTCTTCCACTCAACCAGCACAAATACAAATGAATATTTGACAAATATAGATATACACTATACTAATTATAAACAGTTAAAGATACAATAAATGTAGCAATGTAAATGTCACGTACAAACAACATTTTATAAGGTAATAATAATAAAAATACGATGATGATAATAATATAAATATGATACATTATACGAGAAACACCAATTAATATATGCACCTTACACTGGGTAATAATGAAGTCGAGGTTAGAGCAAATATAAATTTAGATTTCTTTTAAAAGACTTTCATCCTTGATAGAATTTTATTTAAGAAAAAAATAACGCTCGCACCCTCAGTTCGAGTCCTGTTTCGAGCGTTAAATTTTATTTCTTAAATAAAATGAATATGGTACTACTAGGATGATGAAGATCGGCAAATGTTTGCTTAGGGGCCTCTTTATTCAGGCTTAAGGTTCTTTTATGAGCCCGTAAATTCTCAGACTCGGGACCCACGACTTCAGTTCCTTCCCGGAGGACTAGCTCCTTGGATTTTTCTATCTTAAAAAATCCATCGACCCCGGCCGGGATTGTACCCGCGACCCTCGGGGCCAGAGGTAAGAAACATAACCACTATTCCACCGCGGCCCACAGAAAGTATCACAATGATGAAGTTTCTTCTTGCAGAACCGATGTCTCCAGTCATTCTATTTTAATTAAGTAACAAACTGGTTTTATTACGTATAATTCCCACAAGAAACTAATTAAGAGTTTGATTTTGTCATATTTGAAAATTATCCTTCTATATTTAATTGCATAATTATTACAGCTAGGAATTCTAGGTGCAAAATTTTGGTGAAAAAGGTGCAAAAAAGGTGCTTTAATTTAGCAGAAAAAGGTGCAAAAAAGTGTTTTTTTAAATAGAAGGTGCAAATTTCCCATGTGAATTATCATTAAAGAGTACCAAACCAGTTACATCAAGTAACTCACGACACAAAATTCTGTCATGTTGTCATATATTAAAAAGTCTGAGTAGGACAAGTCCCATAACATTCTGTTATTGAAATCACAAGTCCAGAAAATGTTAAAGCAGATATTATTCAACAACTCAAATGTTTAGAACATATCTAAAAAAGTTCAATATCTCAACTGTCTATCAGTGGTTTCGTCTAATGTAAATATACTGGTTTTCACCTTACGTGATCTAATCTGTTTTAATTTTTCTTCATACAGAGGTTGAAGGTATGGTTTTCATCAGGGATAGACTTCCCAGTATATTTCTCCAAATATACTTTCATAATAGGATTGTTACGTTTGGAAAGAGGAATACCACATGACACAAATGTCTTTGCTGTATCATTAAAATTTCTTCTTCTTCTTCTTCTTCCGAATGCAGTATTGGGTGATGATGCCCGTTTTGCGACTACAAAAACTGATCTTTCCATCGGTTGAAGGGTCTTCCGAGGTCTCTTTTGCCTTTAGGGTTGAGGTGGTAAATCATCTTTGGTAAACGGGAATTTGACATTCTCTGGACGTGTTGGAACCATTTAATCTGATAATTTTGTATATGTTCAACCATTTCCCTACTATTCCACTGCATCCTTATCTCATCACTTTTCATTCTATCCCTTAATGTTACTCCAGTTAGTGATCGGAGGAATCTCATTTGTGAACTATAATGCGGGATTATCTTTTGCTCGAAGTGTCCAGCATTCACTTCCGTATAGTAGAGCAGGTTTGGCTATGGCATTATGAAATCTCAATTGGATTTCTTTCCTCATTAGTTTTCCAAAATTTCTCCTAATTATACCATTTAATCTGTTATATTTTTCTAAATTTGTTTCCACATCTTTTTGATTATGAAACTGTGATATATTATTACCTAAATAATTAAAGTGTGTTACTTGTTCTATCGGTTTATTATGTATTATTATTTTTACTCTCGAAAGTCCCTTTCCAGTGATTGCCATGGATTTGGTTTTATTTTCATATATTTTCATGTTGTATTTTTCCAGGGTATTCTGCAATTTAAACACTGATCTCTGCAAATCATCTTCATTCTCCGCTAGAAGTACTTGATCATCTGCGAAGATTATTGTTTGTATTTGATTTCCTCTACATATTTTTACTCCTGGGGGGTTTAGTTTTTTCCACTCCTGGACAATTTTATTTAGATATAGAAATAAACAGTAATGGAGATAGTCCACATCCCTGTCTTAAACCTTGGTTAATTTCAAATTTATCTGTTATTTTCCCATGATCTAACTTTACTTTTATAAATGTGGTTTCATATAAACTTTTTATAGCATTTATTAGATTAATGGGGACTTGGTAGCTTTCCAATATTTCCACATTATGTCCCGTTTGACTCTACATAGGCCTTTTCAAAATCTAAAAATAATATATATAGTTCTTGTAGTCTTTCGAGTATTTAAAGTTTTCCCCATTATAGGTTACCAGCCCATAGTTGTGCAACATAAATAAAACCAGTCTGGGAAAGCTGACGATAAAACAGAATTGTTTTGAAACATCTCCAAGAACAACATTAATATTGAGGTAAGATGTCCAGACTAAAAATAATATATTTGAAGAGAAAATTTTTTAAAAATAATATAATTAAAATAACCTCAAAATATAACTTCCTAAAATTAAATATTATTTAGTAACCTCCAGTGAGAAACTTAAGCTATGTGTAACATGAGTATTTGACATTAGATTCATTACTAAATTAAGAGGAATTTAAGTTCCAAGCTTGTTGTATGATTCAACCACATAAAATGATGTACCGTAATGATTGTATGATTCAACCACATAAAATGATGTACCGTAATGATTATATTTAAAGATATTGATAGTGCACCAAGAAACGGAGGATGGTCAGAGTGGAGTGCATGGACATGCAGTGTCACATGTGGTGGAGGGGAAGGTATAAAAAAAAGAACTGTACAAATCCATCTCCAAACATATTAGGTGAAGACTGTGTAGGAGACGACACATTGGAAGGTGACTGCAATAACTTTAAGTGTGGAGAAATTTCACCAGGTAACTTACAATAATTATGTAATTCTTTAAGAAATCCTTACTCTAACTAAACTTACTGGCACTATCGAACCCACCTCATTCTTGGTCTACCAACTGGGCATTTTCCCTCTGGTTTTCCTACAAGAAGCTTCCATGCACGTCTTTCATTCCCCATTCATGCCACATGTTCCCCTTCACAGTCTTAACTGATCTCATTATATCTGGCTTCCTATAAAGACCATTTAATTCATTGTTATGCAGTCTTCTCCGTTCACCTGTCTGTTCATCTCTCTTTGGTCCAAACATTTTCCTAAGAACTTTATTCTCAAATACTCGTAATCTCCTTTCCTCCCTTAAAGTAAGAGTCAATGTTTCGCACCCATATAATATAACTGGTAGAATAATAGTTTTATATATTTTCAGTTTAACATTTTTTGAAAGGAGTTGGGACATCAAGAGTCTCTGCAATGCATAATAGCACGCATTTCCAGAATTGAACCTATGTTTAATTTCTTTGTGCATCTCATTCCTGTTTGTTATTATTGTTCCTAGGTATTTGAATTCAGCCACTTCCTCAAAATATCCCTCATTTGTCATTAGCTGTCCATTTCCATTATATAATGTATTTCTATGTGTGACCATATACTTAGTTTTATTGATATTACTTCCAGACCCAATTTCTTAGTGTTACTCAGTCGTGTGTGTGTGTTGTCCTTTAGAATCTGCTCGCTATCGCCCAATAGTACTACCTCATCAGCATAAATTAGCAGCTTATTAATACTATTGAGTTAGGCCTACTTCATCCACTAAAGATTTAATGGCCCTCAGGGGTCCTCATCTAGGGGATATGTGGATGGCGACCACAAGGTGCCCAAGCTGAGCAAAACATTTCTTCCACTTACTTGTGTTTTGCACTCTTTTAACTTTACTATCTGACCTCTCTTGGTTAACTCTTGTTTTTTCGACCCCGACGCTATTAGGGCATCCAAGCGCTAGGGAGTCTTTCCTTTATTTTCTTTTCTTCTCCAGAAAAGCCTGACCAGAGGCTATAAGATGGCAGCCCCATCACTGGTCTTGCCTTCTTTGGCCAGCAACCAATCAAAGGGACTATTATTATGCTTTCAAGTCTTACACGAGAATACCATCCCTTGTACAAAAAAAACACCAGATTACACTTTGGCTAGACCAGTGTTGTCCTATGGTAGTGAAGCATGGACATTAAAAAAACAACATGAAAGCAGAATAACGGCTTGTGAAATGAGATTCATGCGCAGAACAGCGGGTTACACCAGATGGGATCGGAAAAGGAACACCGATATCTTAAAAGAATTGAAGACTACGCCAATTTTGGAATATATTAAACAGTACCAACTAAATTGGAAACACCATCTTGAAAGAATGAGTTCAAATCGGATCCCCAAAGCTGTTTATAATTATATACCAAGAGGACGAAGATCACTAGTATCTTTATGATAGTAACAACTTAACTTTTTTCTGATAGAGGGAGTGGGAGAATTAATTAGATTTTTTATATAGGAATAATTCTTGCATTTTGGTAAAAATGCCTATATTTTCTCCTATGAAACGCTGGAGGGAAAATTTTCTATAGGATCGTAACAGGCCTTGGCCTAATACTTGGAAGGAAGAAGAAGAAGAAGAAGATTTAATGGCATGCTCTAGTACAAAATTAAATAGTAGAGGAGACAGTGCATTTCCCTGCTTCAACCCATGGTGGATTTCAGAAGTATCCGAAAACTGTTTGCCTATACACAATAGACTTACGTAGCCAAATTAATACACTGGCTACAATAATAATGAAGCTAATAATAAACTTGAATGGCGATAGGACAAGGTGGAGAAATGATATTTGCTTAAACATCAAGTACACTATAGCAATTATATTTAATTAATGTTGGGAAGTAAACATTATGAGGTATAATCATTAAAATTCATCGGAGAACATATTGTTTAAAACAACTCACCTCATAGGATTCATGCTTCCATGAAATCGCGATTTCAAACATAGTCATGTTCATCGTCAGCCATAACTCCGACTGACGAAATTCTTCGGCCATCAACTATTCTATTGTCGCCATCTTCAGTGCTGCCATCTATGGTTGAATTTATGAACTTCGAAATCAATGTAATTTCGTTAGGGATATCAAAATTCATTGATCTATTTTTGTTTTTCTGAATGTATATTTTTTCCCAAACTGTCAATTCCAAAGGTTTCTCTACTTGTTTTAAAAGTTTAGCTTCTCTTCCAATTTTATGATGTTCTAATAAACTATGTGCAGCAATTGCAGATTTTTCAATTTCACAATTTTAATATTTCTGAAATTTCGGACAAAAGAACATTTCAGAAATATTAAAAATTGTGAAATTGAAAAATCTGCAATTGCTGGCACATAGTTTATTAGAACATCATAAAATTGGAAGAGAAGCTAAACTTTTAAACAAGTAGAGAAACCTTTGGAATTGACAGTTTGGGAAAAAATATACATTCAGAAAAATAGATCAATGAATTTTGATATCCCTAACGAAATTACATTGATTTCGAAGTTCATAAATTCAACCATAGATGGCAGCACTGAAGATGGCGACAATAGAATAGTTGACGGCCGAAGAATTTCGTCAGTCGGAGTTATGGCTGACATGAATATGACTATGTTTGAAATCGCGATTTCATGGAAGCATGAATCCTATGAGGTGAGTTGTTTAAACAATATGTTCTCCGATGAATTTTAACACTATAGCAAGTTACATAACGTACTATGGGAACTAGATTGGAGACTAAGCTAATGTTGACAGCACTCCTAAACAACACTAGCACATTTTAAATAAAATAAATATAATTCGGTAAACATAATAAAAATATATATTATATAATAAGAAATCGTAGACTGCGATGGGCAGGACATGTTGCACGTATGGGGAATGGGAGACTTGCATGGAAGCTTCTTGTAGGGAAGCCAGAGGGAAAATGCCCAGTTGGTAGACCAAGAATGAGGTGGGGAGAATAACATTAACTATGATTTGAGGGAAGTAGATTATACAGGGAATGATTGGAATGCATTGGCTCAGGATAGGGATGTATGGAGAGCTTATGTCCGTGTGGCCATTAACCTACGGATTCGATAGTGCCAGTGAGTAAGTAAGTAAGTATATGATCTATCTGACAGACTACAGCGTGCTCATAATGCGTGCATTCGATTTATATGCAATCTCCGTTGTTATGACGTGTCTCCTTCATTTCAGGCTTATCATGGCTACACCTAAATGACAGAAGAACTTTACATTCACATACCTTACTATTCCAAATTCTGCACACATATTTACCAACTTATTTAACAACACGTTTTCAAAATTTATCGGCTCATCACAATTTAGGAACAAGATCACAAGACTCTTCTTTACTTTTGATACCACAACACAGGACCTGTCTGTACTCTGAATCTTACACAATATCTATGGCTAGAGCATGGAACTCACTTCCCAGTCATGTCAGGGACTGTCAATCACTATCATTATTTAAATCCAAATTAACTGATATTTTAAGTTCGACACAATGAAAACATTAACTGCCTGACAACTATATAGAGCATTCCATTAATAATCATTAGGAAGCTACTTACTTTATTTTATATCATTTTAATTTTATTATATCCTATGTTTTGTTAGTATTAGCTAGTATTAGATAACATCATCATTGTATTTTGTTTAGTCTGTATTTTAATATCTTAAAATTGTAATATGGAGGAAAACACAACGAGGATATATACCCATCAATAGGAACCTCAAACTCGATGCTATTCTTTTTGCAGACGATTTAGCTCTTCTGGCACTTTCCGAAAATGATTTGCAACGATCAATTTATAATTTACAAAAAATAGGTGTCAAATTTAATATGGAAATATCAATTAAATTATGGCATTTCATGGGAAGGACCCCATACAAAGTAAAATCTGTCTCCAGAATAAAATTTTAGAGAGATCTAATCAATTTAAATATCTTGGATATTATCTCTCTATCTGGGATGAAAAGGATATCCCTGAAAAAGTTACTAGTTATAATAAAAGTTTAGGAATTATTAATCAAGTTATGAAACCATCCCTTGTACAAAAAACACCAGATTACGTTTATATAACACTTTGGCTAGACCAGTGTTGACCTATGGTAGTAAAGCATGGACACTAAAAAAACAACATGAAAGCAGAATAACGGCTTGTGAAATGATATTCATGCGCAGAACAGCGGGTTACACCTGATGGAATCGGAAAAGGAACACCGATATCTTAAAAGAATTGAAGACTACCGCCAATTTTGGAATATATTAAACAGTACCAACTAAATTGGAAACACCATCTAGAAAGAATGAGTTCAAATCGGATCCCCAAAGCTGTTTATACCAAGAGGACGAAGATCACTGGGCCGTCCTATGAAACGCTGGAGGGAAAATTTGTTATAGGATCGTAACAGGCCTTGGCCTAATACTTGGAAGGAAGAAGAAAAATTGTAATATGTACGTAATTTTTGTATAATTTTACTATTCGCTGGTTGAGTGGAAGAGAAGGCCTTATGGCCTTAACTCTGCCAGCTAAAATAAATCATTATTATTATTATTATTATTATAAGAAATGTAGTCGTAAATTGGATAATAACAAAAAATAATGAAATGCTGAACAATCCAAATTGAATACACAAAAAGAAATAATAGAAAATACACATTCATACATTACATCATATCTCCAGTCACACCAATGCAACATCCTCTGTGTTGTATGACTGCTTGATGGAAACAGCACAGAGAATCAGCTCAGCTCCTGACCTAAGGCTCGTTTCACACAGGGACACTGGTGACAGTCACCGGTGATTGTAGTGAACACTCCTGGATCACTGCTGTCGGACACTGCAGATATTGCCAACTGATTAGTTAGTGAACTGGACTCGAGTGAGAAGGAACTTTTGATAGTACTTCTAAGCAGGAGGAGAATGAAGACAAAACGTTCATTACACTGCTACGTGATCGGCTGGAGAAAGAATTGTTTACACTCTTTATCACGATCTGAGACGAGATGAGAAGAAGTTTTTTCAGTATTTTCGAACGTAAAAAACTTAATTTGATGAACTACTAGAAAATGTGAAAGAAGAAATCACAGGAATGGGCAACTATACAAAGGAAAGCTATCCCAGCAGAGGAAACAACTAGCTCTTACTTTACCAACTGAGCATTTTCCCCCTGGCTTTCCTACAAGAAGCTTCCACGCAAGTCTTTCATTCCCATTCGTGCCACATGTCCTACCCATCACAGTATATGAGACTTCACTGTTATTATTATTATCTTGTGACTTGACAGAAGACTTAAAATATTATATTTTAAGATATTTCTTACCTATCATCATAAATGCTAGAATAATGACTTATTTATATTTTTTTCAGATACAATTGTATATTTGCGACATCTTCTGCAGAGGGAACATAAAAGTTTAGAAGTAAATGAAGGTACAAATATTAAACTCGTTTGTAATCAGGATGCTATAGAAAGAATTTCAATTGAAGCCCCAACATCAATAATAAAGTGGGTACATAGAGGAGTCTATGTTATTCTGAATAATGAAAGAAGAGTTATTGCAAAAAATAATAATCTTGGTAATTATTTTTTTATAATTAAACACAAATCCGAATTCAACTACTGTATTTTTTTTTAATTCTCAATGCAATGTATGAAAATCTCTTTCTCTGTTTTTGTAATATGAATGTGGTATCAAAGACTTGCTGTTAATCACATAAAGGACCCATCCCAATTAGAATTAATTTTATATAAGGTTTTTTATTAGACATTATATTTAAGTCCCTCAGGGGTCCTCATCTAGGGGATATGTGGATGGCGACCACAAGGTGCCCAAGCTGAGCAAAACATTTCTTCCACTTACTTGTGTTTTGCACTCTTTTAACTTTACTATCTAACCTCTCTTGGTTAACTCTTGTTTTTTCGACCCCGACGCTATTAGGGCATCCGAGGGCTAGGGAGTCTTTCCTTTCTTCCATTTCTTCTTTCCTTTATTTTCTTTTCTTCTCCAGAAAAGCCTGACCAGAGGCTATAAGATGGCAGCCCCATCACTGGTCTTGCCTTCCTTTGGCCAGCAACCAATCGAAGGGACTATTATTATGCTTTCAAGTCTTATACGAGAATTTCCCGGAAGGATCAAACTAATGACGACCAAAGCATGAAAAAGGAATCACTGGCCCGTCCTATGAAACGCTGGAGGGAAAATTTTCTATAGGATCGTAACAGGCCTTGGCCTAATACTTGGAAGGAAGAAGAAGAAGATTATATTTAAGTTAAATTTATGAGACATGCATAAGATGTATGATATATGCATTCTGCCAGTGACAGCTACTCGTACTATATTATATGCTTTGGGGATTTACAGATATAATTCAGGGAGACATGCTTTCCATTTGTTCACTTAGTAGTTGCAGAGAGATTATAATGTACCAGACCTGGACCATCTCATAGACTTCACGCATGTGTATAAAAATATAATAAATTTCAAAATATATTTGAGAAGTTTTATATTAAATTAGCACCAAAAAATAACTACAGTTTAAATAAACTAATAAAAACCAACAAAAATGAAAAAAACTGATAAAAATAAAAAGTCAGGAAATATATCAAATTGAATGCATGGGTTGTGAAAAGATATATATAGGAAAAACAAAAAGAAACCTAAAAATTAGAACCAAAGAACACATAAGAAATATTAAAAATGGAGAAATTGAAAACTCTGCAGTTGCTGCTCATGTTTGGTCTGAAAAACATAATATAAATTCAAACACTAAATTATTAAAACAGTTAGAAAATACAAAAGAGCTGACTATTTGGGAAAAAAATTATATTCAGAAGAACAGAAACAGAGTTATGAATTTTGATATTCGATGGAGCGTGACCTTGTTTGGAGGTTCTTTGGCCAACCACAGAATGGAGCTGATATCGACATCCAGGTTGTGCAACATAATGCAACATAAATAAAACCAGTCTGGGAAAGCTGACGATAAAACAGAATTGTTTTGAAACATGTCCAAGAACAAATCAACATTAATATTGAGGTAAGATGTCCAGACTAAAAATAATATAATAAAAATGTGTTTTTATGTAGTTACCTCTCCTCTTTAAAAGCAGGAAATATCTCATTTATACTTACAAATACTGACCAGAATAAAATGAGAACTCCATACTAAGAAAAAATACACAATAATTCCATTATGATAACAGAACTTATCATGTTGATAAAAAAGTAATGCTTATACATGAAGTCAAATTTCGTTTCATTACCACAAATGAATATTATTTTACACTTACTAATATATATCATTAATGAACGAAAAACGTGGCACTTCAACATTAAACACTTTTATTCTATTTCAATAAAAATTACGATGAGAAGTAACACTATGAGGTAAATTACACTTTATATAAATGAATTGGATATTATATTTAAACCTCACCTCATAATAATCTGAGGATTCCATTGGATCGGTTTCAAAGGGTGCCCCTTCATCCTCAGCTAAAACTATGACTTCATCTGAATATATTATATATATATTCCTAAACTGCCAATTTCTAAGCTTTTCTAAATGTTTTAATAGTTTAGTTTATTTTCCAATATTGTGATTCTCTAGCAAATTATGAGCTGCAATCACCAAATTTTTTAATTTCACCATTTTCTATATTTCTAAGTGTTCTTTTGTATGAGTATGTAAGTTCTTTTTAGTTTTTCCTATGTGTACTTTATTGAAGCCATTGCAACTAATTTGATAAGTTCCAGATTTTTTACTCTCTGCGGTATTAACTTTTTTATTTGTTATTAGAAGATTACCCAGGCTGAATTTGTTTATAGGTGCTAATATAATATTATTTAATTTAATATTTAAGAAAGAATAAAACATATTTTACACATAGCCAGATTAAATGGCTTTGGAATGGAGATCATACTTACTTACTTACTCACTGGCACTATCGAACCCGTAGGTTCATGGCCGCGCGGACATAAGCTCTCCATACATCCCTATCCTGAGCTAATGCTTTCCAATCATTCCCTGTATAATCTACTTCCATCAAATCATAGTTAATGTTGTTCTCCACCTCATTTTTGGTCTACCAACTGGGCGTTTTCCTCTGGCTTTCCTACAAGAAGCTTCCATGCACGTCTTTCATTCCCCATACGTGCAACATGTCCTGCCCATCGCAGTCTACGAGACTTAAGTGTTCTTATTATATCTGGCTTCATATAAAGACCATGTAGTTCATGGAATGGAGATCATAAGTTAAAGAAATTCAAGCAACAAAAAACAATTAAAAGATATACCACCATACAAACTAATATCAAGAAGAAAGAAAAACAATTCTAGAAAATTATTTACCATCCTCAAACACACAAAATATTTTTAAAAAAATTAGCAAATTCAATATTACATTAGCACCCATTAACAAATTCAGCCTGGATAATCTTCTAATAACAAATAAAAAGTTAATATCCGAGATAGTA
>JASPKZ010007233.1:0-160512 GCA_030220185.1 Diploptera punctata
CCTCTCTCTCTCCCCTCTCTCTCTCTCCCTTATCTCCTCTCCTCTCGTCTCTCTGTCTCTCTGTCTCTCTGTCTCTCTCTCTCTCTTTCTCTTTTTTTTACTTACTATATTATAGGTATTTTTCGTGTCCCGCGCCATCCTGTCCATACAGGACACGCCTTTCTAAAGAAGATTTAAAACTCTGGATCACACACTTACTTTTTTTTTGCCACAGAAGAACGGAGGGTCTCCCGGATGTGTGTTCTGCTCAATGCCAGGCCCACCTCCGAGACAAGACACACGATTCACTCACATTTATACTAAAGAAGGTGAATATGATATGGACCATTGTGATGGTCAGATTATGTTAACGAACTATTTGGGGCTTAAAGTTTCCTGACATTTTTTGTAGGTGAGCAAAAACCCCGAAAAGATCTCGCCCAGAACACTTGTCCTGACCGGAGATCGAACCCGAACATGCAGTTCATGTCTCGTAGCTTCGTGCCAAGCCATCATGATATAAACATAACTATATTATATTTTTTTATTTAGTTATTAGGATAGACTCGGCTGAATCGGGACACAGGATGAATAAGGATACTTTTAAATTTTGTTCTCTCCATTGAAATTTAAGCCTCCCAGCGAAAGTTCTGGCATCTGTTGACTGACCTCTGTACTTCATGTATCAAAGCCAGTTAGTTGTGTGACATTTTGGTTCTCATTTGGTTATCTGAAGTTTTCACAACAAAGAATTAGTGTTCCAGGTAAGTAAAATAATAGCTTCGTACATTTAACATTTTCGTTTTTTATTATGCGTGTCTCTTATTAGCTAATGGCCCAATTACGAATTCATTGTTGCTAAATTATTACTTATCCCCAAAGAGATTGTGATAATTCCCCCGTTATGGTTGACAACAGTTTAAGTGTTCCCAACCTATAAAAATTGAAACATCATATTTCGGGTGAATAGGGACACTAATTTTCGGCTGAATAATAACAGCATATAACACTATTATTTGTAACTATTGCATCGCCCTGGTTCAATCCCGGCCGGGGTCGATGGATTTTTAGGACGCAAAAATCCAAGGAGCAAGTCCTCCGGGAGGGACTTCAAGCCGTGGGTCCCGAGTCTGAAGATTTTCAGGCTCGTAATAGATCCTTAAGCCTGAATGAAAAGGCCTCTAAGCAAAATTTACCGAATTTTCCCGTCCTACTACTACCTTGGTTTCCTATATGTCAGTATGAGGCGGAACGCTGACCACGGGCCACTCAAATGGCATCCATACGAAAAACAAGTGTAACTAAATTAGTATGGTTCAAATTCTTCCCTGTAGGGGGAGAGCGCCTAAATCTCTGTTAAGGGAAACCTGGGCTTACAAGAAGAACTATTCCATTGTCGATGTGTAATTCCAAACAAAGATGGACAGAAGTTGATATACATAGAGCTAGCCTATTAAAGCATTCCGTCAGGAGAGGAGATTATATCATGCTGCAGTTATTTAGGGTACCTCGTTCGTGTCTTCAATGTCACTGTAAGAGTGGGAGTGACGGTCAGCTGAATTAAACAGTTAGTACAAAAAAATATATTCCGTTGTCTGTAGGTCTATGTGGATTTGAATTAGATTTCAATAATGTAAGAAAGGCAGCCTTTTGCTTCCCGGAGAAAGATGTAATAAGCACAAATTTATCTGAATAAAAAGTAGAAAATGATGATGATGATGATACTGGAAAGGCGGAACAGAATAACGCTATATTTGGAGTTTGTTTATAAAATATAGTTATCCAATTTCATCAAAACTGGGAGAATGCATCTGGCGTCATGGTAAAGGACGTGAATGGTATCCTGAAAAGTGTGTTGGAGTTAGGGAAAGAAAAAATATTTGTAAGGCTAATATAAAAAATAAATCGGGTATTCTTTACAACACGTAACGCGATTTTTTAAATTTTCAATCATACACCATGCGCATGCGCCAACAAACGCGAAGCTTTTTACACTATGGAATCACGGGATGCAGCCAACATATACACGATATTTAACGAACCTAAAGGGTAACCTAACACAATTTAAGCACTATAAGCTGTGAAAGAATGCAACGCCCAAAAATAAATAGTAAGTTCTGACATACTGAAATAGGCCTAGGCCTATAGGCCTATGTCTACGGTTCATTAGGCCTAGTACATGCTGTGGACTAGTGGTTATGCTCCTTGCCTCTGGTCCCGAGGGTCGCGGGTTCACCCGATTCACCCGAGCTTACCCTATTTAAATTATCGAAGCTCTTTAAATTCTAAGTTAGTAGAAACGTAGGCCTATTTCAAAACTGGGAACAATCCTGGTGACCATGCTCGCCTCTGTTTCCAAGCATCGCGGGTTAAAAACCGGTATGAGTATAAGGATTTTTCTGTAGGCCTAAGTAAAGTTACTGATAATGGCTATTTCGGAAAGAAACTAAATCCGTAGTTCCCGTGTCGTAGATTTAAGAAATCTAAAACGACCTGTAAGTTATCCTGAAAAAGAGGTCTTCGAATAAAAGTACACGCCCAGATTTCAATTGCGACACTAAATACCACAGCTGTTAAAGTACACCGTTAAATAAAATAACGTAATATTTAAAGCAAGAAAGGGCTCAGATATTTTCATTTTCATAAGAGAAAAACATTAATATTGGTTATTCAATAGTAGATTATAGGCCTATACGGTATAAGCAATTAAATTGGCATGGGCACGTACGACGAATGCAAGAAGAAAGATTACCCAAGAAAACATTGGAATGGTGTCCACCTGGAAGAAGGAGGAGAGGAAGACCTCGAAACTCGTGGATACAGGAAATAAGAACTGGAATGAGAGCAAGAGGACTGGAGGACATGGATTGGATGGAGAGAGACGAGTGGAGAAGGAGCTACTGGCCCTACTGTTAACATTAAAATTTCTTGGCATTTTATATTCATTCCCCAAGGAAGTTTTAAAATTGGCTCAAGTATTCCTTTTAACAAAATCTATTGTTTTGCAAATTTGAACATATCAAGACGTCAATCAATGTTACACTTTTATAATAAACATTAGTTTCGCTTCGCTAGGTACATGTACCTGCCAACCCTTGAGTTACCGTTAACCACTGTATAACAAAAGCGGATTGTGTGGTCCCAAATACATTTCAATTCCAGGAGGTACCCCAGCCTCAAGACGGACCCTTAGATTTTTCATAATGATTCATTTGGAATTCCTAAATGTACTACAGGATACTATTTTATTTGCTAGTAAGTTAGTTGTACCTTTTCATTAAGCAATTATTTAGCTTAAAACAAACAAGGAAACGTGTTTTTCCTTCAACTTTCCTCTTTTACATTACTGAGTGGCTCATAAACACCTGACTAAGTCACTGACACTTCGAACACTTAGCGTGATAGCCCGCGAACGTTAGTATCCTGAACTAATGTTTTCCAGTCATTCCCCGTGTAATTTACCTACCTCAAATCATGGTTAAACCTACAACGTTCAGTCCACTCTTTTCACCAAATTGCAATAAACTACAACATGGAAATCTCAGCAGAAAAATCTAAAGTCATGGCATTCCTAAGAAAAGACCCAGTTCGCAGTAAAATTGTTATTAATAATAAAATATTAGAACAAACCAACACATTTAACTATCTCGGATACCAGGTTCCGTACGAAGAAGAAAAAGATTTTAGTCAAAAAATTATAAAATGTAACAGAGTAACAGGAATTATAAATAATATTTTCAAGCCAAACACAGTACAGCAACACACACGAACTAGAATTTATAAAACACTGGCCAGACCCATATTATGTTACGGCAGTGAGGCCTGGACAGTTCGCAGTGTAGATGGACAAAGACTAACTGCGGTAGAAATTAAATTTATGAGACGTACTGCAGGCTATTCAAGGACAGACCATAAAAGGAATTCTGAGATTCTCAAATAATTACACACATAATCAGTCATGGAATATGTACAAAAATACAGAAACAACTGGAAATCTCACGTACGAAGAATGAGCAGAACAAGAATACCACGTCAGATCTTAAATTACCAGCCACCAGGCAAGATATCTTTGGGCAGACCCTTCAAACGTTGGATTGAGACCGTAACAGACCACTAGGTCTATCACATGAAAGGAGGAAGAAGAAAAAGAAGAATAAGAAGGAGAAGAAATTATGGTTAACTTTATTCCCGTCTCATTCTTGGCCTCCCTTCTGGTCGTTTACTTCAGCGTTTTGTACTATAAGCATGCCTATCTATGCCGCTGTTTCATTTCCCATTGGATTCACATGTCCTCCCATTTGTCTATGAGACTTAACTATTCTTTTTAAATCTGATTTCTCATAAAAAATAATGTAATTCACTATTTTGTAGTCTCCTCAATTCACCTATCTGTTTGTCTCTATTTGATCCAAAATTGTTACTAAGAACTTTATTCTCAAATGGGCCCTACTCGTAATATTTTCTCCTCCCTTAAAGTAAGATTCCACGTTTCGCATCCATATATTCTAACTGGAAGAATAACCATTTTATATATTTTTAGTTTAACATTTTTTGAGAGAAGTTGGGATGACTAGAGTTCACGTAATGTACAGGGCATAATAACACGCGTTTGCAGAATTCAGTCTATGTTTAATTTATATCTGCCCTCACTCCTGTTTGTAATCATTGTTCTTAGGAATTTTCATTTGGCTACTTCTTCAAAAATTGTCTCATTTGTCATTTAATGACTGCGTGCTTGGCCAAAGATATAATATTTAACTCATACTGAAGTCTATAGTAGCGTATAAAATTTCATGAGTTTCATAGATGTGGTTCAGTAGCAACGGTTCTGGTTGTAAACGTAACCGTTCAGATCAAAAAAGAGTTTCATAGGCATTGAAAAAATCGAGCGTATCACGATTTGGATTCACTGAGATCAGGGAAATGGAAGTTTGGCCACTTTGTCTCATGAACAATCTGAATTTCGTAGGGTTATAATTCATGTGACAGGGGTTTTAATTTTAGATGTTACCTTAAAACTTGAGTTCATTATAATCGGCTAAGAACAATTGAAGATTTGAATGCGAATATGGACACATGTACTGACAATTACAGTAGATCTATATCCTGTGTGATTTCAGTGGATTTTATTAGAAACAAATAGCGACGAGTACGCCTGCATTTAGAGTGGACCTACATTAAAGTACGAGTACATAAAAACTATATAGGCCTACAACATTGTGTAAATAATCATCTAGGAAGCTACTTACTTTGTTTTATATCATTTTAATTTTATTATATTCCATGTTTTTGTTAGTATTAGCTAGTATTAGATCACATCATGATTATATTTTGTTTAGTCTGTATTTTAATATCATAAAATTGTTATAGGCCTAAGTGTGTAATTTTTGTATAATTCTACTATTTGCTGGTTGAGTAGAAGAGAAGGCCTTATGGCCTTAACTCTGCCAGCTAAAATAAAGCATTATTATTATTATTATTATTATTATTATTATTATTATTATTATTATTATTATTATTATTATTATTATTATTATTTTAGTACCCACTCTCAAACCTTTGAGGGTTATCGCTACTGCATGCAACACTTTCTCACAGAGATAGCCTACGCTATATAAGTTATAGGTTGGTAAGTTTCTGCACGTTTGTAACTACAAACTAACTAATTCACTGGCACTATCGTAACCGGAGATTAATAGCCACGCGGACATAAACTCTCCTTATATAATTATCCTGAGCTAATGTTTTCCAATCATCATCTTTAGGTCTATAATTTATTTATCTCGAATCATGGTTAATGTTATTCTCCCTCATTCTTGGCTTGCCTACTAGGCACTTTTCCTTGGGGTTCCCTACAAGCAGTTTCCTTGCCCCTCTTACCTCAAATCATAGTTAACGTTATTCTCCTCCTCAATCTTTTCTTCCTACTAGGCGCTTTACCTTTTTTTTTTTTTTTTTTCCTACAAGGAATTTTCGTGCCCATATTTCTTTCCTCATTCGTGTATCTTTCATGCTCTTCGAAATCTATGAGACTCAACTGTTCTTATTCGTCTGGTTTCCAATAAAGATCATATAGCTCACTATATTATGCTGTCTTCGTCATTCACCTGCCTAATTAACTATCTTTGGTGCAAAAAAAATTCTTAAGCTCTTTATTTTCAAATATTCGGAATATTTTCTCTTACCTTGAAATAAGAGTCGATGTTTAGCATCCATATAGCTAATATAACTACAAGAATAACAGTTTTATATAGGCCAATATTTTTGTTTTAACATTTTTTTAGATCACTAGGCCTCAAAATGTTGTTGTTGTTGTCTAATGTGCTGCATCTAACACTGAAGTCATTAGCAGTCTTACTCTCCAATACTTTGAGGTCTTAGAATCTTCATGTTTGACAGCGATACAGTTGTTCAGATGACCTTAGTGCGTTTCTTCATCAGGGTGATTGCATAAAATGCATTTCAGTGAAGGCAGAACATTGATTTTGTGAAGGTGTTTTGCCAGGCAGTCGTGGCCCGTTGTCATCCTAAAATGTGCTACTTCTGTTTTTCTTGGTATGTTCGGTATATCAGTATGTCTTATTAGGCATTCCCATTAAAATAAAAATACATGTTTTATTTCAATCTCCTCTTTTTTACACGCTTTATATTAGCTTGACCTGTATCTATCTATGTAATGGAATCTTTCAACACGATTTTCACCCACTTAAAAACATTGGATCGACTTCAAACTTTGTATACATGTAAAGTACCAATGGCAATACAATAATTTCATTTTTTCCTTAGATCCTGGCTAGGATCATCAGGACATCGAAAAATAAATAAAGACCGGTATAATAGGTTGCGGACTTATCGACTTTATAGTCCATCGTTGTAAGAAATTAATATGATATCCTCTGGTAGCTCAGTTGCTAGAGCGGTGGACTGTAGTGGTATATAATTTCAGTAATCCATAGGTCGTTGGTTCAAATCCGGCCCGGAGGATATTTTTATAAGAGTATTACTTTTAGCTTATACTACAATAGTATCGAATTTAAAGATATTTACATTTTTATCTTATTCTGTAAAATATTAATGACAATTTTGTAAACTTACCACATTGTAATTTAGCCAAAAAAATATGAGAAGGATACGATTAACTGTAACTATTTATCTATATTAAAATATTCAAAAATATTATAATAATGTTAGATAATTTTTAAAAAAATAGTGCCTAGACACTAAAAATATCGTAAGCAATTAAATTTTTAATGGGGTTTTGGTTTATGACAATCAATTAAACTAAAAATTAATAAATAAATAAATAATAGTTTAAAAAACTAAAACAACACGCTGTATTAGAAAACCAAACTAAAAAATAAAAAATAAGTAATAGTTTTAAAAAACTAAAACTACACGCTTTATTAGAAAACCGAACTAAAAAATGAAAAATAATTTTAATTTCCAACACGCTTGGGATAAAATTAAAGTGGTCAACAAAAAAATCATCTCCAACACATCTAGAATAAAACTAGAGTTATCTACAATAAAAAATAACTTTACCATCAAAAGCATGAGGTGCTTTTTATGGTTTTTATGTTTTCTTCTTAGAGACTTTACTTTTACCAATATCTGTTTATTATCAAATATATTAGTTTATATACAGCACCCCACGCTTTTTATGGTTTTTTTTTTTTAGATAACTCTAGTTTTATTCTAGATGTGTTGGAGAAGATTTTTTTTTTGTTAATCACTTTAATTTTATCCCAAGCGTGTTGGAAATTAAAATTAATTTTCATTTTTTAGTTCAGTTTTCTAATAAAGCGTGTTGCTTTAGTTTTCTAAACTATTATTTATTTAATCAATTGAGTTGGTGTTTACTTGATGAAAATCCATATTTGATAAATAAAGTTGATATGTAATAACACAATTCATAATTTGTTAACATGTCTGAAGAAGGTACAGTGTACCGAAACAGCTGTCACTGAATTATATAATAAATATGAAAATCAAATAAAACTACGTTTTATTTTTATTTAATTATTATCTGTTTATTTTGTTTATAAGTGGCACGTGGTACAGGTTGAAGTACGCTGGACTTTGCTGCATAACAAGCCACAAAACCACAACTATTAAAACTGTAAATATAAATACAGGGTGATTACAAATGATTGGAGCGATTTCATGATTTTATGGTAGCTGTAGTATTCGACATATTTTCACGAACTTTTACAGATACATAGAACAACTTCCCAGGTTTTTTTTGAGATGTTACAGGTGCTCCATATGCTCCCCCTTGGTGATTCTGCAGATATCAAGTCTGTAATCAAGTTCGTCCCATACTCGACGTAACATGTCCCTATTAATTTGTTCAAAGGCATTGATTATGCGAGCTCGCAGTTCTGGTAAGTCTACTGGTAAAAGGAGGCACAAACACTGAATCTTTCACATACCCCCAAACAAAAAAATCGCACGGCGTCAAATCGGGGAGCGTGGAGGCCATGACAACAATTTCTGATCATTCTCTCCACTGCGACCGATCCATCGGTTTGGCAATCTCATGTTTAAAAATTCACGAACATCGTGATGGAAGTGTGGTGGAGCACCATCCTGCTGGTAGATGAAGGTCTCACTGTCGGTCGTCAGCTGCGGCATGAGCCAATTTTCCAGCATGTCCAGGTACACGTGTCCTGTAACGTTCTGCTCGCAGAAGAAAAAAGGGCCATAAACTTTGAACTGAGAAACCGCACAGAACACACTAACTTTTGGGGAGTCGCGAATGTGCTGCACAATAACGCGGGGATTTTCTGTGCCCCAGATTCGCACATTGTGTTTGTTCACTTTGCCATTCACAAAGAATGTTGCTTCGTCACTGAAGACAAGTTTCTCACAAAAACCATCCTCATCCATAAACTGCTGCATTTGTGTACAAAATTCAAACCGACTCACTTTGTCAATGGGCGTAAGGGCTTGTAGAAATTGCAAGTGGTAAGGTTTATGCTTCAATCTTTTCCGCAAGATCTTCCAAACGGTCGGTTGTGGAATGTTCAGCTCTCTGCTCGCTTTTCGTGTTGATTTCTGTGGGCTACGTGTGAAACTCATCCGCACACTCTCAACCTTTTCTTCACTCACTGAAGGACGACCCGTTGATTTCCTTTTACAGAGGCATCCTGTAGCTTTAAATTGCGCATACCATCGCCGAATGGAGTTGGCACTCGGTGCATCTTTCTCGAACTTCGTTCTGAAGTGTCGTTGCACAGTTATCACAGATTGAGTTGAATGAAATTCAAGCACAGCATATGCTTTCTCCTCGCCTGTCGCCATCTTTGATAACTGCTGCGCTCTCTCGGTTTAAAGCTGAAACACGGCTGCGAGAGAAAACAAAAAAAAACCTTATGAGTTTTTATACATAACTTTAAAGTTCTGTGAAGATATGTCAAATAAGATCGCTACAATAAAATCATGAAATCGCTCCAATCATTTGTAATCACCGTGTATTTAAGTTATGCTCTATAAACAATGACTAACACAAGCGTAATTTCTCAGTAACCTATGTCCCACAGAAACCACATGTAGATGTTAATAATAGTAATTATAAGCAGTTAGTTTATGCTGATGATGTAGTACTGTTCGGCGATAGCGAAAGGTTACTAAAGGCCAACACGCACCACACACACTATTGAGTAACACTAAGAAATTGGGACGAGATCTAAATATCAATAAAACTAAATAGGCTATACGGTCACACATAAAAATGCATTATATAATGGAAATGGACAGCTAATGACAAATGAGGGAATTTTTGAGGAAGTGGCTGAATTCAAATAAGCTACCTAGGAACAATAATCACAAACAGGAATGAGATACACAATGAAATTAAACATAGGCTCAATTCTGGAAAAGCGTGCTATTATATATTACAGGGTCTCTTGGTGTCCCAACTCCTTTCAATAAACGTTAAACCGAAAATATATAAAACTATTATTCTACCAATTATATTATATGGTTGCGAAACATGGACTCTTACTTTAAGGTAGGAAACAAGATTGCGAGTAGCCTATTTGAGAATAAAGTTCTTAGGAACATTTTTGGACCAAAGAGAGATGAACAGACAGGTGAATGGAGAAGACTACATGGTCTTTATAGGAAGCCAGATATAATAATAACAGTTAAGTCTCGTAGACTGCGATAGGTAGGGCATGTGGCACGAATGGGGAATGAAAGACGTGCATGGAAGCTTCTTGTAGGAAAACCAGAAGGAAAACGCCCGGTTGGTAGACCAAGAATGAGGTGGGAGAATAACATTAACTATGATTTGAGGGAAATAGATTATACAGGGAATGATTGGAAAGCATCTCAAGATAGGGATGTATGAAAAGCTTATGTCCGCGCGACCATGAACCTACCGGTTCGATAGTGCCAGTGAGTAAGTAAGTAATTTTTATATAGACCTAAGACTCGTATTGTAGCCGAGCAGTTAAGGTATCGTGCCTTGGCGCAGAAGTACAGGCTTGCACTTGAGTCCACATGGAAATTTTTTTCAGATAGAAATTTGGCCATTATAGGACCGATATCCTTCCAGCATCATGAATAATTTTGGTAGTGGCTCCTGATTGAGAAAACCACTGAGGGACTTCCACATGTCACGTCAACCCTATAGGCTACTGGCTGGATGATCATACACCTCTGTGATTAACACATATGGGTGTGAGGCTAGCATTCAACTGGTAGTCGAAAGACCTCCTAAGCCTATTTGTACAATGGAATTAGGAGCAATTTTGATATTAGGCTGTACAATAAAGTAGGCTATTGGTTAAATTTTCAACGTGCAATTTTCTAGTTAAGTTAGTAAAATACACCAAAAAGTTAATGTAAATGAATATCCATAGATTAAATTTAATTAATATTTTAATAGTAACAGAATTTGCATGTTCTGTTAATTATGATATGTGATCTTTTTAGGAAGCCAGATATAATTAGAACAGTTAAGTCTCGTAGACTGCAATGGGCAGGACATGTGGCACGAATGAGGAATGAAAGACGTGCATGGAAGCTACTTGTAGGGAAACCAGAGGGGAAACGCCCAGTTGGAAGACCAAGAATGAGGTGGGAGAATAGCATTAACTATGATTTGAGGGAAGTAGATTATACAGGGAATGATTCGAAAACATTAGCTCGGGATAGGGATGTATGGAAAGCTTATGTCTGCGCGGCCATGAACCTACGCGTTCGATAGTGCCCGTGACTTAGTTAGTTCTATTTTTCATTCATTCACCTTTATGGTCTAGTGGTAACATCGTTGTCTCAGACGCAGTGGGCCCGGATTCAATTCCCGATCGGGAAAATTTTCCTGGGTGAGGCATTTTCAGGTTTTTTGACGTGAATACGTTTTTAAGTTTACGTCCATAGTGGGAGGCAAGTCAGAAAAACGATGATAACAAAATCGGAGGATATAGTTTGGTGTTGCAGCTACATATCTATCATCTACACCCAAAATTTATTTAACTAATTAATTAAGGATCAAACAATTCGTTACGTTGAGTGTAGACTGTGACGCAACGCGCGTGGCGGAGGGGGAAGTACCGCCGTTTTGAGATCGTGTCGCTGCGTCACATAATTTTCGTTTAGTATAAATTTTTACTCTGAGTTTCAATCCTCAGCTCTCAAGATCTATCGATTGCATAATATATAAAACATTACTGTGAAATAGTTATAGTAAATACACCGTCCATTCAAACCTCCCACATTTTAATTAATCATATCTCTCAAAGTATGCGGAATTATGAAATGAGGTTGGTATTAAAAGAAAGAGAAACTCAAAGAATTTGTGTTTTCATTGTTGCAGTTAATTCATATTTCGCATGTTGGACAATAATGTCATAAACCATGTTCACCAGACATCACTCCACTGGACTTCTTCCTCTGGGGGTATGTAAAGGACCGTGTGTGTGCGACTCCAGTACAAGATCTTCATGATTTACGAACCCGTATCCTTGATACAATTGCAAACAGTACCAATGGACATGTTGGACAGAACGTGGCACGAAATCAAATACAGACTTGATATTGTTCGTGCTACTAATGGTGCATATATAGAGGTGTGTTGCTGTGTGGCAAGGGAAATTCTTTGAGATTCTGTTTCGTTTAATACCGGCCTCCTTTCATAATTCTGCATACTTTGTTAGTTATGATTAATTAAAATGTGGAAGGTTTGAATGGGACACCCTGTTTAACATATAGGCCTATGGTGTTAAAGTGAAAAATTAAAATAAATAATGCAATGTCGGTCTATACTCGTCAAAAAGCCAAATCAAAATCGTATACGGTTGGAAAGGGCCTCTCAAGAGCAATCCAATGGTACCCATAAACACCTTATGATAGAGTTAAAGCGGTGCGGGAACGTAATAGAATGAAAGCGTCCGAGCAGATCTATGACGGCGCCAGTAGGCCTATATCTGTAGTTGGGGCGGCCGAGCCTACGCAAGTGGATGATGTAATGATGTGAAAGTGGATGATGTAATGACACATTACATATAATAAGCTCATTGAAAATATTATCCGTTACGTACATGTATTCACGTTAAACACACGGCCATGTCGACGATACAGCCACACACCGATTTTTTCCTTATTCTATTTTTCAGCTTTAGCAATAAGAAAATTAACGAAATATGATCCCAAAGTCTTTGAATTGAGTGATGCCACTTTAGTTATAGCAGATTTTCCCGTTTAACCCGCATCGCGAGCGAAATATTTTTCACTTTATTTTTAACGTCCAAATATTTTGCTTCTAATTAGTTTCGTAATTTATTTGGTTTCATGAACGCATTTGAGAGAATGACGTAACATAATAGACACTGTGGTTTGGTTCTTCTTTATCGCCACGCCACGTAAATACCAACCTCAGATAGTTCAGCGTCATATTTACACTGATATTGCTTCTTTATTTTCGCAACAGTTGCCGAAAAGTAGCGCTTTGTCAGAGATCAAGGTAAAGACGCTGTCGGGATCACTTACGTCAGAGCTCGAAGCAGCGACGCTATCGGGATTTTTAGTTTCACTTGAGTATACTTGCCCGCCAATGCAGTATCCGATCTCGCGGTGAGACCAATCCCGTATTGTGATTGGCTGACAGGATACTATCACAAAAAAAGATATATAAATCAGTATTAATAATATTAAATAATAAACAGCAAAATATATATTGTTAGCAACAAAAAATAACAATCTTCTTCTTCTTCTTCTTATTCTTGCGAGGATTAAACCTTTTTGGTTCATTCCGGCTCCAAGTATTATAGCTGCTGTGTCCATCTCTTTCGTGGGCGTCCCCGATCTCTTTTTCCTCCTCTTGGTTGATAGTTCAGACTTTTCCTAGGCAATCTGTTAGTATTCATCCTGCAGACATGTTCATACCGTTTTCTTCTATATTCTTCAATTTTGTCAGATTGAATATAGTCCACCGCTGTGGTCTCGAGGTAGCTTGCTACCATGTCACGCAGCGGGTCCGGGTTCGATCCCCGGTCGGGGCAGTTTTTCTGGGTGAGGTTTTTATCGGGGTTTTTCCTCACCTGTAAGACAAATGTCAGGAAAACTTTAAGGCCCAAACGGTCCCCGAAATCATATGGCCATCATCATCCTTCACCGGTGTGGAAAGCAACGGGAAGCTACCACACCTACAATTCCCTAGTAAAGCTGCAAGCATAGCATGAAAATGCTATGATTGCAGTGAAGGACCTACCTTCGGGCAGAATTACTATGGATGGATGGAGATTGAATATTTGTAGTTCTTTATGAATATCTTCACTTCGTTTTTTATCCATTAAAGTATATTATGCTACCACAAATCGTAAATAGGCCTATTTATTTCTGCTGCTCCTGTTATTTTAATTGACTGTTTGTTCAGAGACCATATTTCTGATAAAAAAAATATTAATCATAATAAAATACATTTTTATGCGAATACTCAGGCGGAAGGACCGGTCACCTTCCACAGCCAATCCACACTCTAGCTAGCTTAACATAACTTAGGCCTACTTACTCTTACTCACTGGCACTATCGAACCCGTAGGTTCATGGCCGCACGGACATAAGTTCTCCATACATCCCTATCCTGAGCTAATGCTTTCCAATCATTCCCTGTATAATCTACTTCCCTCAAATCATAGTTAATGTTATTCTCCCACCTCATTCTTGGTCTACCAACTGGGCGTTTTCCCTCTGGCTTTCCTACAAGAAGCTTCCATGCAAGTCTTTCATTCCCCATACGCGCAACATTAGCTTAACATAGCTGCTTGACGAAATGCAGCTGCTTATCAAATTAAAACCATCCAATCGCGGAAAACATTAAAATAAAATAAAAAGACGGAGAGGAGCCGGGTACATGCGGTTGCTGGTCATTAGTCATCATCCATTCACATATCATAGCACATGGCTCATTTAAACTAAATTTGAAAATTATACGGGGCAAATGGACTCTGTCTTGGAACCCGGGGCCCACATGCAGTGGACCGAACAATTGCTCACCACCCGCTCATAACGGGTCGCAGGGCATTTCACTTTAGATTTAGACTTGGGTGTAGGCCTACTTTTCTTTTTAATGTTCCTGATTTAAGCCATGCATCCAATGTTAACTAATAAGGCAGAAATATACCTAATCTTGAACGAAGGCTGTCGAAGTCAGTGCATCGGCACTGGTAAGTTGTTATTCCTGACTATTTAACTCATAGCCCAAATGGGAGTCAAAGACCAATCACATTTCAATGATATTTTATTTACAACCAATCACAGTCGCCTAGAATTTACCAACTAAAGTTTATCATAATAAAGAAAGCACCTCCTTTTTAACATTCTGAATAGGTCATAAGCACTATTATACAAGAATTGACTGTAAGAAATACGGCACCAGATTGTATATATATAGTGCATACCGCATGCGGGAGTTAATATAAAAACATTTGTAGCAATTGATTATACCACAAAAAAAATCACTGTTTGCACTTTCTAAATGTATTTTTTACCAGGTAATAACATTCTAGAAAAATATAATTGTCATATTTACATCATAGAACATCAGAAATGAATTAATATACACTTTGATGTGTTTCATTTTTTCTCCACTAGAGTGCATTCTTGCAATATTGCATTCCTTTGGCAATCAATAATATGATCAGGTTGCAGTAAGAACAAAATAAGCAAATGAAGCGTACCGATCGTTTCTCATTTGTTTTCAAACATCGCCGTTTACATTAAATATATAAACATTTTTAAATAACTATATTTAAAAAATGATTTGTGAGTAAACAGCTTAATTTTATTCGTTAAATAGTCCCAACAAATGCCACGCTTGATTTCCAAATTCTCTAGATAAATTGGAAATCACTCGTGGCATTACTTATGATTATTATACAATAAAAGCTCCTTATTCGCGGGGATGTGTTCCGAAAATATGCCGCGAATATGGAACGGTAATTTGTATGGGTATATAGGGGATACGATCCAAGTTTCCAAAATAAAACAAAAATTATCAAAATAAGATCAGTTAATGAGAGATTTTGAACAATTTTCCTTTTACTCGACATTATAAATTAGGAACAAAGCAGAAGAGACGAGAGTTATTCAGTCAAAATTATTACAACGAATGACAAGTTCAAATAGTAATTCACCGATCATTGCGAGGGCGGCATTTATCAACGGACATAGCGGCACGTGAAATGCAGTGGCAGTGGCTTTTAACAACGAACTTTAGGCTTAGTGACAATAAGGTTTGTTTTACTTTGATATTAATTTGTCCATTTGGTTTGAATCACTCTTTGTAAAAGCCGCCTTGACACGTGCCTGCAGTAAAACAGTTGCCGATGCGTTAATAAAGGATACTAACTCTTCTAATATACCGACTGGATCCGCGAATAAAGAAGTTTTTAGCCGCGAATACAGGAACTGTGTCGCAATTTTAACCAGCGAATAATGAAAACGCGAGTGAGGAACTTTTACTGTATTTAAACTTAAAATTGATTAAAACGTATTGTTGACTTTATCAACTACAATGACTAATACAAATACACCGCTACCGATCTCAAATTAAAAAGAGCGAATGCACTCGTATATCTTCCATTGTTGCAGGTTTTGTATTAATACCGCGTTCAAAGAAATCAGACAGGTTTTGTACTGTCATGTTGATCATCATCATCATCATCAACAACAACAACAATCACGGATTAAGCCCATGTGGCTTGTTCCGGTCTCATAGATTCTCATTCAAAAAGTTGAATCCATCTCTTCTTCGGTCTACCAACATCCCTGCGTCCTTTTGGTTTGTATTTAAGTATAGTTTTGTGAATGCGATCATCTTCCATTCTTTGAACATGTTCTTTCCATTTTTTTTCTAGATTATTTTATTCTATCTAAGAGTTTAAAGATATTTAGCTCATTTCTAATATCTTCACTTCTTCTCTTATCTAGAAGTTTGCAACCAGCCACACTTCTCAGAAATCTCATTTCAGCTGCTTCTATGATCTTCTCTTCTCTTTTAGTTAAAACTCAAACTTCACTACCATACAATAGTAAGGAGACTGCCACTACTTTATAAAATTTTAGTTTTGTTTCTTTTCTTGTGCTTTTAAATATCCTTTTGATTGTTCCACATATATAATTAAATTTATTAAGTTTGTTAAATAGATCTTCATTTTTAAAATAGGAGATTTCATAACCCAGATATTTAAATGGTTCACTTGTTCAATGGGTTTCCCCTCCAGAATTATTTTAGCTCTTACGGTATCTGATCCCTTAAAAGTTAGTATTTTCGTTTTACTTATTGATATTTTGAAATTATATTTCTGTATAATGTTATTTAACTGAAAGAGCGATTTCTGTAGACCATCTTCTGAACTAGTCATGTTGATTGCGTGGTGAAAAGTTGATTCAATGTTGATAGTAACTTCTATTTCCCCCTTTTAAAATGCTTTATAGACCTGATTGAATCGTTCCGTTACCAGCCCAAAACATCGCCTGCGACCCACCAGTGGTCGGGATCCATAGTTTGAGAATAGCTGATCTACAGTTTAAAATCCTCTTCCGCAGGTCGTTGTCCCTGTAAGGCCCCGGTGGCGTGAAAAGGAGAGGTTAAACTGAGACAAAGAAAGATCTCGTGTTTACTAGTTTTAAACCAGACATTTCATTATATTATTCATTATAGTGTATCTGTCCACCGCTGTGGTCTCGAGGTAGCGTGCTGCCTTGTCACGCAGCGGACCCGGGTTCGATCACCGGTCGGGGCAGATTTTCTGGGTGAGGTTTTTATCGGAGTTTTTCCTCAACTGTAAGACAAATGTCAGGAAAACTTTAAGGCCCAAACGGTCCCTGAAATCATATGGCCATCATCCTTATCATTATCATCATCATCCTTCACTGGTGTGGAAAGCAACGGGAAGCTACCACACCTACAATTCTGTAGTAAAGCTGCAAAGCATAGCATGAAAATGCTATGATTGCAGTGAAAGACCTACCCTCGGGCAGAATTACTATGGTTGGATGGATAGTGTATCTATTAATTTGATTTTTGCTTTATAATTAACTAGCTAATACCCGGCGTTCGCTGCTACGCCTAAATAAATTAAATGTGTTTTTATGTGGGTAGTTGAATAATTAAAAAGAAAAAATAATTATACATTTATATAGTAGGCCCCTAATTTTTTTTAGATACCCCGTGTTGATTACTCGGCGTTGCCCGGGAATCTACTTATCCCGATCTTCTTGGCATAAATGAGCTGAAAGACAAAAATGGTTATTGTGAGTTATCCATAAAAGAATACATATCGTGGGCTGCTACGCTTGCCCGGGAATCTAATCATCCCCATCTTATCGGCATCAATGAGCTGAAAAGTAAATATTGCCTTGAGGAGACATAATAGGAAACTATTGTAGTCTATTACTTGGATGGAGCAAGATCGGTTTTTTTTTGCTGACAAGCCTTTTTATTCAAAATTAAAGTATAAAACTATGGAATATTTACCTAAAGGTTCGTCTCCTCAACTTTATTAGTTATTTATCTGTAGCCCTTTCGGGACTAGTCCCATCATCAGCAGGATTCAAAACTGGTGTTTCACTGAAGATCTGGTAGAGGGGGTTACACGTACTGGGTTCGTTTTCGTTTATCAGATGGTCGTTGTTGTCATGAATCTTATAAAAGTTGACTTTTTATTCAGTTTCAAGTTATTTTACGATCTTTACATCAATTTAATATAAATGCCAGAAAATACAATATGGAAATTAACACGAATAAGACAAAATACTTAACAATATCAAAAGAACCAGTAAGATGCAAATTTGAAGTGGAAAGAAAAATTATAGAACAAGTGTCAGAATTTAACTATTTAGGTGTATTAATAACAAATGCTAAAATTTAATAAAAGAAGTAAAGAAACAAGCTGATAAAGGAGCACAAATATCAGGATCTATGAAAGATTTAATTTGGCGCAACAAACATATGTCAATAGAAAGCAAAACCTGCATATTCAAAACGATAGTTCGACCTGTATATGGAGCAGAAACTAGGGCTGATACAACAAAAACTAAACAAATAATAAGCACATGTGAAATGAAAATCTTAAGAACTATTCATGGTAAAACATTATTTGATAAAATACACAACACAGAAATTAGGGACAAATGCCATATTCAAGACATAACCAAATTTATTACAGATAGACTAAAATATTGTAATGGTCATATAGAAAGAATGGAAGAAAACCGGCTTGCAAAAAGAGCTAAAGAAGATAGATCAATGGACGGGAGAAGAACAAGAGGAAGACCAGCCAAGAGATGAATAGACAGTGAATGCACATCCAATACGTCTCTCTCCGAGGAGTGATTTTGGAAATAAACAGGATGAAAATCCTACAAATTAAGTTTAAGAAGAAGAAGTTATTTTACGAACCTGAAATTCTTCAGACTTGGGATCCACGGCTTAAAGTCCCTGACGGAGGACTTGTCCCTTGGATTTTTCCAGCCTAGAAATCGTTTGAACCCGCGACTCTCGAGGCTGTAGGCAAGGAGCATTACTACTAGACCACCCCATTAACATATAACGATATATGTATCGTATTGCATATTTTAGCGGATACAAGTATGAAAAAAAGGATTACTTATGTTTTCCGGGTCAAATATTCGAGGTTGGATTATGGTCAATAACGTGACAGATAAATATCGCTGAAGGTATAGGCCTATAAGACCGATACAAGTACCTCGAACCTTTCAGTTCTTAAAAGGGCCTGTGGGATCATTTCGAAAGGTCGTAACCAGTGGCCAGAAGCCAACCTTGAGTCGTTGACGCGGAAAACCCAAGAAACCTTTCGTTTTCATAACTTATATTTATGTAGGCCTATGTGTAGATAGGCTATAAGTATAAAACTCCTGGCGCGATAGGCCTAGAAAGCCCTTACCCTACCAGTCGGTTGCTGGCCTCACATCCACATGTGTAATCACGGAGGTAGATGATCATCCAGCCACTTTAGGGGTGACATGTGGTCAGCATGTCGAGTCCCCCAGCAGTTATAGCTGGTTTTGTCAACCTGGAACCGCTACTTATTGTAGCTACCCAAATGCCTCACGATGCTGGGTGGGCACCGGTCCCATACTGGCCGAAATACCATGAGAAAATAATTCCCTCATGGAGACTCGAAACAGCGCAAGTCCCGTAGCTCCGCGCGAAGGCTTCCTACCTTAACCACTCGGCTACGGCGCGGGACAAAGGCTATAAGTATATAAGCTTACATACCCCGTTAATGTTTTGTTGAACGTCCCCTGAAAATGAGCTTCTACTCTTTCAGGGAAAATATGTTAATAGCCTATTCAGGTTACTTGTAAAATCCGTAATGAATATAGTAAATAGATGCTTCCGTGTTCTAACAGCGTTCTGGAATAATTAACTATGACTCACTGGCACTATCAAACCCGGAGATTCGTGGCCGCGCGGACATAAGTTCTCTGTACAACCCTATCCGGAGCTAACATTTGTATTTTATCCCTGTAAAATCAATCTCCCTCAAATTATTGTTAATATTATTATCCCACCTCATTCTTCATCTGCCTACTGGATCTTTCCCTTCTTGTTTTCCTACAAGAAGTTTTCATCCCCTCTTTCATTCTCCATTCGAGACACACGTTACCTATGTGTCATAGCCTACAAGACTTTAACCGTACTTTTTATATTTTGTTCCCCATGAAGATCATGGTGTTCACTGTTTTTATAGTTTCATCCATTCACCCATCTTCGCGTTTGTTCGTCTCTCTCATGGGTCCAAAAATTTTCCTAAGCACTTTATTATCAAATGATCGTAATATTCAAGGTGTAGATCCTGTCAGAAGTAAATTTGTACTTGACAATACCATTTTGTAGCAAGTGAATTATTTTACATATCTAGAATGCATAACGGTCCCGCGCCGTAGCCGAGTGGTTAAGGCAGAAAGCCTTGGCGCAGAGCTATGGGACTTGCGCTGGTTTAAGTCTCCATGGTGGAAGAAATTTTCTCATGGTATTTCGTCCAGTATGGGACCGGTGCCCACCCAGCATCGTGATGCATTTGGGTAGCTACAATAAGTAGTGGCTCCAGGTTGAGGAACCAGCTATAACGGCTGGGGGACTCGACATGCTGACCACATGTAACCCCTACACTGGCTGATTATCATTTACCTCTGTGATTGACACATGTGGATGTGAGGCCAGCAGCCGGCTGGTAGGCTAAGGGCTTTGTAGGCCTGTCGCGCCAGGAGTTTTTAGGATGGATAAAGGAGAGAAGGGTGTAAATACAAAAATGTCAAAATATTTAAGGATTTTAGGGTTAATAAATTCTATCTTCAAGCCACAGTTTGTCCAAAAGCATTCAAAAACTAAAAGTGTATAAAACACTGGCTCTCCCATCTATTTTGTGTGGTAGCGAAGTACGGACATGAAACAGAAGGATAACTTACACAGAGTCTCAGTTCTGTTGAAATGAGATATCTTCGAAGCACTGCAGGACACACACTACTAGATCATAAAAAAATGAAGATATATTAGAAGAATTGCATATGGAACATTTAGAAAACAAAATTTCTGATTATAAGTCAAGACGGATGCAACATGTTCATCGAAAGGAGAATCACAGGATACCCAAGCAAATGTTAAGCTATCAACCTGCAGAAAGAAGAAGACAAGGACGTCCACTCAAAAGACTTTTGGATGGTGTTTTTATTGAGGCCGAAACAGGTCAACGAATGGCCTAAATTCGTGAATGGACTATGATCATAATGGTAATATTTTCTTTTTTTGGTTAATAATTGCAACACACTAAAATTTAGTAACCAGCATATTACTAAAACTACTGCCGCTACTGCTGTTACTATTCCATGACTCGACAGTCTGATAAAACCCTTGATCTCTCAGCCGACAGCTGGCCTCACATTCATATGTGGCATTTACAGAGATGGACGATCATTCAGCCAATATGGGTGATTCATGGTTAGCATTAGAGTCCCCAAGACCACAGAGTACCAGAGAAGAAAGTAGGCAAGTTGCGCGTACATGCCACAGGCGGCGCTAGTGTAATACAACTAACGACACCTAAATTTTTTCGGTTCTTTTTTTGGTACTAATATGAAATTCAGCACCGCCTGGTGGTAAAATTATGAATTATAATTATATAACGCCATCTGGTGAATAATCATGGAATTTAACTTTTATAGGAATAAATAACGTATTAATTAATCTTCATCATCATCATCATCATCATCATAGTACATTCACGAATTTAGGCCATTTGTTGACCTGTTTCGGCCTCAAGAGAAACACCATCCAGAAGTCTTTTGAGTGGACGTCCTGGTCTTCTTCTTCCTGCAGGTTGATATCTTAACATTAGTTTGGGTATTCTGTGATCTTCCATTCGATGAACATGTTGTATCCATCTTGACTTATAATCAGAAATTTTGTTTTCTAAAGATTCCATGTGTAATTCTTCTAAGATGTCTTCATTTTTTGTGATCTAGTAGTGTGTATCCTGCAGTCCTCCGAAGATATCTCATTTCAGCAGATCTAAGTCTCTGTATATCCTTCTGTTTCAACGTCCATACTTCGCTACCATACAAAAGAGTTGGAAGAGCCAGTGTTTTATACGCTTTCAGTCTTGAATGCTTTGGACTAACTGTGGCTTGAAGATAGAATTTATTAACACTAAAATTCTTAAAAATTTAGATATTTTTGCATTTACATCCTTTTCTTCTTCATATGAGATATTGCATCCTAGATATGTAAAATTATTCACCTGCTCCAAAATTTTATTGTCCAGTACAATTTTACTTCTGACAGGATCTACACCTTGAAATGCCATAATTTTTGTTTTTTTCTGTAGATATCTTTAATCCATATTCTTCTGTAATTTTGTTAAGTTCATACAGACCTTTCTGTAGATTATCTTCGGAATGCTATTATTATTTGGTCATCTGCAAACAATAGGGTGTTTAATTTTCTATTTTCTGATATTCTTATTCCAAATTTATATGTTTTGTTCCAGCAACATATTACTTCATTGATATAAATTGCAAAGAGTGTTGGGGATAGGGGGCAGCCTTGTCTCACACCACGATTTATAATTCCTTCTTCAGAAAATCTGTTATTTAATTTAATCTTTATGGTGTTGTCTTTGTAAATATTTTGTATGTTCTGCCGAAGTAAATTTGGTATATTTCTGTCTTCCAATATATTTAAGAGTTTTGATCTCTTGACTGTGTCGAATGCTTTTTCAAAATCTATGAAAGCAAAATGTGTTTCTAAGTTGAATTCTCTTCTTTTTTCAAGCAATAGTTTAACAGAAAATCTTAAATTGTGGAATTATGTATACCCGGTCTCTCAGACCTACACATTTTCTTTAATTTTAACAGAAAGGAAGAATGGAAATAAATAAAACATGTTAATTTATTTTCGTTTATTAAAATTTTAAAACGTGCATTATGAGCTCTTTTAATAAATATGTACAATTGACCTACCCCCTTATTCTCACATACATATTTTATACAATATTTATTAAATAACCTTAGCCATGTCGTACATCTGTCCATTATAAAGTCACATTTTTAAAATGTTTATTAGAAATGGCTGTACACTAACATCACTCTTCCTAACCTAACAAATCTTAGAATTTTATCACTTCTAGCAGGTTTATCTTTGAAAATAGATTCACATTAAAAATGTAAACAAGCTTGAATTTACTTACAAATTAGAGTAAAATAAAATCTAAGTAATGATTTTAACTTTCGATAATTTACAGTACCGTCTACATAGAACGAAAGGATAGCAGTTAAAAATTTAAATTTACAAAATGGCTAACTTCCCATAATCCCGAGTGAACACCGTTAAACACGCCGTGAACGACGCCGTGTGCCTTGCATTTGTTTTATTTAGTTACATATTCTGTTACTACGAAACAGCGCTACCATTGTAGTTTGCTCATTGTAGTTCATCGTAAACGACCGAAATTTTTTAGATGTCACTGTACTCAGTTTCCCCTCTATTCGAAGTTTCTCTATGCCCAAGACTATATATTTGGTTTTCCCAACTTGGAGCCACTCTGTATTGTAGCTACCCAAATTCCTCATAATGTTGGGTGGTCGCCGATTCCATACTGGCCCATATTCCATGAGAAAAATGTCTTCCCCCATAGTGATTCGAACCTGAGCACCAAGCTCTACACCAAGGCATGATGCCTCAGACCACACGGATACGGCGCGGGACATATCAGCACGAAATGTATAACTAGGAAACTCTCGTGTTAAAACATTTGGATCCTGAATTAATTTGCATTATTAAACATTCCGGCTGTGGTTCTGTAACTTATGACGTTACTAATATTTGAAATTATGAACCAAGTTTGCCTTGTGACATATGACGTTCAGATTATGAGGCAAAATGTATGACGTTACGTAATGTTTTAATTATGAATAAAGGTGTGTTCTGTGACGTTTAGATTATGAGGCTTTAGCTATGACGTTTTATTAACGTCTCAATAAATTATGAAATTTTGTATTATGACGCTTGAATTGAGGTGTGGTGCAGTGTGAGATAATGTGTTTTATGAAGTATGCTCTATATAATCGGTACCCAATCTGTGGTTCGCAAACCCCCAGGGGATTTTCAAAATATTTCAAGGGGTTCGCCAAAACCTTTCCGTAATGACGGGTTCCGAGGTACCTATTTTTGTTTCCTTCATTTCTGCGGCATTGTCATAATAATAATTTTATTATTATTCCGGCTTTTACAATGAATATACATTTTTCCAGTACCCATGTTCACAGTTAACTACACATTTGTTTCAACACATTTTTCCATTCTTGTCTATTCATCCATATATATCTTCTTCTATTTCCCATTCCCTCTTCGTTTCATTGATTCCCTGAATCCACGTAATATTTGGTCTACCCTTCTTTTTCTTTCCCTGTGGTTCCCAATCCATGATTATCTTAGTTAGTCTTCCTTCTTCCATCCTTCTAATGTGTCCGTACCAATTTAATTATTTCTTCTTTATAAAATCTAATATTGAATATTGTACCTGCATTTTTTCTTTTATATGTGAATTTCTGATTTTATACTTCCTGGATATTCTTGCAGCACGTCTCCAGTAGTCCATTTCAGTGGAGAGTATTTTTTTTTTCATTTGTGCATTTAAAGCCCACACATCAGCTCCATAGGTAATAATAATAATAATAATAATAATAATAATAATAATAATAATAATAATAATAATAAAGTCCACCGCTGTGGTCTCGGGGTAGCGTGCTGCCTTGTCACGCAGCGGGCCCGGGTTCGATCCCCGGTCGAGACAGTTTTTCTGGGTGAGGTTTTTTATCGGGGTTTTTCCTCACCTGTAAGACAATTATCAGGAAAACTTTAAGGCCCAAACGGTCCCCGAAATCATATGGCCATCGCAATCATCATCATTCATATTCATCTTAGGTTAAGTTTAGGATTAGGGACTCTCCTGACGCACCATTATCATCATAATCACCCATCATATCATCGGGGCAACGTAACCCCGCCTTCCAGGCGCCCCAACCTCAGAAGTGGGTTACAAGTACGCCATGCCAGGAGATAAACCAGGAATGTCGAAAGACAAACCTGGTTTGAAAAAAAAGTAAATAAATAATAATAATTATATTATTATTATTATTATTATTATTATTATTATTACTTTAAAATTAAGTTAACCCTATAATGCCCCTTGTTACATATGTGTAACATCGAGAATTTATCACATTATTTCCACAATAAATTAATATTTACCGCGAATGCCTGATTTACAACGTTAGGAATGCATTTTTGATTTCGCTACAATGGAAACATAGTTTGCCAGCTTCTTTGTGTTCTAACAATACAACAGTACCGCGAAAGTCGTTTTCTTCCTATTCCTATTTAAAAAATAAATAAAGAAACAGACTTTGTGCTGAAAGTGATTTGAGACTTTATTTAACTTCTGTGGTTGCAACTAGGCCTATACGTTGTGTAACTTTTAAACCGTATCTAGAGTAACTTTAGGTTTTAACCGTTATGGGTTAATGGTTAAGTTAATTTAAGGTTATTGAACATTTTGCTTGGAATTAAATTGTATGCATGTTTACTGTATGTACCTATATTAAATGGCAGTGGTTCGCCCAACTCAGTTATGGAAGGGGTTCGCGAGTCGAAAAATGTTGGGAACCGCTGTCCTATACCAATGAATTGTGCATTGGAGGACATTAAAACGCCTTGATGATACAGATTAAAGTCCGTCACGCAGAAACTGCGTAAACTAAGCTAATTCCTCAGATAGTCGAATTTGTGGCACGGTTCTGTTTTGCTGGTTTACGGAAATAGGCCTGTATTTCTTTTGTTAAATTGGAGAAACTCAATTTCTGAAGCCAGCATATTTAAAAGTTTCGGACCGCAGCGAAAACAAATCATCAATAAGCATAAGTTATAACCTATTTGCCTATTGTTGTATTGTAAGGTTGCCTAATTTCGTGAGAGTATTTTACATTTTTGTGCAAATTAGTATTTTAGATAATGGTGACAAAATATGGATAGCCTACAGGAACATAGTATGAATCTTCCACGGGATTATTTACCAAATTCATTCCAAACTCGTAATACAGTTGTCCCAAAATGCCTCGTTCTTTTTTCTAAGACAGGGATTCCCATATGCGTGACATGGTTCTTAAATAACGCTGTGAGTGAGTTTATAATTCCATGATATTTAAACATGCTTATGTAAATTAAAAATAAAACTGAATTCGCTGTTTATTAATGTTGATAATCGATATTACAATCTATATGAGGGCAAATACAAATATTGCATAAGTGATATCAAACGATATTTTATATTTAGGCCTATTTCCTCTAAAAATGAAATTAACATTCATAATATAGGCTAATTATCACTGCACATGGTGATAAAATGTCTGCAAACTAATACTGAATATTTGGAATAAAGAAGAAATACCAACAACCTGGAATGAAGGAATTATCTGTCCTGTGTTCAAGAAAGGAGATAAACTGTTATGCAATAATTACAAACCTATAACTCTCTTGAACATAGCATACAAGATTTTTGCAATTATATTAAACAATAGACTTTTGGAAATAATAGATGGGAAAATGAGTGAGGCCCAAGCGGGATTCAGACTAAACAGATCAACAAAAGACAATATCTTTGTAATGAAACAAATCTTTGAGAAATGTCACGAATACAATATTAACTTATATAATAGGCCTATATTTGTTGATTACTCCCAAGCTTTTGATACTGTACATCGAAACAAAATAATTGAAAGTCTAAGTGAATATGAGATACCTCAAAAACTAATAAAATTAATAGCTTTAACTTTGATAGATACCAAAGTACGATTAAAATGTAGCAACACACTCAGCGATGCGATTGAAGTAAACTCTGGGGTCAAACAGGGAGATCCTTTATCTACGACATTATTCTGTATAGTAATGGATATGGTCTTAAAACAACTTGATTTAAGAGGAAATATTTCAACAAGACTAAAACAATGTCTTGCATATGCTGATGATGTAATAATAACAGCAAGAACAAAAAATTCCCTACTGGAAACCTTTGACAAATTGAAAAATGAAAGTATAAAATATGGGCTTGTAATCAATCTAAATAAAACAAAATATTTAAGATGTATGAGAAATAAAACAAATTTGAATGAACTAACTATAAATAGTGACTGTATTGATCAAATTAACTCCTTTAAGTACCTAGGCACAATACTAAACGATAATAATACTGTTGAAGAAGAAATCAAAACAAGAATATCGCAAGGGAATAAAGCATATTTTGCTAATTTCGATAGGCCTATATTCAAAAGCAAATTAATATAAAAAAATGTTAAATTCAAATTATATACAGCAATAATAAGACCAATCATATGTTATGGAGCTGAAACCTGGGTACTAAAAGAAGCAGATAAATTAAGACTATTAACGTTTGAGAGGAAAATATTTAGAAGAGTGCTAGGTCCAGTAAAGGAAAATGGAACTTGGAGGTTAAGAAGGAATAACGAATTATACCTCAAGAATAATAAAGAAAATATAGTTAGTTTCATCAAATCCAAAAGATTGCAATGGTTTGGACATACACTAAGAATGCCAAAAGGAAGATTGCCGAATGATATTTTAAATTGGAAGCCACAGGGAACAAGACCAAGAGGAAGACCTAAGGATCGATGGGAGGATGACGTAATTGAAGATTTAAGAGAGATGGGGATTTTTTATTTGAAATCTACTGCACAAGATAGGGAGAATTGGCGTAAACTAGTTGAGAAGGCCAAGACATTCCACTGGAAGTCGTAGAGCCTGACGAAGAAGAAGAAGAAACAAATACACTAGTCCTACTTTCTAGCAAAAATATTGTTCTCAATAAACATAAGGATGAAATAATAATAATAATAATAAATAGTAATAATAATAATTTAGAGAAATAGCAACGAAAATTGAAAATACAGAAAAATCTTTATAATTTAACGAACAATGCAGACATTATTTAATGAAATTGGTTTCAACCAAATATCTACTTAGCCTAATATGTTTTAGCTAATAGGCATACTTATGTTAGCTTTATCTTGGCTTGTATGTGCAGTCATCCCATTATCATCCACCAGGGCATTGTTTTAGGTTTGGTTCTTTTCCCAGTTATGGATCTACATATTTTCCAAAGTTTGGAAGAATCTGATTGAATAGATATAGTAACAGATTCCCAACAAATTGCCATTAGCTTTAATTCGTCAAGAAATGTTTTAATTGTATTTAGTTTAATTTTGTTATATATACATCGGTATCCCTGTTATCTATGATTTCATTATTAATGACTCCTGCTCATCTTCATACTAAACTAGCGGACCCGGCCGACGTTGTCTTGTCCGAACGTTCAATTCTCATGTCATGGCCGGACGATAAAAATGTTTCTTTTTTAAACATAAAATTCACTAATTAATAAGTTCCCAAGAAAACTCCTCACTACCATCTGCGGTGTCCCTAGAAGCGTGCATTATGACGTCACATTGTTGTCGCGCAGAATATGTCAGTAATGCATATGACTATGCATCTGGCATAAACAAAAATTCTATTGCCCGATCGCAGCGCCACTTACCGGGTCCAATTGTGAATCTAAACCAATCAGGAACCTACTCAAACACACACAATTTCATCAAAATACGCCCAGTCGTTTAAGCAGTTTTTAATTTCGTATTTCAAGTAAACTGGGGCACGCCGTAGCGTAGTGGTTAAGGCACTGCGCTACAAGTCGGAAGGGGTCCCGGTGGGGTCAGGATTTTTAAACTGACCCAAATCTTCTGGCGGCACTATGGCCCTGGGGTCGACTCAGCCTCTAACGGAAATGAGTACCAGGCGCTTCTTCTGGTGGTAAAGGCGGCCGTCACGCAGGGCTGACAACCCGGCTGACATGAAGTGCCGATTGTGTAGAAAAAGTGGGAGCCTTAACCTCGTACTACCCCAAGGGCCTCCTGAGGCCTGTAGTGGGATTACTTTACTTTACTTTACTTTACTTTACTTTACTTTACTTTATTTCAAGTAAACCTCCACTTCTAATTGTCTAATTTCGCTCATATTTGGATAATATCTACCTCGGTTTATTTTAATAGGATATGAATGAGGTGGGAGAATAACATTAACTATGATTTGAGGGAAGTAGATTATACAGGGAATGATTGGAAAGCATTAGCTCAGCATAGGGATGTATGGAGAGCTTATGTCCGTGCGGCCATGAACCTGCGGGTTCGATAGTGCCAGTGAGTAAGTAAGTATAGGCCTACTGAGTTTTGGTGACAGTTAAAGCGATTTTTAAATTTTCACTTCAGGCGAAATCCTGTACCTAATGGTTTTAGAGTGTCCAATTGTGTATCTAAGCCATCCAGGGACCCACTCAAACACAAAAAAAAAGCCATCAAAATCGGTCCAGTCGTATAGGCATTTTTTTGATTTAGGATTTTAAGTAAACCCCCCTTCTAACTGTCGGATTTCGCGATAATTTTTGGATAATACATACCTCGGTTTATTTTTATAGGATTTATCGAGTTTTGTTGTGAAATATTGAAAATTGCGATAGCTAGAGCTATTTTAAAATTTTCGTTTCAGGTGAATTCCTACTAACTCACTGGTCTATCGAATCCGTAGGTTCATGGCAGCGAGGACATAATCTCTCCATACATCCCTATCCTGAGCTAATGTTTTCCAATCATTCCTTGTATAATCAACTTCCTACATATTATCGTCCTGCCATCTTTTGACGTTCGTTGTAATTACGAAGTATATCAATGCTACACTCCGTGTTCCACTCGATAAAGAAGTCGCATGCTATCGGAGATCGAATGGGCTAAGTAATACCAATAGAACAGTTAAAAATTTCCTCAAAAATGTAAATTTTATTTTTATATGTGGTAGGTCATGGCCCATTTTGTATGAAAATTTGATTGACCAAACACATTATTTTGCTATTATTAATAAATTTCTTATCCCCAACTCATATTTTACATTTCCATTTCTGATATATTCCTAATAATCAAGTTTTCACCTAAGAATCATTTTACATTATATTTTATGTTATGATACTCAACATTCGTTTTAAAATCTTAGTTCCTTGTGTTTTTCATACGTGGAGATTGTCGAATACTAATCAGAGAAGATATCTGTCATTTACAGATAATAATAATAATAGTAATAATAATATCAAAGGTCGTATTAATTAGATTTGTTGTGTATATTTTAACTATTTATAGTAGTGTGCTATAGTATTTGAAATTAATAATATTGCTCGATAGGTAGTGTACAATGGCTGGAAGTCCGGTTGTGATAGCTGCAACAGCAAAGCATACTGCAACAGTAAGTGAATTATTTCCTTTTCTTTATTATATCTGAATTTTATAATATTGACATTTATGCTCTCACTGTTCAGAAATTTGTGTGAATGTATGAAAGTTTTTCAAGTTAGGTCTACCCATTTATTTTCCGGTATCTATTCATTGTCTTGGCATAGCTCGTTTATGTTATAAAATTCAATATTAAGCTTCATTTTTAGCAATGTTTGTATTTATTTATCTCAAAATTGCAACTTCAGTAACGTTATTCATTTTGATTTACAGCTTATTTTTCTTCATGGACTTGGAGATACTGGGTAAGTAGACTTTGAACTTCAACATTTTTCTTGAGGACAGTTTCTCCCAACAAGTAGAGATTTTTGAACTAACATACATTATTATCTGAATTTTCGACATGCCAGATTTTTTCTTTTTAATTCTAAGAAATGGAGTCTTTTCAATTATCTAAGAGGAACTTTAAGGTTAAAGTGATGTTTTGCTAGAATCCATAATTGTTTTCTCAAATAAGTCTTGTTTTGTGTACACTGGTATTAAGTTTAGCCTTTAGAATTTATTTGTCGTTATATCAAATTTATGTTTTCAATTAGATTTTAATAATTGTTAAAGTAAAACTTAAACATACTTGTGTGATTGATATGTGCAGAAGTAAAACATTGAATCAATGTTTTTATTGATTAAAATCTACATTCCACCATGTGTAAGCTCCTACTTTTTTTTTTAAATTATTTCATTACAACTTATAAAGGCCACAGCTTAACATTTAATATTAGTGTGGGGTGAGGTACGTTATTTGCCGGTCACAATTCTACACTTACATTCTTATGCCTCTGAAGCACTAAACACTTGTAAACACTTTTGTACTGTTTTAAACATTTTGCAACAATCTTCAAGCTTTCTTTACAATATTTTATATTTATATATTTACGTAAAACATGATCGTGGATACATTACTTCCTTGCTATTTTCCCATGTTCCAATGTTGCCACCATTTGAAAATAATTTCAAACCATATTTAGTGTTAGTGTACGTAAAATTAGTTTATAGTTTATTAAATGATACGCATGTAAATTGTTTTGTTATGTTAGGAAATGGGAAGTTGGTTTACGTCCATTTTTTAGCATTTGGGAATAATATGCATGTAAATTGTTTTCTTTGGTTAGAAAATGGCAAGTTAGTTTACGTCCATTTTTTTTAGCATTTGGGAAGTTATTCCCAAAGTTGGTAACACCAACTGCAGAGCCATCTACCAGAGGCTGCGATTCTGTGGAACTTAGAAGAATTCATGTCTGCCATTAACCAACTTTTTCCTTAGTGTGTTCATAACTGTGACATGTGTAACGTAGCCTTTTTTTATGCATAATTTCAGTTACTGTATCTTGTTTTATTATTTGCTAATTATGTAAAAATAAAGACTTGAAAAAAGTTTAAATTATCTGGACCAATGAATTTTTTCTAAGTTTTACAGAATCACAGTGTGCATGTACAAATGCTTAAATTAACTTCTGCTAGATGGCAGATGTGTGAAATCAGTATGACCAATGTTCGCAATAAATTCCCAACCATGTTTATAAGAAAAGGATGTACACCAACTTCCGTCTTCCTAACCTAACAAAATAAATTACATGCATATTATTTAATTAATTGTAAACTAATCTGATGTATACTAACTTGTCCCATTGGAACCTAACAAAATGAAGTGAGTGAACATCCATTTTTTAAAATATATTTTTGAATGATCATCATTCCAATTTTCACCGATATCTCTGCCATCTAGTGGAAGTTTCTTTAGGCATTCATGCATGTACAGAACATTTCTGTAGAACTTTGAAACAATAATTTGAGATAAATGTGACAGTTTGCATACCGGTACATAAACAAATACTTAATAATTATAAAAATATGTTGTAAGGATCATTGCAATTTTTTAAAAATAGTATGAAATATTAGTAAAGATGGAAAAAGTACTAAGAGCAACAGTATTACAAGAATGTAGTATGGAAAATCATTGGTCGAGGTATTCTAAACTTGAGCCAAGACCCTTACTTGCATTGAGCATAATCCCAGGTCAAGGGATAAAATGAGATGAAGCCCGTTGGAATGTCTGCGATATACAAGAATACTAGTTGACTAGGCCTATTGCTCCATCACATGATGAAATGAAACGAATGACATAAGTGTGCAGAAGTGATGGAATTGAAGTTTTTGGCAAAGGAAAATGGGAGAAACCCCAAGAAAAACCTTCTGTGGTTCCAATTTATGCATCATGACCCCCATATGGAGTGACTGAAACATGAAGTTAGGGCTCAGAAGTGGAGAATGAATGTCTAGCTACTTACATCACAGAGCTACCTATGTAAAAAAAATGATAAAATTCTTTTAAAATTCTTCAATAAAGTTGGGTCTAGATATAGCTGTTTAAGACTATACAGTCTTAGAATTTGACCAAAGTTACATTTTGGGTAGATTTAAAGAATATTTTATCAATGTGAAGAGTCGAAAAGTATTTAAACTTTATTCCAAGATTTTGTACTTAATTACTAGAGACCGGATTGTATGCAACATAACAAGCTCAAAATATGCATGAAAAATGTTTAAAATATGCATGAAAAAGTCAATATATGGAATACCAAATAATAATAAAAAACATAATAATTATTAAATTATTTTTAGTCAAGACGAACAGACTAAAAATAATAATTAAATGAATCGTGATTTTTTCTTACCTCATACATCTATGTTTCTTTAAACACAGCACTGCAGTATCGGCGACACTTTGTCGTCATCGTCAGCTGTTTTCACGACAGTCGTGAAAACAGCTGACGATGACGACAAAGTGTCGCCGATACTGCAGTGCTGTGTTTAAAGAAACATAGATGTATGAGGTAAGAAAAAATCACGATTCATTTAATTATTATTAATTGAACCTCATAATGTTAAAAATTCCCAAATTTAATATATAAATAAAAAGACTAAAAATAATTTAATTTAAATAACCTCAAAATATCACTTCCTAAAATAAAATAATAATAATTTCTTTATTAGATATTTTATTTCTAAATTAACATAATAATTAATATTTTTTTATTATCTATTTATTAATATTATCATTTATCACTGATAAATGATAAAGTATCAATTAGTATCAGGCAAAAGTATTGTTCACAAATTAAAATATTCTACATTTTGCTACTATTGTAAACAGAAACTATCAGGTACTGTTCCAAATGTTCAGTAGTAAGGTCGTGTCTTTGATCGTTCAAATTATGTTTATAAACAGGACCGTTCTACGTTAACTGAAGTAATTGGCCAGCATTTGAATTTGGGTGCTATTTTGGCATTTAGTATTTCTGGCAAAAGCTCGCCCTTCCCATTTGTAAAATTATTAATTTGACACAAAGGTTCAAAGCCTGGGTTATCGTTCAAAATGTTTTCAAACTTTTTCTGAAGTTTGCTTGGGAATATCTCCGGAAATAAGGAGTTCAGTTGACGGATTTTATCCATTAACTGAATAGAATCAATTAACGCCAAAATCTTGAGTTTCAAGCTTTTTAATAGTAGCAGGTATATGGGAAAAATTAGTGCTAATCACAGCAATATATTTTTTTTAAATACTGGAATCGTTAAATGCTTCTTTGCACTGACAAACTGCCAAAGCCTCTGCACTATCGAAATCGTTTACTACACTTTTGATGGCCTAGAAATGTTCATTGTAAAACAACAGATTTTTAAAATGTTATAAATATAGCGCAGAAATATGCATTATCACTAGTTTTTAGTAAAAATATGCAATAACAGGTGAAAAAGGGTCAAAATATGCATGCATATGCAACATGCAAATACATATAATCCGGTCTCTAGTAATTACCCTCCATTTTATCCCTGTTGTGTGCTATAGTGTGATCTTGTGTCAAGAAATTGTCCAGTTAGAATATGAAACTTACTGTAGAACTGAAAAATAGTTTACTCATTCACAGGGTTGATTTGTGTGAATTTAATGGGTTTTAATTTCCTTCTTTTCATACAAAACCATGTCAATCAAATTTTGCCACTTTTAACTAAGATTGAAAAGAAATAAATATTTAGATATTAATTATTATTTGTAGGCAATTAGTACAGTAGCTAGGACAATAAGATATTGTTTTGCACTAAATATGCAATTCCAATGTATTCACGGGTGACATGATACAGTAATATTATTGTAGTTTCTGTATATATGATCATTTTAATTATCATTTTGCTTTCACAGAATGAGGTCTTTAGGGGATTGTAGCACAAATAACTTCTTACCATGATGTTTTTATTATTGATTTAACATTTCTCACTGAAAGATAAATTATATTTGAAGAGAAAAATTTTTTCGCCTAGACCGAGACTCGAATCCGGGACCCTTGGCTTTTCGGGCCAAGTGCTCTACCAACTGAGCTACCGAGGCGAGTTACGATGTAGATGCAAATTTTTCTCTTATATACGTTGTAATTCCCTATTGCCAAATGCTTTTGAAACCATTGCTTCTATCTTTCTATCGGTCTAGGCGTAAAAATTTTTCTCTTCAAATATAATTTATCTTTCAGTGAGAAATGTTAAATCAATAATAAAAACATAATTAGAAGCCTTACTAGCTTTATAAAGTAATGTTAAATTCCCAATAAATTTCTTAACTAAAAAGCCGCCATTTGCAAAGATAGAAGCAATGGTTTCAAAAGCATTTGACGATAGGGAATTACAACGTATATAAGAGAAAAATTTGCGTCTAGATCGTTACTCGCCTCGGTAGCTCAGTTGGTAGAGCACTTGGCCCGGAAAGCCAAGGGTCCCGGGTTCGGGTCTCGGTCTAGGCGAAAAAAAATTTTTCTCTTCAAATATAACTACTTACCATATTTAAAAAAAATAGCAAAAAATGTAGAATGCAGGTGGAACCTGGTGAACATATATACGGTATATACAGTGTGATCAGTATAGCACTGGACAGCAGATGCAGGGTTTGTGTTGTGCGGTGACGAAGGCTTACACGTGCAGACACAGAACTTGAAATGTGCGCAGACTCGGCAGTATACAAGCACATTCCATTCATTCACGATCGCAGTCAGATTGTATGCTTCGAGCGGATAAGGTGCTGGCTCACTTTTCCTTGTGTACTGAATGGCGTGTGTATAAGTTATTTCAATTTTAAAATTTGTATCTTATAAAACAGGCGTGTATAAGTGTAAACTGAATGACGTGTGTGTAAGTGTAAAGTGTAAACTGTATAATGGCTAATAATTTTTCTACTGAACAATGTGTATTTATTTATGATCAGTATTTGTTAACTCAGTCTGCCAGCCAAGTACAAAGACTTTTTGAAACACAATTCCCGGGTGTAAAAATTCCATCACATTCAACAGTCCATAATCTGTACAACAAATTTTATAAAGAGGTGTCAAAAAATGTATGGACAACGAAGGTGAACAGTTCCAGCACCTGCTTCAATAAAGTTGGTAAATACTACAATTTGTAAAATAGTTACGAAAATGTGTGTGGTTGTATCATCGCGATCCTACGCTGTCCATTCCCTGCCGCGAGTGCGTCAGCAGTGTATAGTGAAATCCCCGCATCTGCTGTCCAGTGCTATACTGATCGCACTTTATATATACACTGCTGTTTTCTAAAAAAAAAGTTTGTTGGTACTCTGCGCTCAATAGAATGCAATGACAATTACTGTAGTTTCCAATATAGCTTATTATTATTATTATTATTATTTTAAATGGTTTTTTATTGAACAACTATACAATAACATAGTGATTAATATTATATAGCATTACAACAGTTTCCAAATTAACATCGGTTCATGGCTGCTGTAGTCTTCATGCCTTCTTCCTTTACTCTTGGAGTTAGTAGCAAGATGTATGCCTTTCATAAACCACGAGCTATACTTAACCCATATATATAATTTAACCCTAATTATATACCAAGAGGACGAAGATCACTGGGCCGTCCTATGAAACGCTGGAGGGAAAATTTTCTATAGGATCGTAACAGGCCTTGGCCTAATACTTGGAAGGAAGAAGGAAGAAGAACCCTGGTGAAGTGAAAGAGAAGATCTTACAGTCTTAACTCCATCGGGTAAAATAAACAAATTGGTTTAAACAACTGCAATGGAGGACCAACCAACTTGACGAACACCAGATTGCTGACAGTAAAAAGATGCAGTGAAGCTCTTGTAGGTGTGGTGATGAGATTCATTGGCGAAAAACTAAATTCACGTTCACTAGTGGATGTAGGAACACATTTCACTGCATTGGGAAGAGGGAAAGAGTGATGTTGGCATTTTCTTCTTCATCAGATAATCCCGAAATCCTCAAAGTTTCCCTCTTTCTAGAAGTAAAAAAGATGACATTAAGCTTTTTTAAGCTTGTTTTGCCATTTATTATTCCAGGATTTTGAGGGCAAGTTGATGAGTCCAACACTTCTGCACATTCAGAGATACCAGTATCCTCTAACTGTAGCAGATGATTTTCCATTTGCTATTTTAGAGAATCATAAAATCTGCTGGGTTCAAGATGTCTGCATTTCGTTCCCTTTTCCATTGTAATTCATCTGAAGTTCATCTGTTCTTATGCTTTGAGAATTTTGCAATAACGAGGACCACAGTTTAGTTGCATGTCACCAGTGAATATTCAATTGGAGAACAAATGACTTTTAGTGTCATGTTGGCCGAAGTTATAACACACGTTTCTGCTAGAGCCAATTGCCAAGATGTTTGTTCACATATAAGAGGATTCTATCCCAAGAGTCCACCTACATTAGTGGATAAAACACTTCACAAACGTGCATTGTACATTATTTTTTGTGCGATGGTGTTTTCAAAATAATAAATAATAGTAAAATAATAACATCTTTGTTGGAAATATTTGCGTTCATTATAAACAATTGACTAATGTTAACAGTGTGGGCAATGTTTATTAGTTGAAACTACAGGAGGTTATGAGACCAATTTAGTGATAAAATGGCAGCAAGCGTGTTTTTATTGTTTTATATTGTTTCAAATAAAGTTCAATTCATTTGATATGCAATGATTTGTTCATATAATGCATATTAACACTACCTTTTGGATATTTTTGTATATACATTTTATGTAGTAAACATAGAGGCAGTGGTTTTTCTTCCCACGTGCGTTTTGTAATATGTAATATTACAGTATAGTTATTTTATTATAGTATAGTTATTTTGTTGGCAACTCCAAAATGTAGGAAGTTGAACTTTCAATCATGCTTTCAATCATGGTCACCATTGCTTTAAGTACGACAAAACGCACTATCGTGCAAAAAATGTTTGTCCTATTAAGTTGAAACAAAGGCCACATGGCCTTAACTCTACCAGGTTAAATAAAATAATAAAATTAATATTTCTCTTGAAAATATGGTATTTGACTATGAACACAGTACTCTGATTTCTTGCATTAGACAACACCAAAAAAAAAAAAAAAATCAGTTATGCAGATATAGACTAACTTTGAACTGAGCTTGCTCAGATATTTACGAAATTAAAGAAATAGTGATTAGTAGCTTACACAAGTCTACATTTTAAATCTATTTATCAGATGATTTATTTAAAATAGGTGTTTCTAAATACATTTTTTACACTGATTTCAGAAATTATTTCCAGGTTTTTACACAAAATAAGAATTTACATTTTCATGATTTTAGCTACTATAAGCACAAATATATTCAAACTTCATTTCACGTAAAATAATTTTTTGTTAAAAACACGTGTTAAAAATATTGTAAAGAACTGCCCTAATAATTTCATGACTACCTTATAACAAAACAGAAGACAAATGGTGTTCCATTAATTTTGAAACCTTCTCTTCTTTGACTTGCTTGAAGCTCCTCCATTTTTAGTCTCCCTATTCAACATTCAACAGTAGTCGGCCATGATAGTTTCATTCCATGTTCCTTGGTACCTTCTCTCTATCTCTTTAATATCCTGGTGAAAACGTTCACCTTGCTCTTCACTATAATGTCCCAGATTTTTGGGAAAGTAGTCGATATGGGAATATAGAAAGTGAACTTTCACACTCATGTTACAACTCAACTTTTTTAAATTTTCCAACATTTTTCCACAATTGCCTTGTAATTAGGATCCTTGTTATTCCCTATAAAGTTATCAGTAACAGATCGGAAAGCGGTCCATGCTTCTTTTTTCTCACATTCATTGGTTTTTCAAAATCTTCATCCTTCATCAGTTTCCTTATTTCAGGACCAACAAAAATTCCAGCTTTCAATTATTTTGTGTGGTGGATGGAAATTTCTTACAGAGATACTCGAAGCAAGGCCCATCCTGTGGAATAGCCCTTACAAACTGCTTCATCTAGCCGAATTTGATGTGTAGTGGTGGATGCAGGACTTTTTGAGAGTCTACAAGTGGTTCATGTAGGATGTGTTTAGTTTCAGACACAAATTTTCTCCACTCTGGCCAAACGTTTACACTCCAGTGTTTTTGCTTTGCCCGACTGTCCCATCCACATAGAAAGTATGGCATTTTTGTGAAACCAGCTTGTTGCCCTAAAGTATTACTATAACTTTAAAGTCACCACAGATTAGGCACCAGTGTTCCTCAACTGGATACTTGTTAACAGCAACTTCATGTTTTCAAATGTCTCCTTCATCTGAACTGAATGGGCATTAGGAATGGACCCATAAACATTCCCTTTTATGCAGTAACACACTTTCAGACTCCTCTTAGACGAGTCTATAAAAGGTCTCAATTGAATAGGACCATGCTCGGTGTCATAGAAGTGCATTAAGTCGTTTATGTTATTGCAGTAAACCAAGCAATCATTCTATGAGAATAAAGGAACTAGTTCTTTTTCTCTGTGTCTGTACAATGAGTAATGTATTCCTGGTTTCAGAAGATTCTTACTTTTAAGCCGTGAGCCAAGTAGTTCTGCAGATTCCTTTGGCAAATTCAGATCACACACTACATCATTAAGGGCACTTTGAGATAACCATTTTGGTGTAAAGCAGTCCTCAGGCTGATATACATCAGTATCATCATCAGTGATTGCATCAAATTCACTTTCAACATCATCTTCTGTCAGGTTCTCCAAAACAGCTGGAGGAAGTGGAACAAGCAGCTCTTCTCCATGTGGAACTGGCCTAATGACTTAAGGGATGCTTGGATATATTGGTTCTCATTATTTGAAATGCACCCCTGAACATTAAGCAAACAGAAGTAACAGTCATTAAGGTGATCTTTAGGCTCCCTCCACACCATAGGAATCACAAATGGCATGCATGTATTCTTTTCTTTTCTTTTGTCCAAAATCGTAACCTCTCAACGCAATAGTGGCAAACAATAGCGCAATAGCGATGCCCACACCTTGTCCTGGTCACCAAGTTTCACTTTAAAATAAGCTTTTTTCAAAAAGTCTGTAATATCCGTTCTTTGCTTAAGCATTGTATAATTTCCACAAATATAGCAGAAAACATTAGGATTGTTCACACACTTGTGTGTAGACATTGTCATACTTGCAGTCACAATAGAGAGATAAAATTAGAACAGCATTCATAATGCAAGTGTCTGAGATGAACAATGCTTCCAACATCATGCAATAACAACCTCAGCAGCAGTTGTGCCAACCTAAAGGCTTAAGAGGCCTGAATTGACAAATTTCTCTCCAATAATACTCATTACCTTCTGGCACATATTATACTCTCACCAATAAATATTTGAAAACAGATTAGGTCCATTGTGAAAAAACTGTACGTGGTTGAAGAAAACTAGAACAGTTCTGGAATCAGCATAAAAAAGTGAACTAATATAACATATTAGTTCCCAGTCATCTGATTTTATGCAGACTAGTGTTATCAATCGATTCAGGTAGATTAGTGATTACCATGTCAGCCACTATGGTCTAGTGGTTATGTTCTTAGGCTCTAGTCCCAAGAGTCACAGGTTCAAACCCAAGGTCGATGAATTTATTAGAATGAAAAAATCCAAGGAACAAGTCCTCCAGAAGGGACTTTAAGCTGTGGATCCTGAGTCTGAAGATTTTCAGGCTAGAAATTATTCAAGTTGATCTAGAAGTTAGAGTTTTCATTTACATTGAAAATTTTATCGTGAAATTCAATATAACTTGATTTAATTATAGTTAATTTTATAAGTATTTAATTGGATAAGTATTTTAAATATAATCACTTGCTTTGTATTCATTATAAAGGGAATTATAAGTGTTATAGTTATTTGTACTGTGAAGGATAATGATTAATATACTTCAAAAGTTTATTTAAATTTTGTACCTTGTGTACCAGGATTAATTAATATTTATTTTTGAAAAGAGTAATCTCAAATTTTTTGAAGCTATTAAATTCATTAATTTATTGTTTTAAAAATATTAGTAATAGTTTATTAGTGGTGATATGTTAGATGGCAAGAAGGATATCTGGTTTTATGGGAAATAATTTTAATTTAGAACTTTTCATTCTCTAATGTTGTTATTGTTGATTAATTTTTAGGTCTAGTTTAGAATAAATAGGAATGGACTTATTTATATATTTTTATAAGTGATTTTATATTTTTAAATATTTTAAATTTAAAATTGGTTATTAATTTAAATGTGTTAAAATTTTACTTTGCGGATTGTGACTTTTTCTTACTTTAAAGTTTTACTGTAACATTTTAATAATCGAGATAATAATAATAATAATAATAATAATAATAATAATAATAATAATGATGATTAAATTAGTATATTAAGAACTAGTTTATACTTGATTTGGTAAATTATTTTGAGGAATTAGGCAAAAGTTTACTCATTGTATATAAAAAAAATGATAAAATGTTAAGTATTATGTATATATTAAGCCTGATAAAACAGGCCTCTAAGCAGAATTTACCGACTATCATTATCCAAGTATGCAATACATTAGTTGCCTACTAGATTTCTCATTAGGTCAGTATGCTGACTGCATGCCATTCATGACATCTGTAGAGAAATAAAGCAAAACTGAATTAGCTTGCTGTAGAAACTCCTGTGAAGAAGAGGTTACAGCTAGATTCAAAAGGCCGAAAACTAATTAGTAAGTAAATATAATAAAAAACAATAAAACCAAAACAAAAAAAGAAAAATTATCAGGTGTATATAAATTGAAGTGTGGCACATGTGACAATGTCTATATAGGACAAACTGGTAGACCTTTTATCTCTCGGATAAAGGAACACATGAGAGCATATAACAGAAATTTAGAAAATTCAAAATATGCTAACTACCTATTCCAATTTAATCATTGTTTCGATCCAAATTTTGAAATTTTACATATTTGTGATAAGGGTAAGAAGTTAGATCTTTTGGAGGCTGTAGAAATTAATAAATTTAAAAGTAGTAAAAAACTGTTAAATTCTCAACTTGATTTGAATGAATCCCCTTTGTTAAATTTAAAAATCATCATCATCATCATCATCATCATTGTACATTCACGAATTTAGGCCATTTGTTGACCTGTTTCGGCCTCAAGAGAAACACCATCCAGAAGTCTTTTGAGTGGACGTCCTGGTCTTCTTCTTCCTGCAGGTTGATATCTTAAAATTTAAATAAATATTGTTGTATTGTTGCTTAGATCAGTTGGAACACAATTCATAATTTGTTAACATGTCTGAAGAAGGTACAGTGTACCGAAACAGCTGTCACTGAATTATACAATAAATATGAAAATCAAATAAAACTACATTTTATTTTTATTTAATTAATAATTAGTAAGTTGTTGCCATGCTTGACTCTGGTTCCAAGGTTCATGGATACAAGTCTGACCAGGGTTTTCAGGGCATAAAGACCTGAGCATGGGTTCCTTTGGTAGGAAACTAAAGCCCTGGGTCCCATGTTGTAGATTTATTGCATGTAAGAGAACACATTGAGCATGAAAAAAAGAAAGATTCTCTTGGCATAATTTGTCGTCCTTCAATTCCTACTTTTAAATTATTATGCAAAATATCGTAGCTGCTAAATAAAAAACCAACCAATGTATGAAGAGGATTTAATGCATTGGCCTACTTTCTTTACCAAACCATTTACTTAATCTAATTGTAGGTCATTATTTTGTTATTATTATTATTATTACTATTTTTATTTCTTTCCCTTGTCAAATTTATATTGTGTAGCCTATATCTATTATGTATCATTAATCATAATTTTTATTGTATGTATAATTTAACCTGGTGAAGTGGAAGAGAAGACCTTACGGTCTTAACTCCATTAGGTAAAATAAATAATAAATAAAAATAAATAAATCTCTGCATAATGCTGTTTTGATAGGTTATTTACTCATGATTCATGAATATGGCCTTTATTGATGTTAGTTGATAAAATTTAATTGTATCAGTAAATATCATATGAGTTAAATAATTTTGTATATTTGTATTATTTTCAGGCATGGTTGGGCTAGTGCCATGGGTGCAATTAGGATCACCACATGTTAAAGTGATCTGTCCAACAGCGTAAGTATATACACATTATATGGTTGGTATCTAATGTCAAGCACTTGACAATGAAATCATTTACTCTCTTACACTTCAAAATTTAGCAGGAAGGCTGGTCTCTTCTAAAAAAGCTGGGCAATGGATTACCTATGTTAAACCAACATTAAACCCATGTCTCCCGTTACTGTTTCTGGACTCACAGTTTGTAATGTATACAGTCATGTAGCTTTTAACAATATTTTAATTTTAAATTGAAAAATGGAAAAGGAGGAGGAATTGTCTAAATATTAAAAAAAAAATGTATTATGTTACTATTCTGTGTCCAAAGTGACCCACCTTTAACATAAATATATATTGAACTATTATAGGGTGCTCTCAAGGTAGCATGCTGCCTTGTCACACAGCGGGCCCGGATTCGATCCCCGGTCGGGACAGTTTTTCTGGGTGAGGTTTTTATCGGGATTTTTCCTCACCTGTAAGACAAATGTCAGGAAAACTTTAAGGCCCAAACGGTCCCCGAAATCATATGGCCATCATCATCACCATCATCCTTATTTTCATCATCATCCTTCACCGGTGTGGTAAGCAATGGGAAGCTACCACACCTACAATTCCCTAGTAAAGCTGCAAATCATAGCATGAAAATGCCATGATTGCAGTGAAAGACCTGCCCTCGGGCAGAATTACTATGGATGGATAGGGAATATCACTATGTACAGAATATGAGGCAAGGTCTTCTTCTTCATCGAACCAAGTCTTAGGCCTGTAGGCCTGTAACAATCTCACTGATGAATTTTGTATCCAGCATTTCCTTGGACGGTCCAGAAATCTGTTCGCTATTGGACAATAATGAAGCATAGCCTTGGAAAATATCTGTATTCATTTGTCGCAAATGATTCATCCAGTTGTTCTGGTATCTATGTATGTATTCAATGACCTGTTCTAAACATAGTTCCTTCAAGATATCATCATTGTGTTTGTAATCCCATTTGGTATATCCTGTTGTACATCTCATGAATCTCATTTCACTAGAAGTTATTCTGCTCTATTTCCTCGAAGTCCATGCCTCACTGCCATAGCAAAGTGTGGGTCTTGCTAAGGTTTTGTATATCTGTACTCTGATATCTCTCTGGACTAGCGATGGTTTCATTACTGAATTTATTATTCCCATGGTTTTATTAAAATTAATAATTTTATTTGCTATGTCTACTTCATCCAAATATGTTAATGTGTATCCAAGGTAGATAAATGAATTTACTCTTTCCAGTATTTTTGAATCTATACAAATTTTGCTACGTACAGAGTACATCCCTTGAAAAGCCATTACTTTTGTTTTCTTGCTATTGATTTTCATGTTATATTTTATGGCTATTTTGTAAAAATTATATACTGAATATTGTAATTCATCCTCTAAGGGTACCACTAATGCAACATCATCTGCAAAAATTAATGTATCTAATTTCATATTTCTATTCAATTGTATATGTCCATGATGTTGTTCTCTCCATTCTTTAACTATCTGTTTCATATATATATTTTTTTTCAAATGCCCCAGGTCTGTCTTTCGACATTCCTGGTTTCTCTCCTGGCATGGCGTACTTGTAACACACTTCCGAGGTGGGGCGTCTGGAAGGCAGGGTTACGTTGACCCAATGATATGATGGGTGGTGATGATGATAATGGTGTGCCAGGAGAGTCCCTAATCCTAAGCTTAACCTAAGATGAATGTGAATGATGATGATTGCGATGGCCATATGATTTCGGGGACCGTTTGGGCGTTAAAGTTTTCCTGACATTTGTCTTACAGGTGAGGAAAAACCCCGATAAAAACCTCACCCAGAAAAACTGTCCCGACCGGGGATCGAACCCGGGCCCGCTGTGTGACAAGGCAGCATGCTACCTCGAGACCACCGTGGTGGACTCTGTTTCATATATATATGATAAATAAAAATGGTGATAGAGTTTCTCACTCCTATATGAATTTCCTGCCATTGTGATAGTTTGTCACTTCTTACTGTAACTAGATTAGATTAAAACTATTAATAGAAAAACAAAGAGAATTCAATGAGGCAAGGTAAAAATTATAATAATTTTTTTATATACAGAATTTTAATGTTTACACATCTTTCTGTGCCTAAAGTTTTATTTTTCTTCTCCACTCGTCTCTATCCATCCACTACATGTCCTCCAGTCCTCTTCTTCTCATTCCAGTTCTTATTTCTTGCATCCACGAGTTTCGAGGTCTTCCTTTCCTTCTTCTTCCAGGTGGACACCATTCCAATGTTTTCCAGGGTTCAGTATGCCCAGCTGATAGTACCCTGAGAGGGCCCCTTATCTAGGGTACAGATACTGCTGCCTTGCAGTTCGTCATTGGTTTGATAAAGGCTAGAGGAAGAAAACCTTGACCAAAAATCACCTGGTCCTCCAGGTTGGGGGTTGATGCATCAGACCAGCTCCCTGTTCATTAAAAAAAATAACAATGCTAAAAAGCCTAAAGTTATAATTATAATTAATATTTTATTCCTTTTCTTCCAGACCTACTATGCCAGTCACTTTAAATGCAGGGTTTCGGATGCCATCATGGTAAGTAAACAAGCTGTCAGCAGTATATAAGTCCCTATGAATAATCTTTTTTTTTTTTTATTCTGGAAAGAGGAAACTAACTAAATGGATAAAAATCGGTCCCGCGCCGTAGCCGAGCGGTTAAGGTAGGAAGCCTTGGCGCAGAGCTACGGGACTTGCGCTGGTTCGAGTCTCCATGGGGGAAGAAATTTTCTCATGGTATTTCGGCCAGTATGGGACCGGTGCCCACCCAGCATCGTGAGGCAATTGGGTAGCTACAATAAGTAGCGGCTCCAGGTTGAGGAACCAGCTATAACGGCTGGGGGACTCGACATGCTAACCACATGTCACCCCTACACTGGCTGTTGATCATCTACCTCTGTGATTGACACATGTGGATGTGAAGGGCCAGCAGCCGGCTGGTAAAAGGGCAACTGCTGAAAAGTGGAAAGACCCTCAATCGGTTCGGATAAAAATCGAATATCAACTGTTCACAATATTATTTTTAATACTTTTGAAATTATTTATGAATGACCATTGAGGTTATTATATAAAATGGTAAAATAATAAAACTTGTTGTAATTAATGTTTTATTATAGGAAGTAATATTTTGAGGTTCTTTTAATTAAATTATTATGTGCCTGTCTATCTTACCTCAATATTAATGTTGATTTGTTCTTGAACATGTTTCAATTAATTCTTAATCATCTTCAGCATCTTGCTCAGGGCGAGATGCTGAGGATGATTAAGAACTAATCGAAACATGTTCAAGAACAAATCAAACATTAATATTGAGGTAAGATAAACAGACTCATAATAATTTAATTAAATAAAATTTGTGCCTGCAATGTCAGTCATCCTCAACAAATAAAGTACCATTAAAATACAGTATTTTAATGGTATTTTATTATATTTGAAGAGAAAATTTTTTTGTCTAGACCGAGACTCGAACCCGGGACCCTTGGCTTTCCGGGCCAAGCGCTCTACCAACTGAGCTACCGAGGCGAGTTGCGATCTAGACACAAATTTTTCTCTTATGTACATTGTAATTCCCTCGTGCCAAATGCTTGAAACCGTAGCTTCTATCTTTTCAAATGGCGGCTTCTTTGTTAAGAAGACATTTATTGGGAATTTAACACTACTTTATAAAGCCAGTAGGGCTTCTATTGATGATTTTATTATTAATTTAACACTTCTCACTGAAGGATAAATTATATTTGAAGAGAAAAAATGTTCGCCTAGACCGAGACTCAAACCTGGGACCCTTGGCTTTCTGGGCCTAGTGCTCTACCAACTGAGTATTTTATTATTTGTTATACATTATTTTAATGCTATATTATTTGTTGAGGACGACTGACATCTCAGGTACAAGTTTGATTATTTTAACATTTTATAAATTATTTTTAATCATGTGTATCCCTATCTCAAAATATGGAGTATTAACTCTTCTAAAATATAAGTATATTCAATACAAGAAGTGTGTGTGTGTTTTAATGCAACCCATTGTTCTGTTTGTGTTTTGAGTTCTGCTCTGGTAGGAACTCTGGTAGGAAAGATGGCATTAATGTGTTTGGTCTGTTTTCAATTTATGCTACACTTTGACATACTACTTAACATAGATGTGTTCTTGTATTGTGTACAGAGAGGAGTGTAGGATGAGTGTATGTGTATTTGTGTAGTGTAAAGTGTGCTGTGTGTGCTGGATGATGATAAAGAGAAGGGAGATGGTGAAGCCCAGTGCTGGCATATAACCTACTTCTATCGAAAAGCACCAAGGGACCGCTAGGCTTAACGTCCCTATCCGACAGGAGAATCACTATTAACAATTTATACTGCATAGAGGTTTGCAATTTAATGCAGGAATCTGGTGCACAATGTAGTCACCTGTCCTGGCCCGTGATTGAAAATTTTATAAAATTTTCAACCCTGCTGGGTATCAAACTGCATGGGTTAAAAAGAATTACTATATAATGTGTGCTCTGAGGTCCCGTGAATATAACAACTATAATACATAAAGCTGCTATGATAAAGCTCAAAGTCCTGGGTTCCAGTAAACTCGAATACATATACATGTTATATTTGAAGAGAAAAATTTTCGCCTAGACCGGGACTCGAACCCGGGACCCTTGGCTTTCCGGGCCAAGTGCTCTACCAACTGAGCTACCGAGGCGAGTTACGATCTAGACGCAAATTTTTCTCTTGTATATTGACATAAAGATTATAGCGTAAACAACAAATGTCCATTAATATGACCTAATATAATATATTGTGTATCTAATGTGAACCAAAGAGCAAAATAGATTAACCATATAAATTATCCAGAGTATCTGTGGCTGGGCCATATTTCATGAAGATGTTTCACTACTCTGAATTGGCAAACTATAATAATAATACTTTATTTATTCTGGCAGAGTTAAGGCCATAAGGCCCTCTCTTCCACTCAAACTACTAGGCACAAATAATAATAATAATAATCCATCAGCATTTACAAGAAACTATCTATATCAAAATAATCTAAGCTGAGCATACTGTTCCTAATCATGAGTCATGAGCATGGGGAGCGTTTAACTATTGTACTGTACTAGAATATACTAAGGTTCAAGTGGTGATTTAGAATACAAATAATAAATCAGCATGTCAAATAATATAGAAGTGTATTTCGAGTAAATATATATGAGTCAAGTATGATAAATGAGATATAAATAAAATCAATAACTTCTTTACAAACATGAAATGAAATGTGTTCTTTAGTAGTCTTAGAACTTTTACATAATAATAATAATAATATAATATAATGATCCATATCAACAACATTCAATTCTCCATTCACTCATAAATAAACTTCGGTTCCTCACAGCATCTTCATGCAAACTCGCAATGCTGGATGGCGTAGGGACCCACAACTCGGCAATCCTCTCTGCAACGAAACTTTAAACCCTGCCGGAAAACTGCCTGTCAGTCTGACCCTGGTGACTGAATGACTGATGACTGACCCAGGGCCATTGCAGAACTATATTACATGCAGCGCGTAACGAAAGGAAGAGGTGGGGAAAGGGCGAGTTCAGGAATAGGATGGCATAGATATACACAGGCTATATCGGTGAGACAGAGATATTGCTAAGGCAACACACAGAAAACTGGACATGATGCAAAACCTGGGCTTGCTAGTCAGAAAGCAGGCATGCTATCACCTGAGCCAGCATGTCAGACAGAAGGAGGCTAAGTGCTAGCACCAGATTTCACCTTCTCCCTTCTCTTCTTCATCATCACCTCTCATATGATAAATTTTACACTACACAAATACACATACATACACTCATCCTTTACTCCAGTCAGTACAAGAATATACGAGGGCGGATCGGAAAGTAACGCACAATAATTTTTTTCTGCCTTGGTATTGCAGCTAGAATGTTGAAATTTCACAGAGATATAGTTTGAAGTTTTCACTACAGATGGTATTTTTTTCTCAGGTGCACCTCTTGCGAGAGAAGCTTGAACTATGCAACAAAGATGGCGCGCATGCTACAGTCGTCCACCTGTGAGGAACAGAGAAGTGTTGTTCGATTTTTGTGGGCCAAAGGGCATAAACCCAGTGAAATTCACAGGGACATGCGTGGCGTGTATGGGGATGATTGTATGGACCGTAGCAATGTCTCCAGGTGGTGCACATTCTTCCAAGAGGGACGCGTGAACCTTAGTGATTCGCCACGCTCCGGCCGGCCGACAACAGCAGCAATCCCGCAGAATGTCAGAGGCATTGAGGCGGCAATTCTGAATGACCGGCGTGTGCAACTGCGAGCCTTATCGCAGAAGTTCAACATTTCCTATGGTGTGGTGTACGATATTGTTCATGAAAATTTGAAATTCCGTAAAGTTAGTGCTCGCTGGGTGCCTAAGAACCTGACAGACGACCACAAGGGCCAGCGAATGATGGCAAGCTTGGACCACTTAACGTGGTACACCGCACAAGGACATGACTTTCTGGAAGGAATCGTCACAGGTGATGAGTCGTGGGCGTACCACTACACGCCCGAAACAAAGCAGGCATCAATGGAGTGGAAACATGCTGGTTCCCCAGTAAAGAAAAAATTCAAAGTGACTCAATCTGCCAGGAAAGTGCTTGTGACAGTGTTCTGGGATATGCATGGTGTTTTATTGGTGGACTTTGCTGAACACGGGACCACTGTGAATGCTGCGGCCTACATTAAAACTTTGGTGAAGTTGCATCGTGCCATTCGTGACAAACGTCACAACATTAACGTTAAACTTCTTCATGACAATGCTCGCCCCCATGTTGCTGCTGTCGTTCGTCAGAAAATCGCCGAATTTGGTTGGGAGGTGCTCCAGCATCCACCATACAGTCCGGATCTTGCACCATCGGACTTTCATCTGTTTGGTCCCATGAAGAAATTCCTGGCCGGCAAACGCTTTGAGACAGATGTGGAAGTGAAATCAGCAGTGCGCAGATGGCTACACTCCAACCAAACGGACTTCTACGAACAGGGCATATTGAAACTGGTAACACGATGGGAAAAATGTGTTGAGAAAGTTGGTGACTATGTCGAAAAGTAGGTAAAAGATGTAAGTTCATTTGTGATATTTTTCCTTTTTTTTTACTATTAAACTTTTTAAAAAAAAATTATTGTGCGTTACTTTCTGATCTGCCCTCGTATCTATGTAAAGTGGTCTTTCAGAGCGGTGCATAAATTGAAAATACACCATATTAATTCCATATAACTCTTCAGTGCAGAACCTGAAGCTCAGAAAGTACAATGGGTGGCATTAAAACACATACACATATTTCCCATTTTTTTATTATATCCAATATAGGTACCCTTTTTTACCTAAGGGTTATAATTAATTACTTAACATTATGAAGTAAATTAACATAAAACAGTAGAACAAAGACAGTTACATAACAATATTATAACAAAGATGATCAGAGTAAATTAAATTATAGTTGAGAATAAACACTATTTACAAAAGAAAAGAAGTAATTATAACACTTTTTGTTGTTAAGAATATGATAAAGAGGACTGGAATAATTTTTTTCATTAAAATTCAAAAACGTTTAAAGTTTGTAATGTTTAAACCATAACATTGGACAGTTAAATAGAACATATTTGAGTTTGTATTTTTTAACATTCTTACCTCATATGTTTATTTTATTGGACGATCGTTTCAAAGCCATTGCTCCATCTTCAGCTTGCCACAAACTGGTTTTTTATTTTCTTCAAGTTGTTGGCCCTGGATCAGTGTTCCAAGGAACTTGGTAATGAGGCTCCTTTCTCCAAGAATTTCAAAGTTCATAATTTTCTCCTTGTTCTTATGTATATAGATTTTTTCCCATATTGTGAGCTCATTGGTATTTTATAACTGTTTTAATAATTTTGTATTTATATCTATTTTGTGTTTCTCTGTCCAAACATAAGCTGCTACTTCAGATTTTTCCACTTCTCTCTTTTTTACATTTCTTATGTGTTCATTAGTTCTAATGTTTAATTTTCACTTTGTTTTCCCTATGTATACTTTATCACAATCTGCACATTTTATTTGATATATTCCTGATTTTTTATCATCTTCAATTTTTTCATTTTTGTTAGTTTTTCATAAGATTTTTTAAACTATAACCATTCTTTGGTGCTAATTTGATATTGAATTTTCCAAACATTTTTTGGAATTTATTGTGTGCCCAAGGGTGACATGTAAATTTCTTGTATCTCCTTTCCTTTGGCTTTTCTACCTGAAGAGTGCTTTCATTTCTCAATTTCTGTTTTTTGTACTTATAAATTTTTTTGTGTATAATTTTTTCCTCAAAACCATTTTCTTTTGCTACCTCGATCATGTGTTCTTTTTCTATTTCAAAATTTTCATCGTTCATAGGTATATTTACCAATCTATGTACTAGGCTGTTGAAGACTGCCATTTTATGTGATTTATGGTTGAAACCTGTTGATTTGATGTAATTATCTGTATGTGTTTCTTTCCTATAAATGCTGAATTCTATTTCATTTTTTTCCTCATTTCTGTGTAATTTTAGATAGAACATGTTCGACTGTTTGAATATCTTCTCCATATTTCCAAGTTGCATTTGATGATTAAAATTTAAATTTGTATAAACATGCCTGAAATGTTCCATGTCCAGTTAAAAATTGAGTTAATATGAAACTGGGAACTATATTTGGGCATTTAACTTTGTTATATTTCCCATTAGCATTAATTATAATTTCAGCTATTTTTAACAGTTTATAACACTTGTAATCATTTGATCTTCAGTTTTGCCAATTGACTAGAATCTAACAAATTGCAAAACAACATATTTTTCTTCTTGTTTTATAAGATTTTTCCATTTTCCTTGTGAGATTTTTCCATTTTCCTTGTGGGTCATTCTTTTTAGCCATCACCAGACATCTCTGTCCTTCCAGCATTTTTCATTCATGATTGTTGTCCATTCTACTCATCTTGCCTGTAGGTTTTCCCATGTCTGATCTATCCACCTCAATCTTAATCTTGCCAATGGTCATTTCCTATTTTCTTTATTTTCATGTTTTTTTTTTTTTTTTTTTTTTTTTTTGGAATCACATTAATGCCATTCATTTAACCTATCCAAAATATTATAATCTCTTTTGTTCAGTATATTCCTGTAATGGTCTAATACTAACCCGTTCAATGTTTTTTGTATTTCTAATTTGCAAAACTAAAAAATATTTAATACCTATTAAAAATGACTATTTAACTCATGCCCCAAATGGGAGTCAATTACCATTCACGTTTCAATGAATTTTGTTTTACAACCAATGACAGTCATGTTTCACTTTGATAATTATTGAATTTTGATTACCAAAATAAAGAAAGCTCCTCCTTTTTAATATTCTGAACAGGTCAGACCATTATTTTGCAGTGACTGACTTTCTAACAAATACATTGAATATAGCAAATAACAAACAGATTCCTTCGATCTACACATTTGATATTTGATTATTCAATAATTGTGTTTTTAAGTACTGATTTTACTGAGTTGTTTCTGAAAAAAAATTAATTAATAACCCATAATGTTGGTTATAGTATACAGTTTGATGTGTTTCATTTTTTCTCCACTAGGGTGCATTCTTACAATATTGCAATCCTATTTGGCAATAAATAGTATGATCAAGTTGCAGTAAAGAACAAATGAAACATAACCAAACATTTCTCATTTGTCTTCAAACATCACTGTTTACATTAAATATATAAATATTTTAAAATAACTATATTTAAATAATGATTTATTCGTTAAATAGTCCTAAGAAATGCCACTCTTGATTTCCCAATCCTCTAGATAAATTGAAAATCACTCATGACATTACTTATGAATATGATAAATACATTTAATGAAAACTATCTCGCCTCATACACTCCATGTTTTCCAAAACACAAGATCGCGGTTTCAGGAACAGCTGTTCCTATCTTCAGCCATCTTTATGACTGTTGAATTTTCATCTTTGCCTCATCTTCTGAACTGCCATTAAGTGTTGATTTGATAAACTTTTGCTCTTTGGGAAAAGATATACATTCAGATGAACAAATTTAGATCAATGAATTTTGAAATTCCTGGCGAGCAAGATTTTATCTCAAAAGTTAATCAAATCAACACTAGATGGCAGTTTAAAAGATGATGGTGAAGATGAAAATTCAACAGTCGTAAAGATGGCTGAAGCTACGAACAACAGTTCCTGAAACTATGGTCTTGTGCTTTGAAAACAAGGTGCGTATGAGGTGGGATATTTTTTACTCATTTTATCTATTAACTTGAAAGTCTCATAATGTTATTTCCCATAATAATAAATTTTATGAAATCTGTTATGATGGTTTAAAAATGTTGATTATGTGAAATAATAGGGATATTGAGATCTAAGAGTTACTGTTACTTACTTACTCACTGGCACTATCGAACCCGAAGGTTCATGGCCGCGCGGACATAAGCTCTCCATACATCCCTATCCTGAGATAATGCTTTCCAATCATTCCCTGTATAATCTACTTCCCTCAAATCATAGTTAATGTTGTTCTCCCACCTCATTCTTGGCCTACCAACTGGGCGTTTTCCCTCTGGCTTTCCTACAAGAAGCTTCCATGCACGTCTTTCATTCCCCATACGTGCAACATGTCCTGCCCATCGCAGTCTACGAGACTTAACTGTTCTTATTATATCTGGCTTCCTATAATGACCATGTAGTTCATTGTTATGTAGTCTTCTCCATTCACCTGTCTGTTCATCTCTCTTTGGTCCAAAAATTTTCCTAAGAACTTTATTCTCAAATACTCGTAATCTCCTTTCCTCCCTTAAAGTAAGAGTCCATGTTTCGCACCCATATAATATAACTGGTAGAATAATAGTTTTATATATTTTCAGCTTAACATTTTTTGAAAGGAGTTGGGACATCAAAAGTCTCTGCAATGCATAATAGCATGCATTTCCAGAATTGAGCCTATGTTTAATTTCTTTGTGCATCTCATTCCTATTTGTGATTATTGTTCCTAGGTATTTGAATTCAGCCACTTCCTCAAAATTTCCCTCATTTGTCATTAGCTGTCCATTTCCATTATATACTGAATTTCTACGTGTGACCAAATATTACTGTTTGTATAAATAATTATTAAAAAAAATATTTTTAATGTTGGTGGATGTTTTCTTAACTAATATTCTTCACTTCACGGAATAGGCAAATTGCCTGTTCCACCTCACAGTTGTTCACTGGCTTCTGCTTATGTTGTCGTCCATTAAATCTGTCTGGCTGAACACTGTGAGAGAGATGAGTTTGGAAATTTTTATGTGGTCGGGTTACCAGCCCAGATGCACAACCACATTCCTTAGTGGATTGGAGATTTATTTCAGAGTTTCCATCTCCTAGACGGTTGCTAACCAAAGCTTTGGAGTTCCATCTACCCCTTGTCTTGCAAGGTTCCTCTTCTGCCTTTTTTTACCGTTGAGAACGAGTTCCTTCTTCCGTTTCTGAAGCTGTTGAGGTATCCTGCGTTGGAGCTAGTTCGCTTCCCTTCTCCTCTTACTAGGTAGCAAGCTAGTTAAAAACCAGACTTCCTATCTAGTCATCTGGGTCATTGGGTATTGAGCCCATCCACCAAAACAAGGTCTAATATTAACAGTATTTAATAATATAATGAAAACAGTGTAGTTTGTTATAAAGGAAAAAGTCTACTTTTTAATCCAGGGGCAGAAATTAGGCTGAACAATTATACCTGTTTAACTCCTTGCCCCAAATGATAGGCAATGACCAATCACATTTCAATGAATTTTGTTTTACAACCAATGACTGTCATGTTTCATCTCACCCTTTATCGATTTCTCTTTATCAGCTTCTGCTTTTGTGGTAGAGAAAGCTCCTCCTTTTTAATATTCTGAACATCTCAGAACATTATTTTTCTCCAACAAATACATTGAGTAGAGCAAATAATGAACAGATTTCTTGATTTTACTGAGTTGTTTAGTAATTAACTCACTGGCACTATCGAACCTGTAGATTCATGGCCACATGGACATAAGCTCTCCATACATCCCTATCCTGAGCTAATGTTTTCTAATCATTCCCTGTTTAATTTACTTCCCTCAAATCACAGTTAATGTTATTCTCCCACCCGATTCTTCATCTACCTACTGAGCATTTTCCCTCTGGTTTTCCTACAAGAAGCTTCCATGCATGTTTTTCATTCCCCATTTGTTCCACATGTCCTGCCCATCACAGTCTACGAGACTCCATGTTTCACATCCATATAATATAAACTGAGTTGTTTACTAAAAAAATTAATTTGTAACCTATAATGTTGATTATAATATACAGTTTGATGTGTTTCATTATTTCTCCACTATTGCAATCCTATTTGGAAATAAATAATTGATCAAGTTGCAGTGAATATACATAACCTCACATTTATGATTTTTTTTCAAACATCGCCGTTTACATTAAATATATAAATATTTTAAAATACTGGTAACTATATTTAATTGACTTTTGAGTAAACAGCTTAATTGTATTCATTAAATAGTCCTAAGAAATGCCACTCTTGATTTCCAAATCCTCTAGATAAATTCACTAGTCACTTGTGAATTTATTGATAATTTGAAAATCGCTCTTGGCATTACGTATGATAACATGTGTCATTGTGACAGCTTGGTTTATCAGTCTAGTGCTATTGTTTTTCAGGTTTGACTTGAGGTCACTAGATGCTAATGGTCCTGAGGATGAAGAAGGAATTAGACGAGCAACAGATCTAGTCCATTCAATGATAGAACAAGAGATAAAGGGTGGAATTGCTTCAAATCGAATTGTAATCGGAGGATTTTCACAAGGAGGAGCTTTAGCTTTATATTCTGCGCTTCTGTTTCCAAAACCATTGGCAGGAGTGATAGCTTTATCATGTTGGCTGCCACTGCATAAACAGTTTCCATCGGTGAGTAGAAGAATATACCATATTTATGCATGTATAGGCTGCATCCAAGTTTTGCGATAATAAATTGGGAAAAAAAAAAATTGTCTTATGATCTTGAAGAGGATTTTCGGGCTGTAGGCCGTGGTCGTGAGGCTTGTAGTTCCCCGACGTTTCGCCAGAGACTGCGTCTGGCATCCTCAAGGGTTGTCTTGAGACTGTAAACTCTGTCTGCTGTCTCCTATTTATACGTTCACCACGATTTGTTTGTAAGTTGTATCTGCCTTCTGATTGGTCAGCGTCAGGGACTCTTGTTCATTGGAGCAATGGAAGTCCCTGACGCTGACCAATCAGAAGGCAGATACAACTTACGAACACATTGCGGTGAACGTATAAATAGGACAGACAGCGGACAGAGTTGCCAGTCTCACGACAACCCTTGAGGATGCCAGACGCAGTCTCTGGCGAAACGTTGGGGAACTACAAGCCTCACGACCACGGCCTACAGCCTGAAAATCCTCTTCAAGATCATCATAGCAACTCTGGCTGTGAAAATCTACGTGAATACATATTTGTCTTATATTTTTGCTAAGAAGCAGTGAAAAAGACAGAAATAGGCTACATCATTTTTTAATCTGGCAATGTTGTAAATTCCAAAACTTTTGTTACCGGCTAAGTAACGGTACATTCGGGCTGTGGCTCAGCATTAACACAAGGGTAAAAGGGATGGTGAGTTGGTATGTACAGTATTCATTGTCATTCCTGTTCACTGTGTGTAAACATGTGTCGGTGCAGAGCAAGTTATACCTCTAAATTCAAGCTACAAGTGGTGCATTATGCACCAGAACACGGGAATAGGACAGCAGGAAAAAAGTTTGATGTGGACAAAAAAATGTGCGATGACGGAACCAAACAAAACATGCACGTGAGAAGATATCATAACATCGACAATCTTTTTTGCCGAAAGAAAGCGAAATATCCACTGTTAGAAAGAGTTATCCTGGATTATGTATGGAAAAGAAGGGCAGATGGATTTTCTGTATCCATCAAAATGATACAGTTCGAAGTCCTTAAGATTGCCAAGAATATGGAAATTCTGTGCAATAAATTGAAAGCAAGTTACAGCTGGACAAGGCGATTTATGACATGTCACGACCTTGTACTTCGGCGGCGTATGTAGAAACTTCCCAATATGTGCCCCAGTTATCTAGTTATTTCATATATAAGCTGCTCCCTAATTATGAAACTTATTTTTTGGTAAAAAGCGTGGCCTATACATGCATAAATACGGTATTTATCTAACAGTTTTCTTGTTTACAGGTAGCTGCATGGCACAAGCAGTAAGACATTCGTTCTCAACCTCTGGGTCCCAAGTTTGCATTCTTGGTTACTCCACCACTTCTGCATACTCAAGTCACCCATTTCATTTGCTCCTGTGATGGTGTGACAGGCCTGGTCAGCCAACATCCTCATATATCACAGACTTTCATTAATAGGGCTTCATATTAGCCCATCTCTTGACCTGGCATTACACCAGACAAAAGGTTTATTTTTTTAAAAAGAAAAATTAACGGTTGAACCAGCAATCAAACCTTGGACCTCTGACTCTGTACATCAGCATGCAATCCAATACACCATTCAACACCCGATACAACCGATAACTTTTCTTTCCACTTATACAATTCTCTTATGTCTGACAACAGGAAAGCGAGAGCTATCAGTTGTATCTGGTGTTGAATGATGTAATCAGTTGCATGCTGACGTACAGATTCAGAGGTCCAGTGTTCGATTCCCAGTTCGACCATTAATTTTTCATTGAAATTCATCGGAGAACATTTTTTGAGAACTCACCTCATAAATTTCGTGTTTTTCACAAAACCACGGTTTCAAATGTAATCAGGTGCATCTTCAACCATAACTCCGACTGATGAAATTCTTCAGCCATTAACTCTTCTATTGTCATCATCTTCAGTGCTGCCATCTATGGTTGAATTTATGAACTTCAAAATCAAATTTTGTTCGTTAAGAATTAAAAAATTAATTGATCTATATATTTTTTTTCTGAATATATAGATATCCATCCATCCATAGTAATTCTGCCCGAAGGCAGGTTCTTCACTGTAATCACAGCATTTTCATGCTATGCTTGCAGCTTTACTATGGAATTGTAGGTGTGGTAGCTTCCCATTGCTTTCCACACCGGTGAAGGATGATGATGATGGCCATATGATTTCGGGGACCATTTGGGCCTTAAAGTTTTCCTGACATTTGTCTTACAGGTGAGGAAAAACCCCGATAAAAACCTCACCCAGAAAAACTGCCCCGACCGGGGATCGAACCCGGGCCCGCTGCGTGACAAGGCAGCACGCTACCTCGAGACCACAGCGGTGGACTATATAGATATAGATCAATGAATTTTGATATTCCTAACGAACAAAATTTGATTTCAAAGTTCATAAATTCAACCATAGATGGCAGTGCTGAAGATGGTGACAATAGAAGAGTTGTTGGCCGAAGAATTTTATCAGTCGGAGTTATGGCTGAAGATGGACATGATTACGTTTGAAACTGCGGTTTTGTGAAAAACACGAAATATATGGGGTTAGTTGTCAAAAAATGTTCTCTGATGAATTTCAATGATTATACCTCATAATTAAATTAAGAAGCTAAAGCTGTTACTATGATTGAAATAAGTATATTAAAGTACACAAGTAAATTATTGTAATCAAATGGTAAAGAGAAAAATTTATGCCTGAACTGGGAATCGAACCCCGAACCTTCAGCTTTCCGTGCTGATGCTCTTAACCATTGAGCTAATTCAGGCTTTCTTCCCATCCAAGCATAAATCCTTCCTTTACTTTACTGTCTTGGTCCCACATTCAAATGCAATGAATCATCATTCACAAATAAACAATGAATGGCTTCTACATTAAGAAGACATGAAGGGACTCCACATAGGTAATATAATAAATAATGCTTTAGCTATGTGGAGTCCCTTCATGTCTTCTTAATGTAGAAGCCATTCATTGTTTATTTGTAAATGATGATGATTCATTGCATTTGAATGTGGGACCAAGACAGTAAAGTAAAGTAAAGGAAGGATTTATGCTTGGATGGAAAGGAAGCCTGAATTAGCTCAATGGTTAAGAGCATCAGCACGGAAAGCTGGGGTTCGATTCCTGGTTCAGGCATACATTTTTCTCTTTACCATTTGATTACAATACCTCATGTTTACTTCCCAACATTAATTTAATATAACATTAATTTTTCTTTTTAAAAAAATCTATCCTGGATTGGAATATGTTAAACTAAATGTAACATCAAAACAAGGTTTTATTTAACTTTCACAGGGAAAAAACTCTATGAGGTTTAATTTAAGAATTAATTTAATATTTTTAAAACCTCACCTCATATCCTTCAATCTTCAAGATTGCAGTTTCGGAGCTAATCTCCATCTTCAGTAGTCTCTTGTCGACTGGTGTTATGTCATTTCTTGGCAGTTTTCTTCTTCCTTCTATCGAAAACTGCCAAGAAACGATATAACACCAGTCGATGAGAGGCTACTGAACATGGAGATACAGCTCTGAAACTGCAGTCAGAAGATTAAAGGATACGAGGTGATGTATTAAAAATATTAATTTAATTCTTAAAACAAGGTTTACTTTTTTCACCTTTCATGCTTACTTCAAAAGCTCCAGGATGCTCTATTTTTTACACAGACGTAAATAATGTGGCTCAACTGTCCACAAGATGTTCTCATGTAGCTTTATTTATTTTTGTATGTATTTATTATTCATTCAGTTATTTCACATGAAATTCGTAAATGCTGAACAAATTTTGTCTGTGAAAACCTAATCATTCACCTTCTCCAAATTTATAAATATTAATATATCTTTATTTTGAAGCGAGGTAATACCTGGAATTGGTTTGGGTATTGTTTGGGACCACACAATAAGCTTTTGTTATACAGTGCTTAACGGTAACTCAAGGGTTGGCAGGTACATGTACCTGGCGAAGTGAAACTAATGTTTATTATAAAAGTGTAAATTTGATTGACGTGTCGAATATGTTCAAATTTGCAAAACAATAAATTTTGTTTAAAAGGAATACTTGAGCCAATTTAAAACGTCCTTGGAAAATTAATATAAAAGGCCAAGAAATTTTATTGTTAACACAGTGTGGTTAGTCTTTGACAAATTGAAAAATGAAAGTATAAAATATGGGCTTGTAATCAATCTAAATAAAACAAAATATTTAAGATGTATGAGAAATAAAACAAATTTGACTGAACTAACTATAAATAGTGACTGTATTGATCAAATTAACTCCTTTAAGTACCTAGGTACAATACTAAACGATAATAATACTGTTGAAGAAGAGATCAAAACAAGAATATCGCAAGGGAATAAAGCATATTTTGCTAATTTCGATAAATTCAAAAGCAAATTAATATCAAAAAATGTTAAATTCAAATTATATACAGCAATAATAAGACCAATCATATGTTATGGAGCTGAAACCTGGGTACTAAAAGAAGCAGATAAATTAAGACTATTAACGTTTGAGAGGAAAATATTTAGAAGAGTGCTAGGTCCAGTAAAGGAAAATGGAAATTGGAGGTTGAGAAGGAATGACGAATTATACCTCAAGAATAATAAAGAAAATATAGTTAGTTTCATCAAATCCAAAAGATTGCAATGGTTTGGACATACACTAAGAATGCCAAAGGGAAGATTGCCGAATGATATTTTGAATTGGAAGCCACAAGGAACAAGACCAAGGGGAAGACCCAAGGATCGATGGGAAGATGACGTAATTGAAGATTTGAGAGAGATGGGGATTTTTGATTTGAAATCCACTGCACAAGATAGGAAGAAGTGGCGTAAACTGGTTGAGAAGGCCAGTGGTTGCATTCCACTGGAAGTCGTAGAGCCTGACGAAGAAGAAGAAGTGTGGTTAGTCGCTCTAATACGATCACAGTGTGTGGCCTGTTGCTCTCATACACACAATTTTGGCAGATAAGTGCCCTAGAGTTAGAATCTGGTTATGTAAATTATTTACAAATAGTATTGGAATTATTTATAATATTTATTGTTAGTTTAATTTTATACAGTGTGGCTGGTGGCCCATACGAGTACATATAGTGTGTGGTCAGGAGCTCTCTTATTGAAAACAGAGTGGGCTAGTTTATCATATTACTAGTATTCGGAGGAGTCTGTTGCTCCTATATTATTACCTAAAAGTGCGAATCAATCTATCGTACGTAAATATATTAAGGAGTCTAGATTTGCTCAAGTACCCTTCAAGACATATTAATTCATTGTGTATTGTGTTGTTCATTAGAGGTTAACAGATAAACCCGTTTTAATTAATTACTCAACTCATTGTTACTGATCATCGAATTCCTTGTCCATCACACCAGTAGAACTCAGAAGAAGATTAATCTAAAACACGCCCTGTAGAGACACTCGTGCTTTCTTCCGGCTGCAATTTTTTTTTTTTTTCAATGCCACTACTTTGTCATTTCGACATTCTAGTGTTCTCTCATGGCATGGCATTATTGTAATCCAGTTCTGAGGTTGTGGTGCTTGAAAGGCGGAGTTACGCTGCCCTGATATATGATAAGTGATGATGACGGTAATGATTTGCCAGGAGAGGCCTTAATCCTATATTTAATGAATATGTTGCAGATGATATTTAGGGAACATTTGGGCCTTAAAGTTTCCTGACATTTGTGTTACAGGTGAAGAAAGACCCCGAAAAAAACTATATCTTGAGACCAAAGATGTGGACTCTTCACCAAATATATAAATATTAATATATCTTTATCAAACTCCCATTTTTTTTCTATAATATTTGTCACATGAAAAATATCAAATCAGTTTTCAACTATATTTGAAGAGAAAAATTTTCGCCTAGACCGAGGCTCGAACCCGGGACCCTTGGCTTTCTGGGCCAAGTGCTCTACCAAATATAATTTATCCTTCAGTGAGAAGTGTTAAATTAATAATAAAATCGTCAGTTTTGAACATTTATAGGAATGAATCACCATGAGGTTTAATTTAAGATAAATTAAAATGTTTCATACCTCTCTTCATAATTAATATTTTAAGTAGATTGCGATTTCAAGGTCTTGGCGACCCCATCCTCAGTACACTCAACTGATGTTATGTCGATGGGAAGAACCACTTCTTCTTCCCTCCGTTGGTGGACCAATAAACCTCCAAATCTGGTCAGAATCCGCAGGAATTTTTAAGTTCATAAGCTTTTCTTTCTTGTTTTTCTGAATATGGATTTTTTTCCCAAACTGTGAGTTTAATTTGTTTAAATAGCAGTAGCTGCTCATGCTTGGTCTAAAAAACATCTAATTGAATCTAAAGCTAGTCTAATTAAACAAATAGATAAACAAAAGGAACTCACGGTTTGGGAAAAAATCCACATTCAAAAAACAAGAAAGAAAAATTTATGAACTTCGAAATTCCTGCGGATTCTGACCTGATTCGGAGGTTCATCGGTCCACCAACAGAGGGAAGAAGAAGTGGTTTTTCCGATCGACATAACATCAATCGGCAAGAGTGTTCTGAGGATGGGGTTGCCAAGACCTTGAAATCGCAATCTACATAGAAGATTGATTATGAGGAGAGGTATGAAATATTTTAATTTATCATATATCAAATCAGTTGTTGGTCTTTTGTTCCGAAATTATACCGTTCTTCTTTGAATATGTTACCTAACATAGTAATTTTTTTGTTAGCTTACATGCACACACATATGGTCGGCTATGGTTGACTAGTTTTTATGTTCCTTGTGTCTGGTGGTCAGGGTCACAGGTTCAAACACAGCCAGAGTCGATGGATTTTTAGGATGGTAAAACCCAAGTAGCAAGTCCTCTGGGAGGGACATTAAGCCATGGGTCCTGAGTCTGAAGATTTTCAGGCTCATAAAAGATCCTTAAGCCTGAATAAAGAGGCCTCTATGAAAAATTTACAAACCTCATCATCCTAGTAATACATTAGTTGCCTGCTAGATATATCAGTGGGTTAGTTTGTTGACTGCATACCATTAGTGACATCTTGGGGCGGTAATTTTATATAGGCTGGTAATCCCACTATAGTTCCACTTGATTTAATTGTGAATTGTTACTTGCCCTTCCTCGGTAGCTAGTCGGTTCCTGTTTCAGGGTGAGCGATGAGACTCCTATCTATAACGGGTTCGGAAGGAGAACTGCGTGGGAACAGACAATCACTAATTATTTGAATTATTTTATTTAATTAATCTCTGCCAATTTAAATGAACGTTACACAGTAAAAATAAAACTTTTCTGTCCCTGGCCTTCGATATTTCGCTAATGAGGACTAGCAAATGACTTATGAGTTCGGGAGATTTTCCCTAAGTCCATAATCGTTGTTACAAGATATTTTTTTACTATACATTCAAGATCTTCTTCCTTCTAAGTGTCGAGTATAAGTGTATTAAATTTTGTCCTCATGAGTTCCGTATCGAAGTCAGGACCAATTATTCCCATATATGGTCTATACCCTAACTCTCATTTTGATTGGTTAGAATATTTAATCACATGTCTTCCAAGGGCGTAACTATTTTATTTAAACCACCACCTACCTTTTGATTTTGTTCTCACGGCTAGGGAGCGTGTTTGCCAGCTTGGGCTTTCTGCGATTGTAAATTTGGAGTCTGACATTTCTCCCAAACGTGATTTTTGAAGATAGACCCAGATTAAGGATTTCAGGTCTAATTTGAGGAGTTACATATTTATGACCTCTTTTACTTAGGGTTTCAACCGCTTCTTGTGAGAACTATTTACCAATATGAAACTTAATTTATTTTTAATTATATTCTGTTCCTTCATTATTTATTCATTTCTTATATTCCATAATCACTATTATATTAGGGTCGTATCATATTCGTCACAATCTGTAGGCAGATGAGTGGAACTAAATTAACTTGGTCTAGTAACTCCAAACAAAGGAGAAGCTAAAACCCAACATTGGACTATTATGCCATTGTAGATTTACATATATGCTCTATAAAACTTCCTCCATTGTTTCCCCATAGAATGAAACACATTTTTCTCGTGCATATATATCTTTGACATTGAAGGCATAAAACATACTAAGAGTAAAGTCTGACCTTTACTGTTAATGTAAAAGATTTACTTATTTTTTTAAGATCTTTAAAACTGCTTTGATAATTTATATATGTATCTCTCAGGTAGCTCAGTAGTAGAGCATTGGCCTAGAAAGTCAAAGGTCCTGGGTTCAAACCCCAGTGTGAGCGTATAATTTTTCTCTTCAGATATAATTTATCCTTTGGTGAGAAGTATTAAATTAATGATAAAAACATCAAAAGAAGTCCTACTGGCTTTATAAAGTAGTGTTTAAATTCCCAATAAATGTCTTCTTAAAAAGAAGCTGCCATTTGCGTGATCGAGCAAATGCTTGTAGCATTCGGCAATTGGGAATTAACAATGTATAAGAGAATAATTTGCATTTAGATTCGAGTTTCTCAGGTAGCTCAGTGGTAGAGCATTGGCTTAGATAGCCAAAGATCCTGGGTTCAAACCCCAGTCCAAGCATATAATTTTTCTCTTCAAGTATAATTTATCCTTCAGTGAAAAGTGTTAAGTTAATAATAAAAACATCAAAAGAAGCCCTATTGGCTTTATAAAGTAGTGTTTAAATTTTAAACAAGAAGCCGCCATTTGCATGATTGAGCAAATGCTCGTAGCATTCAGCGATCGGGAATTAACAATGTGTAAGAGAAAAATTTGCGTTTAGATTGGAGTTTGTCAGGTAGCTTAGTAGTAGAGAATTGGCCTAGAAAGCCAAAGGTCCTGGGTTCAAACCCCAGTCTGAGCGTATAATTTTTCTCTTCAAATCTGTATTTCAATGCTTAATGATTGCACTTCTCATACTTCAGGTTTTGCACTCAGTAGATAGATGGCATTAAAGTAGTCTATTTTCAATTTTCTTACCACCTTGACAGATCATGTTATGTAGATGTTGTGAACGAACTCCTAGCCATGTAATATGTATTTACTAATTTTATAAAAATATAATAGTTTTCACAGTGTACTATTTTTACTTTGTTTTTCTAAATGGTTTGTTCAGTAGAAAGATACTTAATTGCATGTGTGGATCTATTTCAGGCTGCAGTTGGCAATACAGACATTCCATATATCCAATGCCATGGGGACTGTGACCCAATAGTGCCATATAAATGGGGACAGATGACTGCATCACTTATGAAGCAATTTCTCAAGACAACCGAATTCAAAACATACAGGGGAATGATGCATTCATCATCTGATGATGTAAGTTGCCATAGTATTTATTAACTCTGATAGTAAAGATATGATTTTTGGGACCAAATCATCTCGTAAAGATGCTGGAAACTAGAAGCAATAACCTTGAGGAAGTCTGCTTACAAGGGAATGGTACAAACAGTTGTTGTAATGTGTACAATCCATATATTCAGAAGAACAAATTTAGATCCATGAATTTCGAGATTCCTGATGAACGTGACCTTATCTCAAAGTTCATCAAATCAACACCAGATGGCAACGTTATTGATGGAGATCCCAATGATTCCAACAAAAATCCGGTAGTCATCATAATGTCGGTTGAAAATGAGAGAGATCCTTCTCTTGAAAACTAGTTCCCGTGTTTGAAGAAACATAAAATATGAGGTAAGATGTTAAAAATTGACTCATTAATTTACGAATTAAGAACCTCATAATGTTATTTCCCATATTTAACTATGAAAACATTATATACAATTATATTTGAAGAGAAAAATATATGCCCAGACTAGAGTTTGAACTCATGACCTTTACCTATATACGCTAATGCTCAAGCCGCTATTTGCATGTCAAGAATGGTTTGCAAACCTTTGGTGCTCTTGGGGATTAAAATGTATAAGAGAAAAGTTTGCATTTAGATTGGAGGCCTTAGGATAAGCTCAGTGGCAGAGCATTAGCATATTAAACTGAAGGTCCTGGATTCAAACCACAGTCTAGGGTATATTTTTCTGTTCAAATATAATTTGACCATCAATGAGAAATTTTTTTTAATGCCCCAGGTTATCTTTTTTTTTTGGACATATTTGGTGTTCTCTCCTGGCATTGGCATGATTGTAACCCACTTCTGAGGTTGGGGCGCCTGGAAGGTGGGGTTATGTTGCCTCACTGATATGATGGATGATGATGATGTGGTGGTGCGCCAGGAGAGTCCGTATTCCTAAGCTCAATCTAAGTTGAATATGAATGATGATGATTGTGATGGCCATATGATGTTCGGGGACCGTTTGGGCCTTAAAGTTTCCTAACATTTATCTTACAGGTGAGGAAAAACCCCAATAAAAACCTCACCCAGGAAACTGTTCCGACCGGGGATCAAACCCGGGCCTGCTGCATGACAAGACAGCATGCTACCTCGAAACCACAGCGGTGTACTCAATGAGAAATGTTAAATTTATAATAAAAACATCGAAAGAAGCTTTACTGGCTTTATAAAGTAATGTTAAATTCTCATTAAAAGTCTTCTTAAGTAAGAAGCTGCCATTTGCGAGCAAGGTTTGCAAGCCTTTGGCACTATCGCAAATTAAAACGTATAAGAGAAAAATTTGCAATTAGATTAGAGACCTAAAATACAAAATTAAACGCCCTATTGTTTAAGATGACCAAATAATAATTGCAAATTCAGAAGATAATCTGCAGAAAGATCTGTATGAACTTAACAAAATTACAGGAGAATATGGATGGAAGTTATCTACAGAGGAAACTAAAATTATGGCATTTCAAGGTGTAGATCCTGTCAGAAGTAAAATTGTACTTGACAATAAAATTTTGGAGCAGGTGAATAATTTTACATATCTATGATGCAGTATCTCATATGAAGAAGAAAAGGATGTAAATGCAAAAATATCTATATTTTTAAGAATTTTAGGGTTAATAAATTCTATCTTCAAGCCACAATTAGTCCAAAAACATTCAAGACTGAAAGTGTATAAAACACTGGCTCTTCCAACTCTTTTGTATGGTAACGAAGTATGGACGTTGAAACAGAAGGATATACAGAGACTTAGATCTGCTGAAATGATATACCTTTGGAGGACTGCAGGATACACACTACTAGATCACAAAAAAATGAAGGCATCTTAGAAGAATTACACATGGAACCTTTAGAAAACAAAATTTCTGATTATAAGTCAAGATGGATGCAACATGTTCATCGAATGGAAGGTCCCAGGATACCCAAACAAATGTTAAGATATCAACCAGCAGGAAGAAGAAGACCAGGGCGTCCACTCAAAAGACTTCTGGATGGTGTTTCTCTTGAGGCCGAAACAGGTCAACAAATGGCCTAAATTCGTGAATGTACTATGATGATGATGATGATGATGATGATACCTTTGGATAGCTCAGTGGCAGAGTATTAGCATATAAAGTTAAAGGTCCTGGTTCAAACTCCAGTCTAAGCATATACTTTTTTCTTCAAATATGATTAGACCTTCAATGAGAAATGATAAATTTATAATAGAAGTATTGTATACAGTATTAATGCCTGAATAGTTTGCATTGTTGCATGATAAAATACTGCAAGTTTTGGTTACAGACAATAGCTGTTTTGTTGTAAATGAGCAATTTTTAACAGTAAAATTATGTATTGTAAGCCTATGTTTTCCCTTTACAGAGATTTAGGCGCTCTCCCCCCACAGGGACGAATTTGAACCATACTAATTTAGTTACACTTGTTTTCGTATAGATGTCATTTTGAGTGGTACGTGGTCAGCGTTCTGACTCATACTGACATCGAGGAAATCAAGGTAGTACTAGGACGGGAAAATTTGGTAAATTTTGCTTAGAGGCCTTTTCATTCAGGCTTAAGGATTTTTTACGAGCCTGAAAATCTTCAGACTCGGGACCCACGGCATAAAGTCCCTCCCGGAGGACTTGCTCCTTGAATTTTTCCATCCTAAAAAATCTATCGACCCCGGCCGGGTTTGAACCCACGACCCTTGGGACCAGAGACAAGGAGCATAACCACTAGTCCACCGCGGTCGACTAAAGTTATGTAAAAAACAAAAATAACGAATATAAGCTGCAACCTGACTTTTTGCTGTTGAAATTTGGACTAATTCAGCTTATTTTTTGGGCCAATACAGTAGTATCATTATACTATTAGAATAATTGTGTTATTTTTTTTTTTTTTCAGGAAATGCGAGATCTAAAGAGTTTTCTTGACAAAATCATTCCTCCTGAGTAGAAGAAGTTGCTGGTTCCAACAGTGAGTTGTTAATGGAATGGTGGACTTAATGAAAGCTTCTGGATAATCTGGGAAATGACGAGATAGGCAATAGCTGTTTCTTAGAGCAGCTCATCTATAAGACTTGGGAATTCCTGTCCATAATTTATTAAGTAAAGAAAAGCTGGCCTTTTAATCCTGTCCCCCTTCCCATATTACAAATCTTTAAATGTTTGCCACACATCTCACGAACCGAACCAAACAAACAAATACAATTTTTAAAAAAGTACACTGAATAAACACTTGTATAATATTATGAAGCCATATAATAATATCAATAAACAATTAAATATAGTACATAGCAAACATATATTTTTTCTTCCAGAAAAATGCATGGCACCATAAATAAAAATAAAATTTTTTGCTAGTATAGTTTTAATTTGAGAAATGCCTTTCCAGTAATTAAAAGAGTGAAAGTGGGGATGGTCGTAAAATAGCTTCTAAATAAATCTGTACAAACGATCTGTTTAAATAATGGCAGCACAAGTAAAATATATTTATTAAATAGAATTGGGTTATTTGCCATGAATAAACTTTGTTTACTTGATACATAACTGTATCAACACATATGCAATAGCAATTATTTCTATATTTGCATTTAGTAGCATTGCTTTTAGTATAGTATTAGTACAAATTGATTATTCAAAAAACTCAATTATTATTGAAAAAGTGTATTAATGTGTTTTGTTCTTATAACTTGTAAGAAAAATCTTGTTATAGAATAATGAACAGTGAGATGGAAAATACAATGGTACTTGTTGGTATGTAGCACTATTACAAATATTGTGATGTATAATGTCACTTTCATTTTGTTTTTACCAATCTGTTTGGTATTTGTTCTGTAGCTTCACAACTACAGTAAAAATAAAGTCATGGAAACAAAAAATTAACTCAATCTCCACATTGTTTAGATACGAAACAGTAAGAAATAATGCTTCATCTTATTTCGTTTTGTCCACTTTTGCAGATTGAGTCTTGGACAAAAGCCTCCACTTATCTTGATTAGCTATACCACAACTCTCTCACCTCCACTTTGCTCCAATATAATCTTCTTCTTTCAAGATCCTTGACAACTTTTTTTCCCATCTATATCATGGCCAATCTCATGGTCTCTTATTTTGCATTCTACATTCTGGTGCTTCTCTTTGTAAACTTCCATTATCTTCATTTTTACATGGCTATACCATCTTATTCTCTATTCTGTTTCATTCTGCACTTCATCAGATGTGTTCTGAATTCTATCTTTCCTAATTTTTTTTAACATACTTTTTTTAACATTTCGTCTCCACTTCCTGTATTCATGAGACAATGATATCAAAATTTAGCACCCTCTCTATTGTACGTGTGATTTCTTGTTGGATTCTACCTATATTAGAAATTTTGCTTCTCAAATCATTTACTTCTTCCAATTCTTATCACCAGACATTTGTCTTAGTTTAAGTCAAGTTCATATTTATATAATTCCAAATGTCATTTATTTGAGTTAAATTCTAACACCTCATCTCAAAATTGTAGATTTTTCCAAGATTAGTTTTGATATATCTGTGCATATTCTTCAGATCTATCTTACTGTTGAATTAGTGGTTGGTGACCACCCAATTCAACAGTTAAATAGAATTGAAGACGATACACAGATGTATCAAAACTAGGCTTGGAGAAATCTACAATTATGAGATGAGGTGTTAACTTCTAACTCAATTATTAATTAAAATGAACCTCATAGTGTCATTTCCTTTAAATATTAATGTCATTTATTTATTTTATTTTGTAACTTTAATGGGTTCTCTTGCAGATGTTCTATAAAAACCAAAATTTTTAAATTTTCTTCTGTATTATTTTGAAGAGAAGTTTTTGTTGTGTATTTTTGATTCTTGAGGTTCTTATAATTTTCATACATTAATGTTAGGAATTTTACGTTGTGAGGTTTTCAAATAATTAATTTTGAGTTATGAATATTCTTTCCTCATATATCTATGTTCTTCAATGTAGAACCATGGTTTCAGGGAACCAACATTCCCCTCATCAGAATGATGGTTCCCGAAACCACAGTTCTGTGTTGAAGAATATAGATGTATGAGGTAAGAATATACATGACTTAATATTGATTTTTATAATAATTTTATCAAGGATAATGTTAAACTGGAGTGATGGTGGAGGTTCTAGTTCTGATAATAATAATAATAATAATAATAATAATAATAATAATAATAATATTTTCAAACTTACAGACCGAATAATTAAATATAGGGACGACTGGAAAGAACATATTGATAGAATGCCAGAAGAAAGATTTCCAAAATTATTTGCTAAATTATAAACTGCATGGAAGGAGAAATGTTGGACGCCCACACAGAATATGGTCTGAACAATTTTAACAATTCTAGCTTTTATGAAACCGGAACGAGCCAACAGGCTTAATCCCTGGATGATGATGATAATAATAATAATATCAAATATGAATTTGGAAGTTATATATCTCATCTCATAAAATAAATTTTATTATCTAGACATGTTTTAGACTTATGTCCCATTCTCATTTAGATACTGGCTGTTGGACTTTTGTTTTTAAATTGAAAGTTGTGTCTCAGTTTTTATAATTGTTAATGAAACTGTGGTCTTGGCTTAGAGGGAGCTAGGTTCTACAGTTCATGAGGAAATACATGGATAGATAACAAGAAGTACTGATAACAACAAAATTCATGATTTTCAATGATTGCTGAAATTGTAAAATAATTTTTAAATAAAATGTGTTTCAGATGTGTTTGAGATTGAATTATTTCACTGGTTTTCAGTTCTTAATGTTTTTTTGTCAGTATTTCACTTCCAGCATGCAAACAGGCCCAGAATATTCTATATTTCTAATGTTAAATTTTGCTTATGGAGTTCTCATTTATTGTCACCAGTCATTACTGATTGTTTCTTCAAATTCTCCTTACCAAATGGCTGAGATAGGCTAGTTTAGTCTACTTGATGGTTTTGGCTTTTTCTAGTTTTATCTCCCTTGGTAAAAATTAATTCTGATCACTAGGAGTCAAAATACAAAATTCTTATTTATGGAACATTGGTCCCATTTAATTGATTTATGACATATAAAAGAAGCCGAAGCTTGTAGAAAGAGGCCTCTGAGCAAAAACTATTGGCGCTTCCAAGGCCAGATTTTGTCTGAATGTAAAATTTATTCACTTTGTTTAATTTGCAGACTAGAGAACAATAACTCTAATGAAGACAAAGACTATAGAAATCTACAATTTTTTAACCCATTGGCTTATTAATATTTTCCTCCATTGTTGCACCCATATTTACCATTTAATTTTAACAAAATTAGCTTCTTCGAAGAACAATGGCTTATAACTCGTGATCTATCGAGAGAAATAGATTTTGTTGTACACCATTGAATAGATTGTTCTCTCAGCTTTCCAACGGTATATAAATGTCATGCTATCAATTGACAAAACTAAAGAACGGCTTCACTTGATCAGCCAGCTGGGAGCCGTCTGTGTAAGTCAGTGGGTTAAACAGTTTTATGAATATTTTGATCCTTGATTACTGTTATAAAAATAGTAAATTTGGAAATTAATAATTAAGGTATGAATTTTAAGGTGCTAAAAAAATTTAAAATATCTATTTTGTATGTGTTAGAAAGTTAAAAATACAGTAGAAGCTCAATACAGTACAGTGTTCAGAGGGTGTGCTTTCACCCCTGTATTATAGTTTATCCACAGTAGATATCGGAATGTGACTAAATTGGAGACAGAATATAAAAGTGCGGATAGCATGAAAGGTAAATACAATGCACAATATAGTTGTGAAATTTCAATAGAAAGCAACATTATGAGGTTCTTCTTAATAAATAAGTTGAGTTTATATTTGAAGAGAAAAATTTTCGCCTAGACCGAGACTCGAACCCGGGACCTTTGGCTTTCCAGACCAAATGCTCTACCAACTGAGCTACCGAGGCGAGTTGCAATCTAGATGCAAATTTTTCTCTTTATATGTTGTAATTCCCTCGCATCAAATGCTCTGAAACCGTTGCTTCAGTCTTTGTCCCGGAAAGCCAAAGGTTGCGGGTTCGAGTCTCGGTTTAGGCGAAAATTTTTCTCTTCAAATATAATTTATCCTTCAGTGAGAAGTGTTAAATTAATAATAAAAACATCAATAGAAGCCCTACTGTCTTTATAAAGTAGTGTTAAATTCCCAATTAATGTCTTCTTAACTAAGAGGCCACCAAATGCAAAGATTGAAGCAACGGTTTCAAAGCATTTGGCATGAGGGAATTACAATGTATAAAGAGAAAAATTTGCGTCTAGATCGCAACTCGCCTCGGTAGCTCAGTTGGTAGAGCATTTGGCCCGGAAAGCCAAAGTTCTCGGTCTAGGCGAAAATTTTTCTCTTCAAATATAATTTATCTTTCAGTGAGAAGTGTTAAATTAATAATAAAAACATCAAGTCGAGTTTGTTGTTATCTTATCTCATATTTGTTGTTTCTTTTAGCAAGCATTTGAAAACATCTCTATTTTATCTTCAGCTTGTCCAGACAAATGATCTGGACAACATAGAGATCGTAAGTTTGGACAAGCTGAAGATAAAACAGAGGTGTTTTGAAAGACACTCTAAAAGAAACCAAGAATTATGAGGTAAGATGACAACAGACTCCAACTTATTTATTGATAAAAAGAGAAACATTCATTAATTGCTTGTAATTTATTCCATCAAACTTGAAAATACAGAACTTTTTTTTTTTAGTCGAGTTGTTTCTTGACTCACCTCATACTTCTTAACTCCCTTGCGATCCGGATTTCGTCACTCTATTTGTGACATTCTCAATGCTGTTCACTTTCACAACTGACGTCCAATGGCCTCCTCTCCTGCAGACTGACCTCTGCACCATCTGATGGCTGGCCGACAAACTTCCAAATCAATCCCCTCTCCTTATCATCGGGTATTTCAAAACTCAGTTGTGTTTTTATTCTTGCATATGCAAATTTTTTCGAAAATTGTGAATTCTTTCGGTTTTTCCAATTGTTTAAGTAATTTTGTTTTGGTTTCTATTCTATGTTTTTCTGACCAGGCATGTGCAGCTATTGCAGATTTTTCTGTTTCTCCATTTTTAACATTTCTGAGATGTTCCTTTAATCTTGTATTTAGATTCCTTTTTGTTTTTCCTATGTAATAAGTGAAAAGATATACACAGGAAAAACAAAAAGGAATCTAAATACAAGATTAAAGGAACATCTCAGAAATGTTAAAAATTGAGAAACAGAAAAATCTGCAATAGCTGCACATGCCTGGTCAGAAAAACATAGAATAGAAACCAAAACAAAATTACTGAAACAATTGGAAAAACCGAAGGAACTCACAATTTTGGAAAAAATTTACATATGCAAGAATAAAAACACAACTATGAATTTTGATATACCCGATGATAAGGAGAGGGGATTGATTTGGAAGTTCGTCGGTCAGCCTTCAGATGGCGCAGAGGTCAGTCTGCAGGAGAGGAGACCATTGGACGTCCGTTGTGAACGTGAACAACATTGAGAATGTCACAAATAGAGTGATGAAATCCGGATCGCAAGGGAGTTAAGTATGAGGTGAGTCAAGATACAACTCAATTAAATTAAAATAAACCTCATAGTTTCCTACCTGTATTAGTTCTAATTTTGAATTTTCTAAAGAAAGTCTGTAAGTTTTAAACTTATCAGGAAGTAACACTATGAGGTATTAATAATTACAATTTTTGTTTGGATGACTGAAGAAGTACATTTCTTCTGTACTGCAAAAATGTCCTGAGAATTAATTTGAATATTTAAAATTAAAAAGAAAATTATAGTAAAATTAATACTGTAATTTTATTGGGAGAGTAACTTTCCACTGTGTTATATCCAAATTTGTGGCATATCAAACCATGTTAAATTGGTTTTGTACTATATTTGTTAAAATTTAAACATATTTTCTTTCAGATTTATATATTCAAACACATAATTAATAAGAAAATACATACAGTAAAGTATTGTACTCATTAATCATGATTAGTTGTTATCAGTTTGTTGATATTCTGTGGTTTTACAGTACACAATAAATTACATCTCCAAATTGTTCATTATAAATCTCTGCTGATTATCACATAACAGTTTGATAATGTGAAAGTGACAGTTCCACATCACTTGATGTCAGTCTGGTATACTTAATTAAGCAATGAACCGAAAATCTAATATATAGCATGTAAAAATATGTATTAAAAATATGTAATCAAACATTTACATTTTTCTGGAAAAGCAATAAAATAAAAAAAAGTTAGAAAATTGATAAAATGTAATATGGTGAAATTAAATGTTTCTTACCTCTCCTCATATAAATTTTCTAAGTAGATTGCGATTTCAAGACCACAATGGTCTCATCATCAGCACTTTCCTGGCGACTGATGTTATATCGATCGGAAGAAACACTTCTTCTTCCTTCTGTTGGTGGACCGATGAACCTCTGGATCAGGTCAAAATTTGCGGGAATTTCGAAGTTGAATCAAAAGCCAGTCTAATTAAAATATAGACAAACAAAAGGAACTCACGGTTTGGGAAAAGATCCACATTCAGAAAAACAAAAGAAAACTTATGAACTTTGAAATTCCTGCAAATTTTGACCTGATCCAGAGCTTCAACGGTCCACCAACAGAGGGAAGAAGAAAAGTTTCTTCCGATCGACGTAACATCAGTCGCCAGGAAAGTGCTGAAGATGAGACCATTGTGGTCTCGAAATTGCGATCTACTTAGAAAATTATATGAGGAGAGGTAAGAAACATTTAATTTCACCATAATAAACCTCATAGTGATTAATTCCTATAAAAGTTAAAAAAAATGTAATATGTTTTTGATAAAGTATTTTTATGTATTTACATAAAAATACATTAAATATGTGTTTTTATGTGAAATAAAATTTTATGTTAATTAAATAAAAATAAAATGTTTTATTTGATTTTCATATTTATTATATAATTCAGTGACAGCTGTTTCGGTACACTGTACCTTCTTCAGACATGTTAACAAATTATGAATTGTGTTCCAACTGATCTAAGCAACAATACAACAATATTTATTTAAATTTTTTAATTTAACAAAGGGGATTCATTCAAATCAAGTTGAGAATTTAACAGTTTTTTACTACTTTTAAATTTATTAATTTCTTCAGCCTCCAAAAGATCTAACTTCTTACCCTTATCACAAATATGTAAAATCTCAAAATTTGGATCGAAACAATGATTAAATTGGAATAGGTGGTTAGCATATTTTGAATTTTCTAAATTTCTGTTATATGCTCTCATGTGTTCCTTTATCCGAGAGATAAAAGGTTTTTTTTTTAGAGTTTTATTAGTTTTAAATGCCACATTAATGTTCAACTTTTTAAAGTGTTTAGATATTTTATTTGAAAGTGGGCCTATGTATGACATTACAACATATTTCTTTATGTTTTCTTTGGGTAAAGGAAAAACTTTGTTAATTGCTTTTTTATAATGAACGTTCTTAATTAAACATTCTATAATTTCAGGGTTGTAGCCATTATTAACAACCAATTGTTTAATAATATTCAATTCATTATTATATTCCAAGGGTGAAAGAGGGATATTTAAAAGTCTATGAATGTAACTATTAAAGGCTGCCATCTTATGAGTATATGGGTGAAGAGAAGAACTATGGCTAGTGGTATCAGTATGAGATGGTTTGTGAAAGATACCAAACTCAAACTTATTATCAATGTGTTTCGATCCAAATTTTGAAATTTTACATATTTGTGATAAGGGAAGAAGTTAGATCTTTTGGAGGCTGTAGAAATTAATAAATTTAAAAGTAGTAAAAAACTGTTAAATTCTCAACTTGATATGAATGAATCCCCTTTGTTAAATTAAAAAATTTAAATAAATATTGTTGTATTGTTGCTTAGATCAGTTGGAACACAATTCATAATTTGTTAACATGTCTGAAGAAGGTACAGTGTACCGAAACAGCTGTCACTGAATTATATAATAAATATGAAAATCAAATAAAACTACGTTTTATTTTTATTTAATTAACAAATATGGATTTTCATCAAGTAAACACCAACTCAATTGAAAATTTTATATATCTGTTTTAGACGTCTCGTCCAGAAAAATGAACTCAATTTGGGATCAAAGAAACTGAACTCCTTCTTTACACCTCTCCTCATATTGTCATTATCCCCATTTTCAAACATCACCAACTTTGAAACTACTGTCAGATGAGGTGCAAAGAACCAATTCAATTGATGTTTTTATTATAAATTTAACATTTTTCACTGAAGGATAAGTTATATTTAAAGAGAAAACTTTACATCTTGACTGGGGTTCAAACCCACTCTATCACTGAAAATTAGGTTCTGGGTTTGAACCACAGTCTAGACATAAATTTTTCTCTTCAAATATAATTTAACTAATTACTTTCTTTAATGAAATACCTCATAGTGTTGTTACTTTATCAATTTTATGTTCAATTTGGGATACTTATCTCAATGCATGGAAAATGTTCATTTACCTAAAAACCATCCCTTTTAATAATAAATATTGGTTTAATTAATTTTATACCATAATAAGAATATCTTTGATGATTTTATTTATTAAAAGTGCTCTGTCAAATAAGTACAGCTTTATTACCATCCTTAAGAAGGGTGCTGGGTGAAATTTGCCTTTTTTTGTCATAATTCACATTTTTTAAATGTTAAATATCTTCACCTTGAAATATATTTTCTGAAGTTTCAATGCTCTAGGGCACTTCTAAGTCTCTGCAATTACATCATATTTAAAAGGTCCATTAGTGTATCTATGAAAACTTAAAATTATTTTCCTACATTTTTTTTTTTCATTTTATTTCTACACACTCAAAACAAAATAGGATCCACAATTTTAAAGGTAAATAGTTAAATCTTTTTATTACATGTTCTAAATACTTTTGATAACAAACTAGTGCATGGGATTAATAATCAAAAGAAAAAAATATTTAATAAATAAGTTGGGTCTGCTGTCATCTTACCTTGTTTCTTGTAAGACATGTTTGAAAGCATCTTTGCTGCATCTTCAGTTGTAACAGACTCAAGATGATGGCAGACCCAACATATTTATTAAGTAGAACTTCATAATTATATTTGAAAAAAAAATATACACTTAGACCTTCGACTCTCTGTGTCAATGCTCTTCCAAGTGAGCTACCTATGTCTCCAATCTAAACATGTAGCATTTGGGGTTAGGAAATTAGCTATGTATAAGAAAAAATATGCCTTTAGATTGGAGGCCTAGGTAGCTAACTTGGAAGAGCATTGACATAGAGAGTCAAAGGTCCTGGGTTCAAACCCCAGTCTAGGAGTATATTTTTCTTTTCAAATATAATTTGTCCATCATTAAGATGTTTAAAAAGAATAATAAAAACATTGAAAGAACCTCATAATGCTACTTCCTATTATATTTTCATAAGAAAAATGTTTAATATAAAAAATTAAATGAATGCTGAAATCATAAAAAAATTAATTTTAGATTAGCAATGGAGATATATATACAGGGTGATTCACGAATTGTGTTTGCTATTGTTATGTGAAAACCATATATTTTATCATGAGTTTGATGCTTGAAAGATGAATCACATAATGTTGTGAGTGTGCGGAGACACTTAGGAAAGTTTTCTGTACATTTATAGAAAAAATACAACATTGTCCACTGTTATTTTAAATGCAACCTCCTATTTTATTTTAGATGGAATGAAAGATCTATTTATTGGGTTTACATTACAATTTGAATAATTAGTTATGCCATATTAGAACAGTTTCTACAGGATGTTGAATTGGCAGGAGCAGACGCAGTCCGCTTTACACATGGGCTGTGTACCAATGTATAGACTTCCTGTTTCAAAATCACCAAGTAGACATTCAAATGTTCCACCGTTATTGTTTAAGCATTCTCGAATGCGTTTCCAAAAGGACCTTCTTACGAGGACCAGTTGATGAACTGATGGACACAGACGCGTTGTTTCACATATCCCCATAAGAAATAATCTAATGGGGTTAGATCGGGTGATCTTGGTGATCATTCATGAGGACCTCTCCTACCAATCCATTTATTAGGGAAAGTCCTGTTAAGCACAGGAACTGCTATATTACTGGAATGGGCCGTCTGACCATCTTGCTGGAACCACATTGTCTGCTGGGTATGTAAATCTACTTCTTCCAGTAGTTGAGGTAAATGGCATCGCAGAAAAAGTGCATAGCTTCGTCGTGTTACATTTCTGCCCAAGAAATACGGTCCTATCATATAGTTACCTAGAATCCCGCACCTTTGTTGATAAGCAACATGTCGCACCCTGTGAGGATTTTCCGCTCCCCAGTAATGCATGTTATGGCGGTTTACCTCACTGCGATTGGTAAAAGTAGCTTTATCTGAAAACAGTATGAATGGTAACAGATCTTCGATATCAGCTGTTTGAATCCACTCACAAAACTGCAATCTACAATTGAAATCAGATCTATGCAGTTCTTGGGCTAAGAATATGTGATATGGGTGGAACACATGTTTAAGTAATATGCGCCATGCCGACTGACTGACTGATACCTGCCTCTGCAGCAATATCACGGGTGTACTACCACAGCCCCAACACAAACACTACATTTGCTGCACTAGTAGCAACTCCACGTCTTACGTAAGGTTTCCTGTCGATAATTCCATTTCTGAAGTTGTGTTCTGTCCCTAGAAATGTCACTGGTACAGGATGCCATCTGTCAGGATAGCGCAGTGCATACTCTCTGCTCTCTTCTTATTGTTCTTCATTATTGTGACATTCACCCAAAATAAGCAGCATGTCGACTTTTTCATTTCTTGTGTAGCTCATTTTCCCCTAAATCAAATTCAAACATGTATACATACAGGAAGAAGATACAGTAGATAGTAAAACTTGTAAACAACCACATTCTACTGCTCAGAAAGATGCGCGTAGACCAGACGAATCACTGCTGTACTTAGAGGGATGTTGTGTTAGTTTTTATCTAGTAGTGCACTCGGTTTCACGATAAACCACGGACAGGACACCTGCAAAGTCTCCGACCAAATACCCCCACCTATGACTCACTTCTGTTCTCCTTCTCCTCTCTCGCTGTTCTGATACTACTGTACTGTTATACCATCTTCTTTGACTGATTGTACTGTACAGTGTTTCCTTCTGCTAAACGAACACGTGCAATCAGGAAGCTCATATGAACAACTCGACAGAAAGACATTGTACCGATGTACAGTACGTGTTTGTATGATATGTTGTTTTACTTTTGTTATTTGTTTACATTCTGTCTTACTTCTCCTCCCACTTCCCTTAACATGACTCGTAAATAAAACTTAGAACTTGAAAGAATACAGTATCTAGAATGTATTTCACAAGGGTAATGTTTATACCAAGTCGCCGAGACCGTGAATGAAAGACGCAACATTCGGACGGGGCACTATTACTAGCCAGTAGCAGTAGCAGATGTCAACTTTCGCACTTCTGTAACATGTTAACAAATAGAGATAGAAACCTCATTCCAATGGCAATGAATTTCTTTTTCAAGGACACTTTGAACGAAAGAAAGAAATGTGCCATGATCTATTTAAAATAACGAAGTTTGACACCATAGCTTAAAGACGAATAAACATCAAAATTTGCTGAGCATCTCTGCATAGAGGCACATGAACCATTCACATATTTCCACAATTCATTTCACACTAATGTCCATAGTTTCCGTATAGTGAGATGAAACATGATACGTGAATCACCCTGTATATATATATTTCCTAATTTATGTTCAGTGTATAAATATTAGTCCATGATTTTTTCTATACATCTCAATTATATTATAAAAAATTCAAGAGTTTTCCTTAAAACATGTGGAAAATATTTTATTTTGAATTAAACCAATTTTTCAAAAATAAAAATTTTAAAAATGAGGCTCACAAACTTCATGACATTGTTTATTATACAACAAAAATATATGTAAAAAAGTGCATATAGGTCTAAAACGTCCACCGCTGTTGTCTTGAGGTAGCGTGCTCCCTTGTAAGGCAGTGGGCCCGGGTTCGATCCCAGGTTGGGACAGTTTTTTTGGGTGAGGTTTTTATCGGGGTTTTTCCTCACCTGTAAGACAAATGTCAGGAAAACTTTAAGGCCCAAATGGTCCCCAAAATCATATGGCCATCATCATCATCCTTCATTGGTGTGGGAAGCTACCACACCTACAGTTCCCTAGTAAAGCTGCAAAGCATAGCATGAAAATGCTATGATTGCAGTGAAAGACCTGCCCTCGGGCAGAATTACTATGGATGGATGGATGGATGGAGGTCTAAAACTGTAGAAAATAAAAAATTTCACCCTTTGCCCTCCTTAATTGCAGTGTACATTGTTTTATACATGATTGTTTTAAATTTTCTTCCAGTATATAGTTGGCACTTGGACTTTGGGAAGATAAAATTGTGAATACAAGCGCCAGCAAAAATTAGGAGGTATTTGGGGTGTTTTAGTGGTGCAGTGCTCATTCTAGTCCATAGCAATGTGTCATTCTTCTTGTATACATCAACATAATTTGGCTGTGGTTATTGTAATTTATAAACTGAACTTCCACAAGTAATGTAATAAAAATGATTAGGTAAAATATAAATAGTTTATAATATGATTAGAAACAATAAGTACATAATTAATGTAAAGAGACTTTGATTTCCAATTGCCCTTTACTTAATTTTTGTGAATTAATATAAATTAATATATTTTATCATGTGACATAATATTGTCAGTGCAAATAGTTTTATGTTTTGAATGTTTCTTGTGGAGTTAATTTTCTTACAAATGATGTACCTAATTGCAAGAATAAAACTTTCCAAGTTTTAAATGTTTGTACCACGTATTATATCATAATCCTACATATCATAATCATCATAAGTTTAACAGCCCAGGACTTTGCAAAAATACAATCTAGAGGATGTAGCCAGGATTTCTTATGCAAAAAATCCGGACTAAATCCAAAACTTGACAATTCTGTTTTGCAAGTCTATAGTCTTGGTGTTTTTCCCAAAAATGTCAAAATTTTAGAAATTTTGAAAACTGCAAAAATATAATCTAGAGACTGTGTCTGGGATTACTAATGCAAAAAAAAGTCTAAATCCAATATTTCTGATTTGAGTTTTCCAAGGCTATATATAGTCTTGGCGTTTTTCTAAAAAAAGTGTAAATTTTTGAGATTTTGAAAACTGCAAAAATACAATGTAGAGGTTCTGCCCAGGATTTCTAATGCAAAAATTTCGGTCTAAATTCAGAATTACGGAATTCAGTTTTCCAAGGCTATAGTCTCGGTGCTTTTTCCCAAACATTTCAAAACTTTCGAAATTTTGAAAACTGCAAAAAATTATTGTAGATGGCGTGTCCAGGATTTCTAATCCAAAAAAATTCGGTCTAAATAAAAAATTTCAGAATTTTGTTTTTCAGGTCTATAGTCTTTGTTTTTTTCCCAACTTACACACTGGCACTATCGAACCCGTAGGTTCATGGCCGCGCGGACATAAGCTCTCCATACATCCCTATTCTGAGCTAATGCTTTCCAATCATTCCCTGTATAATCTACTTCCCTCAAATCATAGTTAATGTTGTTCTCCCACCTCATTCTTGGTCTACCAACTGGGCGTTTTCCCTCTGGCTTTCCTACAAGAAGCTTCCATGCACGTCTTTCATTCCCCATACGCGCAACATGTCCTGCCCATCGCAGTCTACGTGAGTTAACTGTTATTATATCTGGCTTCCTATAAAGACCATGTAGTTCATTGTTATGTAGTCTTCTCCATTCACCTGTCTGTTCATCTCTCTTTGGTCCAAAAATTTTCCTAAGAACTTTATTCTCAAATACTCGTAATCTCATTTCCTCCCTTAAAGTAAGAGTATCATAAGTATTAAAAAATAATATAGTGTGCAATAATTAAACTAAGTACTTTTTAAGTTGATATCTGTCGATTGTTGACCGGTGAGCAATAACAAGGACAGATCGGATACGTTTGTCAGTCCGAATGTTAAGGTAATGTGACAATAATATCAGTAAAATAGTTTTCTGTCTTTATTAGTACAGTTCTTAATCATTTACACTGATAAGGAAGAACTGCAAGAAACAATACACAATCTCGCATCGTGGGCCAACAAAAATGGTTTCGATATAAACCTACCAAAAACGGTACAAATGGTATTCAGAAAGGGTGGTCGACTGGTAGATGGGGACCACATACAACCGCAGGGCAACCCGTTGCAAATCACAAACGGCTTTAAATATCTAGGAGTAACATTCCAAACAACAGCCAAATCCTTCAGAATGCATACGAAAGAGAGAGAGAGAGCGGCAGCTGCTATAGTTGCCATATACGACATAGAAAACATCACACAACTGTCACTTGCAATAGTCATGAAACTTTTTGAGGCCAAAATACTTCCCATCTTAATATTTGGAATAGAAATCATTTGGACCGACCTCAGTTACGGAGACTTAAACACCTTAGAAAAAGTGAAAGCAAGATTCCTAAAAGCAGCAATGGGGATCTCGAAATTTGCTCCATCTAGACTTACATATGAATTAGCACGGGAAACTTTCCTCGTGGAAGATCTACGCACAAAATTCCTGTTACCAGCTACTAAACAGGAAACTGCATTGAAGAAAATAAGACAAAACAAGACAAAAGAAATACCAGACGAGTTTTAGCAACAGATGCAATGATCAATCGAGACTGGACTGGACCAAACAACAAGATACGCAGTGCAATAATAAGACTGGCAGTGCATAGATATCACCACAAACTCTGCTAAAATTCAAACTATCATGATCCGTCAAGTGACTGCTTGTATAAGCTCTGTGATAAACCGTGTGAAAGATATAATTTCAGTGTCTGTTTAAAGAGAACACAATCGTTGCTGGTATACGGCAGAGACATAAACTAATACACTCTTGTGCGCGTTTTTCCTATTATTATTAATCATTTACTAGTTGAGTGCTAAGTCCGCCGTAAGTTAAAGTACACTTTTCATACAAGTGAGGGGAAACCGAATTTACTTCTTCCCTTTCAAGATGCAAAGAGGAGGGGTCGAAATGTTCAAAAATTTTGTGAAGACTCAAGAAATGCAAACTATGGATACCTTGATACCAACTCATGAAAAATTCGCTAACATAGGGTTTCACCAAAACTAGGAAAAGTGGGAAGACCTAAATCAAGATGGGAAAATGCATAATTTAGGATATAAAATAAAACATCCATCAGGAATTAGGCCTTTATAGACCTGTTTCGGCCACATCTAGCAGTCTTTTAAGAAGTCTTCCTGATTGTTAATGTCCTTTGCGTTTATATTGCATCATCATCTTTGGCGTCAGTATATCTATAGCTGGAGCGGCCGAACCTATTTACGTTCACGTAAAACAGGCGGCCGTGTTCACGACACAGCCACATCCCGTTTTTTTCGGAGTCTTGTCGGATGTTTTTAGAAAAAAAAACTTCAGTGTTTTCAGATTTTAAACTTAAATATAACTATATATACCGTAAATTAATTTTGTACATTCAGTTACCCTGCACAATAACGTTAACGTTCGACATTCAAGGCAATAGTGCTAAGTTTATATTATGATTAACTAACTCGCCCATTTGATGAATCACTTTCTTTAGTTGTGCTTACGAAAAGAGTAGACTAGCGTGAAATATTTTCAAATTCCTAATAGAATAACAGTGCGCATGCGCCAGAGTTTATAGAGCCAGCGACAACCACAATCGAACCACATATCGATTATCATCCTCGATTAATATCCGTCGCTATGAAATTTAAATGACCAATATTTGCAATAAATCCCCAAATCTATGTTAAAAAAATATATTTATAATATTAAAATTACCAAACGTTTATTAAAAATGTGAGTACACTTATCACTCCCTAACGCTGATGCAACTAGCGTTAACCCAAAACATCAATAGTAAAATCATAGTCTAAGTAATGGAGAAAATAGCAGCATCACAATATTGTCTAACAGTGTCATAATATTGTGATTTGCATATTTAAATAAATACTTCAAAATTGTCTAATATGTTATAAAAAATATTTGAAAAAGTTAAAAATAGTAAATAATGTTAGCAAATACAGAAGAAGAGCTATAGTTTACAACAATATAACAGAAAAATCAAGCGCTAGTGGAAGTGCAGTTAAGCCGGATAACTTACCGTGATGCGTATATCTGTGCCTGTATGTATGCACATTACGTTCGCCTCCATAAATATTCCTCCTCCAAAAATTATGATAACCTATTTCTCTATTGCCTTATTTCCACCAGTTATATATATATATATATATATATATATATATATATACAGGGTGGACCGCTCGAATGGACCTAATTTCAATTGCTTGTTACTGGCAAACGGTTGAAGACAGAAACTTAAAACAACGTTCATAGTACAGAAAAACTCACCAAGTTTCGAATCCTGGTCGGTAGATGGCACAAAGATACGTTTCTCGTTCTTAGATTTAATTGTTTGTGAAAATGGCGACTCCGCAGATGAAAGCGCAAGCTGTTTTGTGGTATGCGGAGTTTAAATCAATCATTAGAGTTTCAAAGGGAGTTCCGGCGTGTGTTTAAACCGTGATGCTCCAACTGCTAGAAGCATAAAGAAGTGGCGTGATACATTATTAGCTACAGGATCTGTGTTGAAGAAGCATGGTGGTGGTCGCAGAGCATCCGATGAAATGGTAGCAAATGTTCAAGCCGCATTTGAGCGAAGCCCCCGGAAGTCATTAAGAAGAGCTTCGCGGGAACTTCAAATACCAAAATCGACATTACAACGGATTGTCCACAAACGCCTCAAACTGCACGCATATAAAGTGCAGTTAGTGCAACGTCTGGAGCCGAATGACATGCCGAAACGAGTGGAATCAGCCAATACGATGCTGGACCGTCTCGGCGCTGATCCTGACTTCATGACCAAGATTTTCTTCTCGGACGAAGCCACTTTCCATTTGTCAGGCAAGGTAAACCGGCATAATGTGCGGATCTGGGGATCGGAGAATCCTCACGCTATTCAAGAGCATGTTCGTGATAGTCCGAAGATGAATGTTTGGTGCAGTTTGTCACATAATAAGGTCATTGGACCGTTTTTCTTCGCCGAGAAAACTGTTCGTGGTACCACATATCTTGACATGCTGGAGCAGTTCTTCTTTCCACAATTGAACAACTGCAGCTAACATCGTTTTCCAGCAAGATGGTGCTCCTCCCACTGGTCCAATGAAGTTCGTACGACTTTGGACAACATTTTCCCTGGCCGTTGGATTGGTAGGGGAGGACCAATCGCGTGGCCCCCGAGATCTCCCGATTTAACACCACTGGATTTCTTTCTCTGGGGCTATGTCAAAGATAAAGTTTACACCACCCCAGTCAAAGACCTTCGTGATCTTCGTGAGCGCATCATAGAGGCTATTGAGAACATTCCAGAAGACATACTCCAACGTACTTGGCAAGAAATTGTTCATCGCTTTGATATCGTCACAGTGACTGCTGGGGCTCATATAGAGATGTGGTGATCTGGATATCAAAACTTGGTGAGTTTTTTCTGTAATATGAACGTTGTTTTAAGTTTCTATCTTCAACCGTTTGCCAGTAACAAGCAATTGAAATTAGGTCCATTCGAGCGGTCCACCCTGTATATATATATATATATATAATATATATATATAAAGTCCACCGCTGTGGTCTCGAGGTAGCGTGCTGCCTTGTCACGCAGCGCGTCGGGTTCGATTCCTGGTTGGGACAGGCTCCTGGGTGAGGCTTTTTTTTTCGGGGATTTTCCTCGGGCAGAATTACTGTGGATATATATATATATATATATATATATATATATATATATATATATATATATATATATATGAGGCCAAGGAAAGTAATCAGCTGGTACTTCTTGAGCGAAGATTTGTTTTTTCAAATTTCATTATTCATACAACGCTTTAATATTATAAGATCTTATCAATTTTACTTTTTATCTATTTTTCTAAATTAATTATAATGTAAAATATTACAAACTAAATGCAATATGTAGCGATTACAATTTTAAAATTTCAATAAGTAAAACAAAAGTAATGACATTTTGTGGAAGAAATACTCTGCGTGCAAAAATAGTAATTAGAGATGAAATTATTGAACAAGTATCCCACTTAAAATATTTAGGATGTGACATCAGCTATGGGTATGATAAAGATCCATCCATAGTAATTCTGCCCGAAGGCAAGTCCTTCACTGCAATCATAATAGCATTTTCATGCTATGCTTGCAGCTTTACTAGGGAATTGTGTAGGTGTGGTAGCTTCCCGTTGCTTTCCACACCGGTGAAGGTGATAAAGATAAGGATGATGATGGCCATATGATTTCGGGGACCGTTTGGGCCTTAAAGTTTTCCTGAAATTTGTCTTACAGGTGAGGAAAAACCCCGATAAAAACCTCACCCAGAAAAACTGCCGTGAAGTACTGCAGATCTGCTCCATAAAAGAAAAGATATTTAACAACAAGATGCAGTGGAAAGAACATGTAGAAAGAATGGAAGAAAGTATATTACGAAATAAAATCTTCCATTATTTTCCAAGAGGAAGAAGAGATGTCAGATGTCCTCGGAAGGGATGGATCTATTAGATCTATTAGTGAAGACGGAACAGGCAACTCTTGCCTAAACCAGGAAGTGAAGAAGAAAAATAATTAATGGTGTATTTTGCATGGAAGCTTCTTGTAGGAAAGCCAGAGGGAAAACGCCCAGTTGGTAGACCTAGAATGAGGTGGGAGAATTACATTAACTATGATTTGAGGAAGTAGATTATACAGGGAATGATTGGAAAGTATTAGCTCATGATAGGGATGTATGGAGAGCGTATGTCCGCGCGGCCATGAACTTACGGGTTCGATAGTGCCAGTGAGTAAGTAAGTAAGTATTTTGTGGAAAACATTATATTTATTTAAAATTGAGATATTTCACTTCAAAAGAGGGAGTTTTAGCATAACAGTGTTGGCGATACTGAACTTTAACGTAATGACGTAATGAACATGTAATGAACGTAATGAAAAAGATGGCGTAAGCATATATTGGTAAGTGATTTTTGCTAATTTTAAGATGAAATAATATGTAAATTGGGTGTGATTTTGATTACGAAATGCCCCACACTGCGGCTGTATTAAAAAAATAAAGGCTTCTATGATTTTTCATATAACATTCGTATGTCACTATTGTACTACACATTTGTTACCATGTGTAATGACATTTCGTGCTATTTTAAACATTTTGCAACGATTCTTAAGCGTTTATTAAATTATATTTAGGAAATACTTTAATAATTGACTCTCATCTACAAAATCGCAATCTAACCTTCACCAGCTGACAAGATGTAATTAATGTGAAATCGGAATTACGAACCTTCGCAATAAATGCCCAAACATGCTTATAAGAAATGGACGTACACCAACTCTTCTCTTCCTAATCTAACTAAATAAATTACATGCATACTCTTTAATGAACTGACCTTGTGTACACTAACTGTCCTACCAGAACCTAACAAAATTAAGTTAATTTCTTAAAATATGATTTGGAATTAATTGCGAATGTTGGTTACACTTATTTCACAGATTTTCCTACCATAGTTACATTAAACATTTATGCATGCTCACTGGAATTTGTAGAACTTCATTGATAGACATAAGATAAAAATTTTGGAAAAAACTCGGTTATATGTCGGACACGAATTCTTGTAAGTTCCACAGAATCGCAGTGAGCATGCGCGAGTTGCTGTAATGGTTAATATAGCCTCCGGTAGACGGCTATGCAGTTGGCGTTACCAACTTTGGGAATAGATTCCCAAATGCAAAAAAAAAATGGACGTAAACTAACTTGCCATTTCCTAATTAAAGAAAACGCATGTGGTCGGTTTTATGTCTCTCACATTTCTACACTTACATTCTTATGCCACTGATGCACTAAACACTTGTAAACACTTTTTGTACTGTTTTAAACATTTTGCAACGATCTTCAAGCTTTCTTCACAATATTTTATATTTATATATTTACGTAAAACATGATGGTGGATAAATTACTTGCTTGCTACTTTCCCATGTTGTTCCAACGTTGCCACCATTTGAAAATAATATGAAACCGTATTTAGTGTTAGTGTACGTAAAATTAGTTTATAGTTCATTAAATAGTATCCATGTAAATTGCTTTGTTACGTTAGGAAATGGGAAGTTGGTTTACGTCCATTTTTTTAAACATTTGGGAATAAATAATATGCATGTAAATTGTTTTCTTTAGTTAGAAAATGGCAAGTTAGTTAACGTCCTTTTTTTTTTGCATTTGGAAATTTATTCCCAAAGTTGGTAACGCCGACTGCAGAACCATCTACCGGAGGCTATATTAATCATTATGGCAATTCCCACAACTCGCGCATGCGCACTGCGATTCTGTGGAACTTAGAAAAATTTTCTAAGACATATAACCGACTTTTTCCGAAAACAATTTACATGCATATTATTTATTCCCAAATGCTTAAAAAAATGGACATAAACCAACTTCCCATTTCCTAACCTAACAAAACAATTTACATGCATACTATTTAATAAACTATAAACTATAAACTAATTTTACGTACACTAAAACCCACCGCTTTGGTCTCGAGGTAGCATGCTGCCTTGTCATGCAGCGGGCCCAGGTTCGATCCCCGGTCGGGGCAGTTTTTCTGGGTGAGGTTTTTATCGGCGTTTTTCCTCACCTGTAAGACAAATGTCAGGAAAACTTTAAGGCCCGAACGGTTCCCAAAATCATATGGCTATCATCATCATCATCAACCTTATCATCTCATCATCATCCTTCACCGGTGTGGAAAGCAACGGGAAGCTACCACACCTACAATTCCCTAATAAAGCTGCAAACATAGCATGAAAATGCTATGATTGCAGTGAAGGACCTGCCTTCAGGCAGAATTACTATTGATGGAACACTAAATATGGTTTGAAATTATTTTCAAATGGTGGCAACATTGGAACGACATGGGAAAGTAGCAAGTAGGTAATGTATCCACGATCATGTTTTACGTAAATATATAAATATAAAATATTGTAAAAAAAGCTTGAAGATCGTTGCAAAATATTTAAAACAGTACAAAATGTGTTTACAAGTGTTTAGTGCATCAGTGGCATAAGAATGTACGTGTAGAATTGTGACCGGCAAATAACGTACCTCACCCGGAAAAACTTTAGTAATTGACTATCACCTACAAAATCGCTGTGCGCATGCGCTAACCTTAATGTAACTTCACCAGCCGACAAGACATATTTAATGTGAAATCGGAATTACCAACCTTCGCAATAAATGCCTGAACATGCTTATAAGAAATGGACGTACACCAACTCTCCTCTTCCTAATCTAACTAAATATATTACATGCATACACTTTAATGAACTGACCTTGTGTACAGTAACTATCCTATCGGAACCTAATAAAAATAAGTTAATTTCTCGAAATATGATTTGGAATTAATTGCAAATGTTGGTAACACTTATTTCACAGATGTTCCTACCATAGTTACATTAAACATTCATGCATGCGCACTGGGGATTCTGTAGAACTTGATTGATAGACATGAGATAAAAATTGTAATGTACCTGTTGGCAGATGCCTCGTCCTGAACTTTGTTAAAATAATGTATTTAAAATATTAATTGGATGCCTTTCGGGAAGTTAACTTCCATCATCAGCAGGATGGGTATGTGCTACTAGTTGTATTTAAGATGCTGTAGACATTGATGGTCTTGATGCATTGCCAGTAGGAACTGATTGGTTTTTACTGTCTTGTATAGAGGATTGTACGTTTGGGGTGTGTTCTCATTTAGTTGCAAGGTGCTGTGATTTCAAGTTCTTCTAGTTGATTAACTTTTGCTGGAAGTCTTTCTCTGTGAACTATTGATAGAATGTATTCTATTGTGTCCATTTGATGACCAGCGTTAATTATGTGTTTTGCATAGCTTGGCTTTACACCTGCGTACATAAAATGATGTTCCTTGTATCTTATCTTGAAGTTCCTATTTGTCCTGCCTCTATAAAACTTATTGCCATCTTTACATGTCAGTTTATAAACTCCTTCATTATTGAATTTGTTATGTATTTATTCTATTCTATAGTAATTCTGCCTGAGGGCAGGTCTTTCACTGCAATCATAGCATTTTCATACTATGCTTTGCAGCTTTACTAGGGAAATATAGGTGTGGTAGATTCCTGTTGCTTTCCACGTTATGTATTATGTTGTTTAATTTTTTTATCGGTTTTATAAGCTATGTTTATGTTTTTGTTTATTTTTTCAAAGTTCTAGCCAATTTTGTGGTTTCATTGCCTGTGTTCAAGTTTTGTTATGTTATGTGTCATTTTTTTCTTTTCTAAAAAGTTCTCTATGATTCGTTTATTGAAAATGTTTTATTAGTATTGATTCATTGATAGATATATAGCACACTTTGTGTATGTAAATAAATATTTAATAATTGTAAAATATGTTTGAAAATGCTTAAAATAGTATGAAATGTTATTACAAATGGTAAAAGTTTGTAGTCCAACAGGAATAAGAATGTTGTATGGAATACCATACAGCGTCACTCTCTAAAGCTCAGCTATTTATTTATGTACACAAATTGTGCTATTTATCAATGAAGTTCTAAAAAATTGTAGTGCGCATGTACGAATGCATAATGTAACTTCCACTAGATGGCAGGACATACCTATGAAATTGGTTTGACCAACATTCACAATTAATTCCAGACCATATTTCAAGAAATTAGTTTCATTTTAAGTTCTAATGGGATAAGTTAGTGTACACGAGATTAGTTTCTAGTTTATTAAATAATAAGCCCTGTGCATGTAATTAATTTTGTTAGATTAGAAAGAATGGCTGTCCCTGTCCTTTTGTATGGGAGTGAATCTTGGATTACCACTGCACTAGAATGGACCAGATAAGAAACGAGGATATCCGTGAAGAACTGCAGAACTACTCCATAAAAGAAAAGGTATTTAACAACAAGATACAGTGGAAAGAACATGTAGAAATAATGGAAGAAAGTAGATTACCAAATAAAATCTTCCATTATTTTCCAAGAGGAAGAAGAGATGTTGGACGTCCTCGGAAGAGATGGTCTTAGATCTATTCGTGATGACGGAACAGGCAACTCTTGCCTAAACCAGGAAGTGAAGAAGAAGAAAATTAAAAAGAGGGAAGTTGGTATACGTCCATTTCTTATAAATGTTTGGGAATTTATTGCAAAGGTTGGTCTTACTGATTTCACATATAACCTGCCACCTGGTGGAGATTACATTAAGCATTTGCACATGCGCACTGTGATTTATTGGGTAGGTGAATGTCAATTACTAATTTTGTTTTTTAAATAAGGAAAATAATGTGAAAATTGAATATATTTTTGACTATGAACTGTCCTGTACAATGGTGGAACTGTGTAAGTTTAAATGACTTGCTTTTTGGTAATAACTATATTTTTATAATTGACAGTGGTTGTAACATAATAATATTCTTTGGTTACAGAAAAAAAGAGAAGATTATATGGGAAAGTTGGTTGTTGGAATTACACCCATGATATGAAGAATTATACAGGATTCATTTGCTACATGGAAGATCATCTGAAAATTTACAGAAGTGGTGAGCAATTTTGTTGTTGTTGTAATGAATTAATCATAATCTTTTAATTGTTATAAGGTTTATTTTATATTAAGTTATGTAGGTAGGAAATAACACTATGAGGTTTATTTTAATCTTGTTGAGTTGTTTCTTGACTCACCTCATACTTCTTAACTCCCTCGCAGATCCGGATTTCTTCACTGTATTTGTGACATTCTCAATGCTGTATCACGTTCACAACTGACATTCAATGGTCTCCCAGTTGTGAACGTGATACAGCATTGAGAATGTCACAAATACAGTGAAGAAATCCAGATCTGCGAGAGAGTTAAGAAGTATGAGGTGAGTCAAGAAACAACTCAACAAAATTATTTAAGATTATTTAGCTGAACTTTCAAATAATTTACTCTATGCATTTCCATACAACATTTTTATGATATTGATTGGACTACATACTTTTTACACTTTTACTATATTTTTAATATTTCTTACTGTTTTAAAAAAAATTGCAACGATTCTTAAAACACATGAAAAAAACTGTTAATTACCTCGACCAATTAATTTTTCTAACTTCTACAAAATCATAGTTGGAAATGAACAGAGAAAATTTAAGAAACTGTGTAGCTCTTCAAAATGATCAAGATGTGACATCCAAGTATTGGGAAGCAAGAATGAGAATGATTTTGTTAACTCCAGGGTATTGTTTATTTTTTATTATTTCACTCACCTCATACTTCATAATTCCTAGCAGACCCAGAGTTTCTTCACATCATTTGTGACATTCTCAATGCGCTGTCACGTTCACAACTGATGGAGGTCAGTCTGCAGGATAGAAGGCCGTTGGACGTCAGTTGTGAACGTGACACAGCATTGAGAATGTCACAAATGATGTGAAGAAACCCTGGGTCTGCTAGGAATTATGAAGTATGAGGTGAGTGAAATAATAAAAAATAAACAATATTAAAAACCTCATAGTGTTATTTCCTATCTACATAACTGAATCCAGGGTATTAGTTACATACATACATGCTAAATTATGGTGGACATGGTCATATACTTAGAAAACTTCCTCTAGATGGTGGACATATGTGTGAAATATATATGACCAACCTTTGCAGTAAATTCTCAAACAATATTATAAGAAATGGATGTACACCAACTTCTCACTTGCTCCTCATTCATTCTGAGAATTTTCCTCATCATTGAGGGTTTTATCCAACCAATCTCAGTAATTAACATGAATTAATATATATATATCTTCTTCTTCTTCTTCTGCTTCATGAAATTAGGCCTTTTGACCTGTTTTCACATCAAGTGGGATTTAATGAATCCTCGCATCTAGTAAATGGGTGTCCAACATTTCTATGTCCTATTGGTTTGTACTTTAGTAACAGTTGAGGGATTCTATCTGTAGGCATTCTCTTGACATGTTCATACCAGTTGTTTCTCATGTTGTCAATTCTATTTGTTAAATTGAAAATATTTAAGTCCTTCCTAATATCCTCACTTCTTTTCTTGTCCAAAATTGTCACACCTGCTACTGAACGTAGGAACTTCATTTCTGCAGTTTCTATTTTCCTTCTGTGTGAACAGTTAAGAGTCCAATTTTCATTTGCATATGTTAAAACAGGCACTGCCATAATTTTGTAAAATTTTAGTTGTGTGCTCCTCAAAGTTTTATTTTTCAGTGTCCGTCTTATAGTGCCACACATTCTGTAAAATCTATTTAATTTAATATTAATATCTTCCTTGTGGCAGTATGATACGTTGCATCCTAAATAATTAAAATTGTTCACCTGTTGTATTATACTGTTATTAATACTGATTTTACACTTCATATGGTCTTTCCCTTTGAATGCCATTACTTTCGATTTACTTTCAGAGATTGTCATATTGAATTTATTTGCTATTTCGTTTAATTTATATGCTGCTATTTGTAAATTGTCTTCTGAAGAGCTAAGGATTGTCTAATATGTATATATATATATATATATATATTATAAATGACTACGGTTTTTAGACTATCAGTTTACAACAAACATTCACAGATCTCTCTTAATTAAAGTTCTCCATCGTTCTCTGTTCTCTGTGTCTTTATCTGTTACACCAAATTTCGTCATTCAATTTTGAATGTAGTTCTGCCTTACTAACCTAAAAAAATTAATTACATCCATATTATTTAATGAAGTGTACATCCATTTCTTAAAATGTATTTTGAAATTTTGTTCATTCCAATTTCACAGGTATCTCTGTTATCTAGCAGTAGTTTCTTTAAGCATTTGTATATGTGCACTACAATTCTGTAGAACTCTGAGAAAATAATTTGAGATAAATGTGACAACTGTGTACATAGATAAATATTTAATAATTAAAAAAAAAATGTTATAAGTATTGTTGCAAAATGTTTAAAATAATCTAAATGTTAGTAAAAATGAAAAAGTACGTAGAGCAACAGCATTACAAGACTGTAGTATGGACAATCATAGGTAGGAATATTCAAAACTTGAGCCAAACCTATTTCACAATTATTAAATATTTATCTATGTACATAAATTGTGATTTTTTTCTAAGTTCTAAAGAATTGTAGTATGGATACATGATTGTTTAATGAAACTTGTGGCAGATGGGAGGATGCGCATATGTGAAATTGGTATGACCAACATTGCAACTAATTCCAAAACATATTTTAAGAAATAAATGTTCACTGACTTCATTTTGTTAGGTTGCGATGGGACAAGTTAGTGCACACCAGGTTAATTTATAGTTTATTAAAAATAATGTGCATGTAATTTATTTGGTTAGGTTTATGAAAGGGCAAGTTGGTCGATGTCGATTTCTTATAAACATGTATGGAAATTATTATAAAATTGCAATTTCACAAAGAGAGTAGAGAAGAATATTTAAAATTAACTGAACTATGCAGTAATCAAATGTTTTTTTACCTACAATAGGAATTTTTAAAAACAAAATTCAGGACTTTCAATGGGTAATCCTTAACTCCTTTTTAAGTGAACTTATTTGTAAGTAATTTTGAATGAAAAATAATTAAATCACATCCTCTAAATCGAATTTTGATGCAGAGATATGGACAATATAATAAAAACATATAGAAGATGCTTTAAAACTCTTAAATATAGAGAGTAAAACAATGAAATCCACTTTAGAAACGGAAGAGAACAAACATTTACCATTTTTGGATCTCAAATTGCCTAGAAATGAGGAGAAAAGAAAATAGAATTTGACATTCATAGAAAAGAAACACACAGATCTGATGTTTAAATTTTGGAGATGTGTAGATGATATAGCAATATTAAAACAGAAACAATTAGAAGATGCCATTAAACTGTTAAATATTCAAAATAAAACAATCAAATTTACAATGGAAGTAGAAAATAATCTTGAAATACCATTTTTAGACCTTAAATTGATCAGGAATGAAGAAAAAAGAAAATAGAATTTGGAATCTACAGAAAAGAAACTCACATTGATAATTGTATAAAAGCTACAGGATTTAAACCATTTTTCACACAAACAGGCAGTATTTAACAGTTTAACACACAGACTTGTGAACGTTCCCATGAGCAAAGAAAATTACAATAAAGAGAAAGATCACATCATAAAAATTGCAAAGGATAATGGATTTCAAGAAAAGGTGATACACAAGAAGATAAATAAATTCAAGGAACAAAAAATGATTAATGAAAGTACTCTTCACACAGATAAAGATATTGGTAAAAAATTCAAGAAGTTCACGTACCACCCTTTAGTATTTGACAAGTTTCAAAAAATCTTCAACAAATTCCCTCCAGCGTTTCATAGGACGGCCCAGAGATCTACGTCCTCTTGGTATATAATTATAAACAGCTTTGGGGATCCGATTTGAACTCACTTTTTTCAAGATGGTGTTTCCAATTTAACCTTATCTGAATAAACATATTGACAACTATGTTGCTAGTACGAATGTTTTCCAATAAGTATTGACATAGTTATTTTGAACTCTTATAGGAAAAAATCACTATGTCATCATCATCATGAACAAATTCGTTTTAGGCCATGTGGCCTGTACGGTAAATCTAGCGAAGATGGTCTTGATCTTTCCACCGATGTTTTGGTCTTCCTTGGTCCCTATGTCCAGTTGGGGTGTATTGGAATGCCAATTTTGGAAGTCTATTTCTTGCCATTCTCCTCAGATGATTTTTCCATTCTTGTTGGTATCTTTGTATATCTTCATTTAGGGTCGTATGCAAATACATTAGTCTCTACTCAAATTACTTCCAATCACTGGTGAGCTGACTCACCGTGAGCAATTGCTGAGATCGAATTAACGGCCGACTTACCGGTCATGCATGAAAGTTGACGCTTTTGTAATATTGGCAACGAATTACCCACTTCCGTTATTTTTGTCTGCTATAGAGGAATGCATTTACGCTTGCGTCCTGCAAATAATACCGTATACAACGACATCTGCGTCGTGCAATATTACGTCGATTCTCCTGTTCTTCCAGTTGAATTCTTTGGTAGACTCTATCAAATTCCTCTTCTCCGCGTATGCCGAAAACATGATCGAAGTCTTCAAGGTCTGACATCTTGGATAAAGCTGCAAAGGTTTCAAACTACATCGGTTCCCTTCGGGATTTTCACGATAAGTTTCTATCTTGAGCTATGATCTTACGGTACCTCATCAGGTAGCTTACAATTATTATCGAATGAATAGATTTCTGAGTAAGCAAAATGTATTTGGATAAAACTTTCTCAGCAGAGAACGCCTTTTACTGTCTAATGCGTTCAAACATTAAACTTGTTACTCCAAGTGTTACAATAGTGTTCCTTTGGTGATCCAGTCTATTAACTCCTAACAATGATCGTAAGAAGCGCATTTGGCTTACTTGAAGTTTATGAGAGTTTCTTTTATTTAAAATCCAAATTTCACTTCCGTATTTTAGAGCAGCTTTTGATGTGATGTTATGTAATCTTAGTTTTGTCTCTGTCCTCATCTGTTTACCAAAATGTCTTCATATTACCCCATTCATTTTATTCCATATTTATACCATATTCACAATGTGATTTGTATTATGTAGGGGTTGGTGGATGCGATGTCGCACATTGTGGATATATGATTGTAATAATTTAAATCCTCAGAAAATCAACTACAAAGATCAGTTTATAAATTATGGAAACTAATAAACGATTATAATTTAAATATATCAACAGAGAAAACAAAGTCAATTGCATTTATTAAAAACTCAGCATAAAAGGACAAAAATTATAATTGGAGCAAACATAATTGAACAAGTAACTTGTTTCAATTATCTGGGATGCATGATATCGTACCAGCAAAATTTGGACACGGAGAAGAACTTAGGGAAATTTCAACAGATATGTGGTTCAATAAGAAGATATTTGAGAAATAAGACCACAAGGGAAAGTCAATTAAAATTTTACAAAACAGTAGCCATTCCAACATCAATATACGGGTCTGAGACTTGGCCTTTAACGATCTCTGATAAAAATAAAATTGAGACAATAGAAATGAGATTTCTCAGATCAGTTGCTGGTGTATCTCTAAGAGATCAAAAGAGAAGTCAAGATATCAGAGATGAACTACAAATCTGTAATATAAACGAGAGAATACACACAAATAAACGTAATTGGTTTGAACATATGCAAAGAATGCCAAATAATAGTTTATCAGAACAGCTGCTTCATTATAGGCCTCTAGGCCGAAGAAATGTAGGAAGACCAAAATGTTATATTTAAATAAATATCGGGAAGTAAACATTATGAGGTTATATCATTAATAGTGAGTGGAGAACATATTTTAATTGACTCACCTCATACATTTTCAAACTTCTTTGATACCGACGGTTTCAGACAATATCATGTCCTTCATCAGTCATGGCGTCCACTGATGAAATTCCATGATTGTTGATTTCTTTAGTGACATCACCTCTTGTGCTGCCATCTTTCGTTGGGATTATAAACTTTGTAATTAAATTTTTATCCAATTACTTACATCCAATAGTACATGGGAAATTAAAAAAAATATTTGACAAATGCAACATTACTTTGGCACCAATTAATAAATTTAGTCTGGAAAAACTTTTGAATACCAATAAAAAATCAACATCCCAGACAGTAAGAAATCTGGAATTTATCAAATTAATTGTAATGATTGTAGCAAAGTATACATAGGAAAAACAAAAAGGAATTTAGAAACACGCGCTAAAGAACATTTTAGAAATATTAAAAATTGTGAAATTGAAAAATCAGCAATTGCTGCACATAGTTTACTAGAACGTCATAAAATTAAAAAAGAAGCAAAGCTTTTAAAACAGTTGGATAAACCGTTGGAATTGACAATTTGGGAAATGATATTCATTCAGAAGAATAAATATCGATCTATGAATTTCGATATTCCGGTGGATAAAAATTTAATTACAAAGTTTATAATCCCAACGAAAGATGGCAGCACAAGAGGTGATGTCACTAAAGAAATCAACAATCATGGATTTCATCAGTGGATGCCATGACTGATGAAGGACATGATGTTGTCTGAAACCGTCGGTATCAAAGAAGTTTGAAAATGTATGAGGTGAGTCGATTAAAATATGTTCTCCACTCACTATTAAAGACCAAAATGTCGTTGGAAAGACGACCTGCGCCTGCAGCATGTAGTGCGCCGGGGAGAAGAACGGGCCAACAGGCCCATACCTTGAAGATGATGATGATGATGATGATTGTATTAATTTAAATCATTGTTATTTGCCACGGCACTGATGACTCCCTTTAGGGGAATGAGGCAAAGTTTCTTACATAAATAAGTAACGACATTTTTGTTAACACTTAAATTAAATATTATTTTATTAAAGTTCTCATTTAAATTGAGATGAATCTTGTAAATGTTGAATAGTTTCGAAAATTCTGGCCCAAATTAATAAATTTTACTTCATCTATGTAATGGATGACTACTTCCAACGGTCAATTTTTCACTCACTAATACATTATTTTCACTTTATGGATTATTTATACTCCAGATGAAGGAAATTTATACTACAATATTATTTTCCATCACTTTAACACCATTTTGTCAACTAATATCAAGAAATGAACACTAATTCTTTTATTTCTCGATGACCCGTTGTTTTACATGTCTAACTTCTTTCAAGTATTGTAGCCATCTTGTTATTCTGCGAAAAATCCCATTTCGTTACTGTTATAACCTAGAAGTTCTGATTGGTCCAACTGAAAAGGAAGGAGTACTATTGGCTGACTCCCATCCAATTCGTCCAATCCCATTTATTTGTTTATAAAAAAATGTCAATTCAGATATTCAAAGATATGGTTGGTTGGTATCTAATGTCAAGCACTTGATAATGAAATCATTCGCTCTCTTGCACTCCAATATTTAGCAGAAAGGCTGGTCTCTTCTACAAAAGCTGGACAACGGAGGAGATGGTTTCTTTCCATATCTTCATTTAATTGCAAAAAGGGCATTTAGGTGAATCTGTTATACCAATTCTGTGTAGGTGTTTATTCAAGCAGTCATGTCCTATTACCAGTCTGAACGTTGCTACTGCAGATTTACAATAAACTAGTTGTAACCGTTTAGTAGTAGGCACCACATGTGGTGGTTATGTCACCCATAGAGAGAAAGTAGGTATAGGAAGGAAGGAGAAATGAACCCCTAGGCCTCGAGTACTCTAATACCATCAGGGTCGAAAGAAACAAGAGGTCAGTCAAGGGAGACTGGATAGAAAAGTTGAAAGAGGGAATTGGTATGGGGAGGAGAAGTAATACCAATTCGGTCAAAAAAGAAAAACTCACCAAGCTGACCAGTGCTTATTGGTGAGTAGCCCTTCCCTTTCGTTCATCATGCATAAGCATGATTACTAACAGGTGCACCACGAGAAGGTGAGGGATTGGACGCTAGGTTACTGTCCAGGTCGGTTCCTTTAAGCCTTCGATGGAAGGAATTAAAGGGTCTCCTCTCTGTTAAAGACAGTAGCCTTTCCACAGCCATGTTTTAATATGTTTTAATATAAAATTGATAATTCAGACTCTCATTTTATCATCAATTTTTTCTTATTAAAAAATAATGTTTTACATTAGTATGTTGACACCCCAATGAGCATGCGCTCATGTTCGGGTGCAGTTCAGTTAGATAAATAATACATAGAGAATAAATGCATTAGAAAGTTTTAGTTAATAAATTTAAATTTAGGAGCTATTTTCAAGATATAAATTAAATTCTAGTACATGAAAAAAACAAAAAATACAAGGGACAATAAAATAAACAAAACAATATAGTTTTAAAATCATTAGGAAGTTATATTATGAGGTTTAATTTAATATTTGAGTTTGTATTCTTTAACATTATTTGATAAAATACTCAACACAGAAATTAGGGACAACTGCCATATTCAAGACATAACCAAATTTATTATAGATAGACGAAAATATTGGAAGGGTCATATAGAAAGAATTGGAAGAAAACCGGCTTGCAAAAAGAGCTAAAGAAGATAGACCAATGGATGGGAGAAGAACAAGAGGAAGACCTGCCAAGAGATGGATAGACAGTGAATGTACATCCAGTACGTCTTCCTCCGAGGACTGATTGGAAATAAACAGGATGAAAATCCTACAAATTAAGTTTAAGAAGAAGAAGAAGAAGAAGATTGTTTATAGTGAGTGGAGAACATATTTTAATCGACTCACCTCATACATTTTCAAACTTCTTTGATACCGACGGTTTCAGACAATATCATATCCTTCATCAGTCATGGCATCCACTGATGAAATTCCGTGATTGTTGATTTCTTTAGTCACATCACCTCTTGAGCTGCCATCTTTCGTTGGGATTATAAACTTTGTAATTAAATTTTTATCCACTGGAATATCGAAATTCATAGATCGATATTTATTCTTCTGAATGAATATCATTTTCCAAATTGTCAATTCCAACAGTTTATCCAACAATCACGGAATTTCATCAATGGACGCCATGACTGATGAAGGACATGATTTTGTCTGAAACCATCGGTATCAAAGAAGTTTGAAAATGTATAAGGTGAGTCGATTAAAATATGTTCTCCACTCACTATTAATGATATAACCTCATAATGTTTTCTTCCCAATATTAATTTAAATATAAGAAGATTGTTACTGATCACCGAATTCCTTGTCCTTCACACTGGTAGAACCCATAAATAAGCTTAATGTAAAACACGCCCTGAAGAGACCCTCGTGCCAACTTATCCTTGCTGCAATACATACATAATATGAGTGATGAGTTCAGTCTATTTTTTTTTTAAATGAAGCATTTCCAGACGCTATTTTATTTAAAAGATGTTTAATGTAATGTTTTCTACCACATAAGTAATGAAGAATAGTTATTCTGATACAACCTGTATTAAACTTTTATAGGGAAAATCACTATGAGATTTAATTTAAGAATTAAATTAAAATGGTTTATACCTAATCTCATATCCAATATTCTACAACCTTATTAAGTTATGTAGATAGAAAATAACACTATGAGGTTTTTTAATATTGTTTATTTTTTATTATTTCACTCACCTCATACTTCATAATTCATAGCAGACCCAGGGTTTCTTCACATCTTTTGTGACATTCTCAATACTGTGTCACGTTCACAACTGACGTCCAACGGCCTTCTATCCTGCAGCCTGACCTCCGCGCCATCTGGTGGCCGACCGAAGAATTTCCAAATCAGTCCTCTCTCCTTATAACCGGGTATTTCAAAATTCATAGTTGTATTTTCATTCTTGCATATGTAAATTTTTTCCCAAATTGTGAGTTCCTTCGGTTTTTCCAATTGTTTAAGTAATTTTGTTTTGGTTTCTATTCTATGTTTTTCTGACCAGGCATGTGCAGCTATTGCAGATTTTTCAGTTTCTCCATTTTTAACATTTCTGAGGTGTTCTTTTAATCTTGTATTTAGATTCCTTTTTGTTTTTGCTATGTATATCTTTTCACAATCTTTACAATTAATTTGATAAATTCCCGATTTTTTGCAGTCTTTTAATTAAATTACCTAAGCTGTAATCATTTTTCGGTGCTAATTTAATGTTGAATTTGTTGAAAATTTTTTGAAACTTGTCAAATACTAAAGGATGGTATGTGAACTTCTTGAATTTTTTACCTATATTTTTATCTGTCTGAAGAGTACTTTGATTAATGATTTTTTGTTCTTTGAATTTATTTATTTTCTTGTGTATCATCTTCTTATGAAGTATGAGGTGAGTGAAATAATAAAAAATAAACAATATTTGTATTGGAATTAAGTAGATTATTAAATGTTCCATTAAATGAAGAATATTTTAAGAAAGAATACAATCACATTTTGAACATGGTATAATAGATTCACCTAAATGCCCTTTTTGCAATTTAAAGGAAGATATGGAAACAAATCATCTTCTCCGTTGTCCAGCTTTGGTAGAAGAGACCAGCCTTTCTGCTAATATTGGAGTGCAAGAGAGCGAATGATTTCATTATCAAGTGCTCGACATTAGATACCAACCAACCAACCAACCAACATTTTGAACATAGCCAATTTAAATGGTTTTGGAAAAGAAATAATTGTAAATAAATTAAAGAAATTCAGACAAGAAAAAAGATTGAAAGAATACACTACCCTGCAATCTGATTCAAAGAAAGGAAAACAGTTTAAGAAAATTATGTATCATCCTGAAATACATAACAAATTAAAAAAAAATTTCAAGAAATTCAATATTACATTGGCACCGATAAATAAATTTAGCCTTGGTAATCTATTAATAACTAATAAGAAATTGAACACCCCAGATAGCAAAAAATCTGGAATATATCAAATTAATTGTAAGAACTGCAATAAAGTATGCATAGGAAAAACAAAAAGAAATTTGGGCACTCGTACTAAGGAACACTTCAGAAATATTAAAAATGGTGAAATTGAAAAATCAGCTATTGCAGCACATAGTTTATTGGAGAATCATAAAATTGAAAAAGAAGTAAGATGTTAAAATGACTCGTTAATTTATTGAAAAAGAAGCCCTACTTTTAAAACATTTGGAAAAACCTTTAGAATTGACAATTTGGGAGAAGGTATATATTTAGAAGAACAAATTTAGATCCGTGAATTTCGAGATTCCTGATGAACGTGACCTCATCTCAAAGTTCATCAAATCAACACCAGATGGCAACGTTATTGATGGAGATTGAAATGAAAATCCGGTAGTCATAATGTCAGTTGAAAATGAGAGAGATCCTTCTCTCGAAAACTAGTTCCCGTGTTTGAAGAAACGTAAAATATGAGGTAAGATGTTAAAAATTGACTCATTAATTTACAAATTAAGAACCTCATAATGTTATTTCCCATATTTAACTATGAAATTTGTATTGGAGTTCGGATGGTGTAATCGATATAATACTGACGCATAGAGTCAGAGATCCACGGTTTGAATTGTGGTTTGAGCATAAATTTTTCTTTCTAAAATAAAACTGTCTCCAATTCTGGAACATGTCAATTTAAAATATATAACATCAAAACATAACAATGTTTTCACATCCACGGGTACCATTTGGTGACTGCTGCAGATTTCATCTCTATGGCTCAATTCCGTGATGCTCCCCGGCTCAACTCCATTGATGCTCCCCAAACAATTTTGGAAAAACTTGAATGCGGAAATTGGAAAATATTTCGGTAATTAGAAAAATATCATTAGTACTTATCTTGGGAAATCTATGAATTGAAACTTGAAATTTTGGAATAAAAATTGAAAAATGTGTTTTGAAAAGTAATTTTTTAAGTTAAAAATTTTCATATTGAAATAGATTGTATGAAGTGAAACAAATCATTAATTATATTAGATATCCTTTGGCAGGAGAATTATTAAGGGGTGATGTGTGAAATTCCTATTTTCTACATTTTTTGAGCTATAGAGACTTGATGTTTTGTACACATATTCACTGCATGATACATAATAATGTTTTTAACTTTTATAGGAATTAATCACTATGAGGTTTAATTTATGGTGAAATTAAATGTTTCTTACCTCTCCTCATATATATGAGAACAAATCAGGAATTTATAAGATCAAATGCAGTGATTGTGACAAAATTTGTATTGGAAAAACGAAAAGAAATTTGAAAACAAGGGTGAAAGAACATCTTAGAAACATCAAAAATGGAAAAGTGGAAAAATGAGCAGTAGCTGCTCATGCTTGGTCCAAAGAACATTTAATTGAATCAAAAGCCAGTGTAATTAAACAAATAGACAAACAAAAGGAACTCACGGTTTGTGAAAAACAAAAGAAAACTTATGAACTTCGAAATTGCCGCAAATTTTGACCTGATCCAGAGGTTCATCGGTCCACCAACAGAGGGAAGAAGAAGAAGAGTTTCTTCCGATCGACATGACACCAGTTGCCAACAAAGTTCTGATGATGAGACAGTTATAGTCTCGAAATCGCGATCAACTTAGAAAATATATATGAGGAGAGGTAAGAACAATTTAATTTCACCATAATGATGAGTTTCATTCTTGTGAGACATTTATTTTATGAGTTATTAAATATTATATTTTTAAAAAAAATGCATATATTATAATTAAATGGGTTCCACAATTTTTTTGTAAAATTCTGTTTTTTTTTTTTTTTTTTTTAGAAGAGCCCTAAAATATTTAATTTCATAAAATACTACTTCAATCATACCCATACACTACTTTATTATGCATTGTTTTTAGGACATGCAGTAAAAATTTGAACCTTCTAGGAGAAAATGTCTGAATTCCATTCAATTTTGAAAGCACAAAAATGCAGTGGAAATAAAGTGTAGAAAAACAAGTTTAAAGGTTTGCATGCAGGTAGTATTTAACTGGTGCAGCCTTTTAACTCTGATGTAATTTAGGGCACTTAGAAGCGCCACAGGCCTCTGAAACTTTGCCAACATATACATTAGAGTACAGACTATTTTTTAGTACATAAAACAAAAAAATGCCTATTTTGATCTGAAATGGTCAATTTTTCACTATTTTTTAGTACAAAAAACAAAAAAATGCCTATTTTGATCTGAAATGGTCAATTTTTCACCGATCACCCCCCTTACCCAAACATATGAAGCAAAATATCTAGAAATAACCTCCAACACAAAATTAACATGGCAGAAACATATAGAGAACATACATACATACACAGATAGAAACAAGTTACCAAAAATAGTTACAATTATTAAAATGATAGCAGGGAAAAAGTGGGGTTGCAGCATACCTTCTATCAAATGTACATAAAACCTATCATTCATTATTGTGAAGAAATCCTAATAACTATGAATGTTGAAAAACTTAATAAATTAGAAAATCAAATTTATATATCAAATATTATTTATTTTTTATTTCACTCGCCTCATACTTCATAACTCCTAGCAAGAAGTATGAGGTGAGTGAAATAAAAAATGAACAATATTAAAAAACCTCATAGTGTTATTTCCTATCTACATAACTAAATTATATATCAAATTTGGGAATTTTTAACATTATGAGGTTCAATTGATAAGAATTAAATGAATCTTGTGTTAAGTAATAATAAATTTAACACCCCAGGCAACAAAAAATCTGGAATTTATCAAATTGGTTGCAAAGATTGCAACAGGATATATATAGGAAAAACAAAAAGGAACTTGGAAACTTGTAAAAAAGAACACTTCAGAAACATAAAGAATGGAGAAATTGAAAAATCAGCTATAGCAGCACATAGTTTATTAGAGCATCATAGAATTGAAAAAGAAGCAAAACTTTTGAAACATCTATCCAAACCTTTGGATTTAACAGTTTGGGAAAAAATAAATATTAAAAAAAACCATACTAGGACCATGAACTTTGAGATTCCAGACGAACCGAGCTTGATTACAAAGTTCTTGAAAAATACAACAGATGACAGTATAGAAAATGATTCATTCAAAAAGAACACCAGATGGCAGTTTAGAAAATAATTCCTTCAAAAGAACACGAGATGGCAGTTTGGATAATTACTGGCAAGAAAAGAAAAAAATTGACAGTCGAGAAAACAGCTGACGATGGTGACAATGGGTTGCTGATACTGTAGTGCTGTGTTTAAAAAAAACATAGAAGTACGAGGTAAGAAGAAATCACGATTAATTTAATTCTTATAAAAATAAAAACCTCTGCCTGATAACAGGAGTTGTTCAAACAACATGAATCACTGCCATGCAAATGTTAACAAATAACCCAAGCATAACATTTGAAATTGAGAAAACGGCAATCATAGAGTATGAAAAATTTTTAAGGCTATCCCACGATAACTGGATTCAAAGAAAACTAGAAGTATGTTTGAAATCTCAGCAAAGCTTCTTAATTATTTTATTTTGAGTCTGTGTATCTTACCTCAATATTAATGTTGATTTGTTCTTGAACATGTTTGGATTGGATGTCAATCATCTTCAGCAACTTGCCCAGACTGGTTGGATTTATGTTGTAAACCCTGGATGTCAATGTCAGCTCCCTCCTATGGTTGGCCAAAGGAGCTCCAAACAAGGTGACGTTCCTTTGGTATTTTGAAATTCATCACTCTGTTTTTGTTCTTTTGAATAAAGACCTTGTAAGATAAACAGACTCCCTAGAAAAAGTGGTTAGAGACTCTGGGTTACAGAGAGAGAAAACTATTTTCACCAAATCCATACAGTTATTAGGTTATGCAGATGATGTGGACATAATTGGAAGGTCGTTTCGAGCACAAACAGAAGCTTTCATCGCCCTTGAATGTAACACAAAAAAGATGGGTCTGGAAATTAATGAAAAAAAGACAAAATACTGTATATGATTTTAATGGCGGTTGAAAATGAATGACAAGATCATTTGAAAACTATAGTTACCGTGTTTGATAAAACATGAAATATGAGGTAAGATGTTAAAATGACTCATTAATTTATTTACTGTATATGACTTCAGAAGGAAACTCTGCTACAAAAAAAGTTCAGATAGGAAGATACACATTTGAAACAGTAGATCAATTCAAATATTTAGCATAATGTTCAAAATGGATAATGATACAACACAAGAAGTCTATTAGTACAAAGTTCCCAGAACCAGAGTGGCTAAGAGTCTTCACTGATGGCTCCAAAACCAAGAGTGAAAATGCTGGCGCAGGAATCTACTCTCATCTGTTTAGTCAATATGTTACAGTAGGCACAAACAATACAGCCTTCGATGGTGAAGTAAAAGCCATAGAAGTAGCACTCCACAACCTCCTGTTCCGAACAAAAATGTTTACAAAAGCTGTTATTCTGGCAGACTCTAAGGCCGCTATACAAGCAATAACCTCCAACCAAACAGCAGAAAATGAAACCATCTTGGAATGTCGTAAACTTCTGAAATACCTCAACAACCAAAATAAAATAATAGCTTTCCAGTGGATACCCTCCACACATCGGAATAGTTGGCAATGAAATAGCTGATGGACTTGCCAAAAAGGGTACCAAAATACAGATAACAACCCACCCCAATTTGAACCTCCACAGAAAGATCGAAGAAATTAAGAAAGCATTCCAAATGGAAAACATGAAAGAAAACATTACAACAGCCATAGGGAAATCATGGGAAGTTTCAATGCCCCACTTTCATTCCCCATTCATGCCACATGACCTGTCTATCACAGTGTACGAGACATAACTATTGTTATTACATCCATGAAGTTAGGATTAAAATTTATTTTACGCTTTAATAATTCTATCCCCAACACTTTTTGCAATTTATATCAATGAAGTAATATGTTGCTGGAACAAAATATATAAATTTGGAATAAGAATATCAGAAAATAGAAAATTAAACACCCTATTGTTTGCAGATGACCAAATAATAATAGCAAATTCCGAAGATAATCTACAGAAAGGTCTGTATGAACTTAACAAAATTACAGAAGAATATGGATTAAAGATATCTACAGAAAAGACAAAAATTATGGCATTTTAAGGTGTAGATCTTGTCAGAAGTAAAATTGTACTGGACAATAAAATTTTGGAGCAGGTGAATAATTTTACATATCTAGGATGCAATATATCATATGAAGAAGAAAAGGATGTAAATGCAAAAATATCTAAATTTTTAAGAATTTTAGGGTTAATAAATTCTATCTTCAAGCCACAGTTAGTCCAAAAGCATTCAAGACTGAAAGTGTATAAAACACTGGCTCTTCCAACTCTTTTGTATGGTAGCGAAGTATGGACGTTGAAACAGAAGGATATACAGAGACTTAGATCTGCTGAAATGAGATATCTTCGGAGGACTGCAGGATACACACTACTAGATGAAGACATCTTAGAAGAATTACACATGGAATCTTTAGAAAACAAAATTTCTGATTATAAGTCAAGATGGATGCAACATGTTCATCGAATGGAAGATCACAGAATACCCAAACAAATGTTAAGATATCAACCTGCAGGAAGAAGAAGACCAGGACGTCCACTCAAAAGGTGTTTCTCTTGAGGCTGAAACAGGTCAACAAATGGCCTAAATTCGTGAATGTACTATGATGATGATGATGATAATTCTTTTCCGTCCTGCAAAATTAAATCTCTTACATTCCCACCACATCTTATATAGAATATATTTTGAAAATGAATTTCATTTTTAATTTAACATCCACAAACAGCAATGTGTATATGTTTTGTTGACCAATATATAGACCTCTTCCAGAACATTCTCTGTTTGACCCAAGCATTCAGAATTAAAAATTGTGAAAAAGAAAACAATTTTTTTTTTTGGAATGCATTTTTAAAGATAAATATTTTAATAAGAATGTTAATTTTGTTAAAGGAGATAAAAAATCATTAATCTAATTAGATAACGTTAAAAATAACAAAGATATAAATAATTGTTATGTATTACTTGTAAACAATTAAAATTAAAGAAAATTACTTCTATTTATATATTAAATTTGGGAATTTTCAACACTATTAATTAATAAGAATTAAATGAATTGTGAATTCTTCTTACCTCATACTTCTATGTTTTTTTAAACACAGCACAGCAGTATCGGCGACCTATTGCCGTCATCGTCAGCTGTTTTCACGACTGTCAATTTTTTCTTTTGCCGGTAATTATCTAAACTGCCATCTGGTGGTCTTTTGAATGAATCATTTTCTAAACTGCTATCTGTTGTATTTTTGAAGAACTTTGTAATAAAAAAATCAGCTATAGCAGCACATAGTTTATTAGAGCATCATAGGATTGAAATAGAAGCAAAACTTTTAAAACATCTATCTAAACCTTTGGATTTAACAGTTTGGGAAAAAATATATATTCAAAAAAACCATACTAGGACCATGAGATTCTGGGCGAACCGAGCTTGATTACAAAGTTCTTAAAAAATACAACAGATAGCAGTTTAGAAAATTTTTGATTCAAAAGAACACCAGATGGCAGTTTGGGGAGTAATTCCTTAAAAAAAAACACCAGATGGCAGTTTAGATAATTACTGGCAAAAGAAAAAATTGACAGTCGTGACAACAGGTGACGATCACGACAATGGGTCGCCGATACTGCAGTGCTGTGTTTAAAGAAACGTAGAAGTATGAGGTAAGAAGAATTTATGATTCATTTAATTCTTAAAAAGTACTTCTACTATTATTACATAACTTATTTTGTACAGCTCCATGGATACGGTTGGTGACTGGTGCAGATTTGGTTTCAACTCTATTATTCAACTTCAGTGATGGTACTGGAACAACACGGGGAAGACTTCAATACAGAAATTGGTGAGTAATTGGAAACATTTCTTGAGTACATATCTTGAAAATTGTATGAACTGGAACCAAAGGTGTTAGTATTTAAAAATTGCCAAGAATTTAAGTAAAGTTTTATCATTAAGGTAGAATATGTTTATCACTCACCTCATATTGTTCTTCTTATTTGATTATAAACTAGTTTCGGAACATAGTTTCTGTTCCATCCTCAGTATCATCACGACCGTTGTTCTGTCGTCTTGAAGAGTTGTCCTTCTCTCCTTCCATTGGCTGACTGAAAAACCTCGAAACCAGGTCATTCTCACCGGGAATTTCAAAGTTAATTAATTTCTTCTTTTCGCTCTTTTGAATGTAGATCTTTTCCCAAACAGTAAGTTCTTTTGGTTTTTCTATTTGTTTTAATAATTTTGCTTCTTTCTCGATAAGATGTTTTTCAGACCATGCATGGGCAGCCACTGCAGATTTTTCTACTTCCCCTTTCTTGACATTCCTGAGATGTTCTTTAACTCTAGTTTTCAAAGCAAAATTATTAAAACAAATAGAAAAACCAAAAGAATTTACTGTTTGGGAAAAGATCTACATTCAAAAGAGCGAAAAGAAGAAATTAATGAACTTTGAAATTCCCGGTGAGAATGACCTGGTTTCGGGTTTTTCAGTCAGCCAATGGAAGGAGAGAAGGACAACTCTTCAAGACGACAGAACAACGGTCGTGATGATACTGAGGATGGAACAGAAACTATGTTCCGAAACTAGTTTATAATCAAATAAGAAGAACAATATGAGGTGAGTGATAAACATATTCTACCTTAATGAATATACCTCATAGTGAGAATTCCTAAAATAAGTAAAGTTTTATCACCTCACCTCATACTATTCTTGTTGTTAGAGTAGTTTGAGGACCTTCTTCAGTTTCATACTCAGTATTTTCACGACATTTATTATGTTGTGCAACAGTAAGATGTACAAGACAACATAACAGTCTTGAAAATACGTAGGACAGAACTGAAGAAGGTCCCGAAACTAGTCTAAGAAGAAGAATATGAGGCAAGGTGATAAAAATCTTATTTGAAGAGAAAAATTATATGCACGGACTGGGACTCAAACCCAGGACCAGTCTGAATGTATAAGTTTTCTCTTCAAGTATGATTTATCCATCATTGAGATGTATGAAATGAATAATAAAAACATTGATAAAATCTTACTTAAATAAATAATATGTCATGGTTTTTAATATTGTTGAATTGTTACTTGACTCACCTCAGACTTCTTAACTCCCTCGCAGATTCGGATTTGTCAGTGTATTTGTGACATTCACAACTGACGTCCAATGGCCTCCTCTCCTGCATACTGACGTCCGCACCATCTGATGGCTGACCGATGAACTTCAAATCAATGCCCTCTCCTTATCACCGGGTATTTCAAAATTCATAGTTGTGTTTTTATTCTTGCATATGTAAATTTTTTTCCCAAATTGTGAGTTCCTTCAGTTTTTCTAATTGTTTAAGTAATTTTGTTTTCTATTCTATATTTTCTGACCAGGCATGTGCAGCTATTGCAGATTTTTCTGTTTCTCCATTTTTAACATTTCTGAAGCGTTCCTTTAATCTCAGAAATGTTAAAAATGGAGAAACAGAAAAATCTGCAATAGCTGCACATGCCTGGTCAGAAAAACATGGAATAAAAACCAAAACAAAATTACTTAAACAATTGAAAAAACCGAAGGAACTCACAATTTGGGAAAAAATTTTCATATGCAAGAATAAAAAGAGAACTATGAATTTTGAAATACCGTATGATAAGGAGAGGGGATTGATTTGGAAGTTTGTCGGTCAGCCATCAGATGGTGCAGAGGTCAGTCTGCAGGAGAGGAGACCATTGAACGTCAGTTGTGAATGTGAACAGCATTGAGAATGTCACAAATAGTGACGAAATCTGGATCTGCAAGGGAGTTAAGAAGCATGAGGTGAGTCAAGTAACAACTCAACAAAATTAAAATAAACTCCTAACTACATAACTTAATATGCCATGGTGTTAATTCCTAAAAAAAGTTAATTGTTAAGAATGCTGGATACTTTCAGAATGGTATTTTTAAAGATGTAAGTATTTTCTTAGGGTTGTTGATTCTATGAAGGAAAAATAGAAATCATTGAGTTTCTCATAGAAAATGACTTGAGAATTTCCTAGCCTAGTAAGAATCAAATGAATTGTGAATTCTTCTTACCTCATACATCTATGTTTTTTTAACACAGAACTGCAGTATCGGGAAATAGATCATTCCCATCTTCAGCAATTTTCATAACTGTCAACTTTTTATTATGCTAGTAATTTTCTAAACTGCCATCTGGTGTACTTTTGAAGAACTTTGTAATCAAACTTGGTTTGTCTGGAACCTCAAAGTTCGTGGTTCTAGTATGGTTTTTTTTTTTAATGTATATCCATACTAGAATGGATATACCATACTAGAACCATGAACTTTGAGGTTCAAGATGAACCAAGTTTGATTAGAAAGTTCTTAAAAAGTACACCAGATGGCAGTTTAGAAAATGGTTGGTTGGTATCTAATGTCGAGCACTTGATAATGAATCATTGCTCTCTTGATAATGAAATCATTGCTCTCTTGCACTCGAATGTTTAGCAGAAAGGCTGGTCTTTTCTACAAAAGTTGGACAACGGAGGAGATGGTTTCTTTCCATATCTTCATTTAAATTGCAAAAAGGGCATTTAGGTGAATCTGTTACGTCAATTCTGTGTAGGTGTTTATTCAAGCAGTCTGAATGTTGGTACTGCAGATTTTCTTTGTAATGTAGTAACGTCATATGCTTGTAGATTTTCCCATTCCTTTCCAGATGTTTTGGTGGTGTATTCTTCTCTAAGTTTATTGATATATTTATTTGAGATAATTTGTTTGATAGAGTGAAAGGAAACTGGAGTAGAAGTTGGGTTTGAAACAATTTTGCTACCCTTATTGGCCAGAAAATGGGCTATTTGATTGCCTGTCACTCCACAATGGGCTGGAATCCATTGAAGTACAACTTTTTTATGTAGACGGGATAACTTTTATCATTTTGTGACATTCGATAATTTTGATGCTTTTGGGTGTTGTGTGTCATGTTATAGTGAGAATGGCTGCTTTGGAGTCACATAAAATTACAACATTTGTAAATTTTTGGATGTGATATAAAAGATTTTGTAAACTTAAGAAAATTGCTAGAATTTTGCCATCAAAGTTTGTTGAATTTGTGTTTAGTTTACGATAAAAGGAAAAAAGTGGGCATACTGCACCAGCACCAGTGCCACCGTCATTTGGTAGGCTGGAGCCATCTGTAAAAATATGCATCCATTCAGGAGCAGGGTATCTTAGATTTATTATTTCCAGTGACATTTGTTTTAAAATATATGGGGTAGTTTCAGATTTCTTGATGTCTTCTGTTAAATGAAGGTTATATTCAATTTCCAAAAATTGTAGAGGGTTGTTTCTCATCTGCATATTTTCTTTTGAATGTGGAAGTTGCATTTTGTGTTTGATTTGTTGTAGTATGCTTAAGACGCTAGGCTGAGATTTTAGACATACTTGTGGTTTTTTAAAAATTTTTCATACTGTGTGATTGCTGTTTTCTCAATTTCAAATGCTATGTTTGGGTTATTTGTTAAGATTTGCATGGCAGTGATTGGGGTTGTTTTAATGGCTCCTGTTAGACGGAGGATTTGGTTCTGCAATTTATTAAGTTTTTCCAGTTTTATAATTACTAGGATTTCTTCACAATAATGAAGTACAGGTTTTATGTACATTTGGTAGAAGGTGTTTAGGGTTTGTGTGTTGCAACCCCACTTTTTCCCTGCTAATCATTTTAATAATGGTAATCTTGTTTCTATCTTTGTGCATATATTCTGTATGTGTTTCTTCCATGTTAATTTTGTGTCCAGAGTTATTCCCAAATATTTTGCTTCATGTGTTAGAGTTAATAATTCACCCTCCAATTTCAGAGTGATGGGTAGTGGTTTGTTTCTTAATGTAAATAGTTGATAAATTGTCTTCTGTACATTTATCTTCATTAAGTTCTGGGATGTCCAATTCTCTAACTGTATTAGTGATTGTTGGGCTATGGTTATTAATTGTTGGCTTTGGTTTTTCGGTTTGGAGACCCATATTACAACATCATCAGCAAAAAGTAGGATTTTTGTTTGAAGTTTATGCTTAGGTAGATCATCTTTCTTCTTCTTCTGAATGCAGTATTGGGTGATGATGCCCGTTCTGTGACTACAGGTAGATCATTAATGTAGATATTGAAGAGAATGGTACTGAGTACAGAACCCTGTGGTAAACCTCGATGTGTTTGTTGGTATTTAGAGAGGTGATTATTATACTTTGTAGCGATGAACCGTTGGATGAGTAAATTGGTGATCCAGAGTAACATATTCCCTTGAATGCCTAAAGTCTGCATTTTTTCTAATAATGTATATCTCCAAATAGAGTCATATGCTCCTTGGAAATCAATAAACATTGCCAGAGTGTCTTCTTTTCTGTTGAAACTGTCTTTAATATCTTGACTTAGGTGTACAATTTGTTGATTGTAATTCTCTAAGGGTCGAATGTTTGAACGCATTAGACAGTAAAAGGCGTTCTCTGCTGAGAAAGTTTTATCCAAATACATTTTGCTTACTCAGAAATCTATTCATGCGATAATAATTGTAAGCTACCTGACGAGGTACCTTAAGATCATAGCTCAAGATAGAAACTTATAGTGAAAATCCCGAAGGGAACACCGATGGTAACCGATGTAGTTTGAAACCTTTGCAGCTTTATCCAAGATGTTGGACCTTGAAGACTTTGATCATGTTTTCGGTATATGTGGAGAAGAGGAATTTGATAGAGTCTACCAAAGAATTCAACTGGAAGAACAGGAGAATCGGCGTAATATTGCGCGACACAGACGTCGTTGTATATGGTATTATTTGCGGGATGCAAGCGTAAATGCGTTCCTCTATAGCAGACGAAAATAACGGAAGTGGTTTTATCGTTGAGAATTCTGGGTAATTCATTGCCAATATTACGAAAATGCCAACTTTCATGCATGACCGGTAAGTTGGCCGTTAATTCGATCTCAGTAATTGCTCACGGTGAGTCAGCTGACCAGTGATTGGAAGTAATTTGAGTAGAGACTAATGTATTTGCATACGACCCTAAATCCAGCTTGATTGGGTGAAAGTAAATTATTGGTTTCTAAATACCAATTTAATTGATTTGAAATCATTTTTTCCATAGTTTTAACAATTACACTAGTTAGTGCTATTGGGTGATAATTTGAAAATGTATTTGCTGTTTTTTTTTGTTTTCAAAATAGGTATTATAATAGCTTTTTTCCAATCATCAGGAACTTTTGTGTTCCAAGAAAGATTATATAGGGAGAGTAATTGAGTTTTGGCTTTATTGCCAAGGTGTTTGAGAAATTCTGCATGTATATTATCTGCTCCTGGAGATTTATTTGACTTTAGACTATTAATGGCTATGTTTTAACTCTTTATAAAGTTGAAATTCTTATTAAAGATATTATCTTTTGTACTGTTTGTTGATTTTATGTAATTTTTTAGGTTCTCTTTTATTGTTTTTTTGTTCCTTTTTGTTCTTTGAGGACAAAGTATAGGCGTTAGCATAGTGTTTGTTAAATTTGTTGGCTATTTCGCTTTCATTTGTAATTTGTTTGTTGTTGTGTACAAATCTATATGCTTTCTGGCCATCTTTCCTATAATCCATTTTTTGAAGAAAGTTATTAAAATTTTCTCTTGTTTTGCTGTTAATTTCTTTTTTGAATTGTGTGCACAATTTTCTCCAATTTTGTACATCTTTTGGGTCTTTTGTTTTTTGTGCTTTATTTCTAGCAAGATCTCGGTCTATTTTCATTCTTTCTAGTTTTGAATTCCAGAAGGGTTTGTAGTTTTTAACTATTCCTCGTATATATTTTTTTGCTGTTTTTAATATTATTTTGCATATAGATTTGTTAATTTGATCTGATTGAAGTGATTCGTTTAAAGAATTTTCAAATTTAGTTTCCAGTTCGTCTGGGTACAGTTTTCAATTGGCTTTTTTGAAGTTCCACCTGGGTTTAAGATGCATTGGAAGTAAGTTGTTATTCCCCAGTTGAATAGTAGCAATGATGGCTCTATGTCCTGATCCAGGATCTTGTACAATTTGTTTTTTTGGTTTTGGAGTATAAATTAGAAGATACAAAGAGTAAGTCAGGATTAGTTCCTGAACCAGAGTAATGTATATATGTTGGAGGATCCTCTTTGTTGTGTATTATTTCTATAGGTGTTGAATTTAGTAAGTCTTGTACAATTTTCCTTGCATTATTTGAATTGGTATAGCCCCATCGTCGTGAATGGGCATTAAAATCTCCCATTATAAAATTGTATTTGGGTTTGTTGTAATATGTTGAAGATTAGGGGAGTTATTTGGTGGATTATAAATTGAATATATATTATACTGAGATTTATTTATCCTTATGTTAATTTCAATTATCTCAATTTTGTCTACATTGTCCATTTCTTTGGTAATTTGAATGGATAAAGTCATGTGTGTTGAAATTCCAACTAAAATACCACTACTTATTTATCGTCCTTTAGGAAGTATGTGAACAGTAAAATCCTTGAAGTGGTAATATTGTAACTGTTCCTGTGTGAGATTTGCTTCTTGAATTGTGAATACATGAATTTGGTGGTCTGATAATGAACGTAAATTGAACAAATTTGAACAGTTGTTTGCAATATTTCTCTCTTGAATACATTTTATAATAACTAAAGAGAAGAATAATTACAATTTCATTTATACCATTATTCATTCGTGCAGAAACCAAAACATATCTTCTTTGTACAGCCTTTTCTTCGAAATCAGGATAACTTTGGTCACGGAGAAGGGATCCAACTAGTCAAAACGAAAGGCGTATGATGACCGATGCAGGCCTGATAGCTTTGAGTAGGGAGATTGTGCGGTGCATGGTCTAGGGAAAGGAAAATATAGGGATGGGAATGGCACAGAGTATAGATTCATAGCGATGAATCTAGAACATTAATCAATGCAGCAAATAAAATAATGCACTCACGGTGCAACTGAACACAAAAAGGTTTGGTCGTCAGTCGAGCAACAGATGAAGAATTGATCACAAATTTGTAGGTAAACATCAGGAATTTGACGTTATTGAAATTTATTGGTGAACATTTTTTTGACAACTGACCTTATAAATTTTGTGTTTTTCAGGATAATGCAGTTTCAGATGTAATCATGTCCATCTTCAGCCATAACTCTGACTGAAGATGGACACGATTATGTTTGAAACTGCAGTATTGTGAAAACCATGAAATTTATGAGGAGAGTTGTCAAGAAATGTCCTCCAATGAATTCAATGATTATAGCTCATAATCTTTACTTCCCAGTATTAATTTAATTTGATGCTATATTAAAATATTAATACTTTGTAATACAGTACAATATTATATGGAAAAGAAAAATTAATGCTTGATCAGGCACTTGTGGTTCAAGTGTTAAATTTTTGTTTCAAAGTCATCAGTTCATTTATTTTGAATATGGGTCATTGGACATAGAATTACTCCTTACATCTGAATTCATCCAGCATTTTTCATTGATGATTGTTATCTAGAACATTTGTCTTGTATGGAATATATTTCATATATCATTGTTTTCATACTATTTTAAGTTAAAAATAGCAGTCCATGTTGTTATGAAAATTTTTTAATTGACCATGTCATGTATTCTTTACATAATTTTCATTTGCCAGTGATGTATATTTTTAAGGTGCCAGTTTGTAGAATTTTGCAATTTTCATGGTATGTATTGTAATTCTGATACTATACAGTTAAATACATGAAATATGTGCAAAATTGATTGACATAACGTGAACAGAACTTAACATTTAACTGAAATGAGTTATCAATTAAGTATTAGGTAATATTTGAACAAAGAAACAGGGTAAAAGTAAACATAGTGAAAGAGATGACAGATGCATATAGTTAAATGTATAATAGATAACCATACAAGACCATCACACATAAACATAGAGAAATGGTAAACATACACTTAAAGTGAAAAATGAAACGCATACACACAATAAAAGAAATTTTATGAGAATAAAGCTGGTAGGAAAATGTTTGGAGCAAAGAGATTTGAACAGGCAGGGGAATGCAGAAGATTGGATAAAAATGAGCTACACAGTATTTATGTGAAAGCAGATACAGTAGAATATATACGTGTCATAGACTGCAATGGACAGGACATGTGATACCAACGGGAATGGAGGATTGGCATGGAAACTTGTTTAGGGAAAGCAGAGGGAAAGAGTGCAGTAGGCAGACCAAGGAGATCAGAGAATATCATTAACCATCATTTAAAGGAAATAGATAATACAGGGATGATTGTGAAATATTATCTGAGGATATGGGTGTATGGAGAGCTTATGGGATTGATGGTGGTAGTGAGTTAGTTTATATACATATGAAGTATCAATCCTGGTGATGAAGAGGTTAAATTTCTTGCCTCTGGTTCTGAGGGTTGTGGGTTCCATAGATATTTGGGATGGAAAAATGTAAGGAGTAAGTCTTCCGGTAGGATGTTAAAGCTGGGGTGAAGTATGGGAAGAATCTTAAAGTTATTAAAGTTTGTAAGGAAAATTTAGTTCACCTTTTTAATCCAAATTATATCTTAATTGCCTATTAGACACATCTCTGAGTTAAACATATGGAAAGATAGACTAACACATACACACACACATACATACACAGATAGTCACGCTCTGTACAGCTGTGTGGTCTAAGGCATCATGTATTAGTGCGAAACTATTTGACATGTGACTTGTGAAACATAATACATACAGTGATACACTACATATGACTTGTGAAATATAGTACATACAGTGATACACTACATATGACTTGTGAAACAAACATAGTACATACAGTGATACACTATATATGACTTGTGAAACATAGTACATACAGTGATACACTACATATGACTTGTGAAACATAGTACATACAGTGATACACTACATATAACTTGTGAAACATAGTACATACAGTGGTACACTACACATGACTTGTGAAACATAATACATACAGTGATACACTACATATGACTTGTGAAACATAGTACATACAGTGATACACTACATATAACTTGTGAAACATAGTACATACAGTGGTACACTACACATGACTTGTGAAACATAATACATACAGTGATACACTACATATGACTTGTGAAACATAGTACATACAGTGATACACTACATATAACTTGTGAAACATAGTACATACAGTGGTACACTACACATGACTTGTGAAACATAATACATACAGTGATACACTACATATGACTTGTGAAACATAGTACATACAGTGATACACTACATATAACTTGTGAAACATAGTACATACAGTGGTACACTACACATGACTTGTGAAACATAATACATACAGTGATACACTACATATAACTTGTGAAACATAGTACATACAGTGGTACACTACATATAACTTGTGAAACATAATACATACAGTGATACACTACATATAACTTGTGAAATATAGTACACATAGTGAATCATTATATATTACTAGTGAGGCATACTACATATTTATAGTGGATGTTACATTGTGTAGTATAACTGGTATTACTTGGTGAAATATATAGCAAAGTGTTGTATTATAATTTTTGGAATGACATTTGTGTTGTGCTAGATTACTGTTTTCTTAATATGTATTAATGAGTTTTCCCTTTTTTTGTTTTTTCAGATGGCAATAGTATATTTCTGGAAGTATGTTTAGCTGCTATAGGACCAGGAGGCTGAAGGATTGGTAAGTGTTAAGTATTTGAGATGTTTAATATGTAAAGAAGTGCATTTTATGTACCACCTGTTGTACTGGGCCAAATGATGTAGTCATTTATAGAGGTTATCAGAAATTGAATTTTTCTGCAGCTTTTTATAATTTCTGGACATTGAATGTGAGAATTGAAGTTTAAAATTAGAGTTAGTCTCAAGGAATTATGGTTGACTATCTTTCAAATATTATTATAATGAATTTGGTGAATTGTATATACATATTTTTTGGTAGGTAAAATTTGAGTTTGAAGTATTTATGCTTTAGTAAGGTATATAAAAATAAGAATGTTGTATTAAAACATTGTTACTTAGTAATTGAATGGAAGAATATATTTATGAAACATATAACTTATTTCCATTACATGAAATATAATTTATTGTCACAAATGACGAGGATTTTTTGTTTAAGTTATTTATGTGTAGATAAACACATAGATTTTGATGAAAATTGGACAAAAACTTTACTCATAATTTGTACAAAGTAATAAAGTTTTAATCACAAATTTGGTGCACAGTTAATTTTCTTTTAATGTTTAACTCGGTCACAGTGATGAATGTGTTGAGTATAATTTCTGTTATACTGACTTCTGGGTGTCCAACATAAGACTGATTTGTGCTGTGCATTTGTCTCACTTTATACTACAGGTGGAAGGAAGTTTTGGACTTAGATTCAATATGCTTAGAACTGTAGAAGTCTGGAGCCACAGATTTTTTCCAAAAGGGGAGTGAGATGTTGATGGAGACATTTGTAATCATATAGTCCATGAATGTAGGTGTTTCTTTGATTCAGATTGCAGGGTGGCGTATTCTTTTAATCCTTTTTGTTGTCTGAATTTGTTTAATTTATTTCCCATATCTAACTATGAAGATATGTTTTAGTTTGAATCACTTGGAAGTATTGAAATTTAATTTTATTTGCAATCAGGAAGTAGGTTTTTAATTAGAAAAACAATTTAGTTTTATAATTGCATTTTGTAAATAGTAATGAAATCTGTTTGATAAAGTAGCCTTGTAAATCCATTGATCCTTGCGGGAAATTCTTGTGTAAGACTTGAAAGCATAATAATAGTCCCTTCGATTGGTTGCTGGCCAAAGGAAGGCAAGACCAGTGATGGGACTGCCATCTTATAGCCTTTGGTCAGGCTTTTGTGGAGAAGAAAAGAAAATAAAGGAAAGAAGAAATGGAAGAAAGGAAAGACTCCCTAGCCCTTGGATGCCGTAATAGTGTCGGGGTCGAAAAAAAGAAGAGAGAGGTTAGATAGTAAAGTTAAAAGAGTGCAAAACACAAGTAAGTGGAAGAAATGTTTTGCTCAGCTTGGGCAAAGTTACTAGTTATAATAAAAGTTAAGGAATTATTAATCAAGTTATGAAACCATCCCTTGTACAAAGAAACACCAGATTACGTTTATATAACACTTAGGCTAGACCAGTGTTGACCTATGGTAGTGAAGCATGGACACTAAGAAAACAACATGAAAGCAGAATAATGGCTTGTGAAATGAGATTCATGCGCAGAACAGTGGGTTTGGAATATATTAAACAGTACCAACTAAATTGGAAACACCATCTTGAAAGAATGAGTTGAAATCAGATCCCCAAAGCTGTTTATAATTATATACCAAGAGGACGAAGATCACTGGGCTGTCCTATGAAACGCTGGAGGGAAAATTTTCTATAGGATTGTAAGAGGCCTTGTCCTAATAGTTGGAAGGAAGAAGAAGAAGAAGAAGAAGTAAATCCATTGAGATAAATTTATTTATTTTATTTTAGGAATTTGAATATTGTTTTAATTTTGTACAGTGGATAGTTTTGCATTTGAATTGACTAAAGAGTGTTTTATTCCACTCAGTAAAGAGCCCTATAATCGAATTGAGTAAATATTTTGCTTTAGTTTGAATCAGTAATAGATTTAAAATTGCATTAATTAAATAATTTAATTCTCTAAAAAGTATATTATGTCTATGAAGTGAATAGATGTATAATTGTATTTACTGAACAGTACTTTAATTTGATTCAGGAAGTACTGTTTGATTTCATTCCGTAAATAGTGTTATAATTACATTCACCAAGTACTGTTTTAATTTCAATCTGTAAATATTATTTGAATGCAATTTACAATATATTAAAATGTGTTCACCAAATATAATTTATATCATAATGTTGAGTGATTCCGGGTTATGTGGCCGTGGTCCATAGTTGGTGTCGATACCAGACGTTTCGCCCTCAACTGCGGAGGGCGAGAGGCTATAGAAATATAGAAGCATAAGGGAAATATTAACAGAAAAGAGGAAGGTATCAAACTGTCTAAGGCCTGGTTTCATACACTAGAAAATAAATGCATTAACACCAGTGACAACAAGGAGACGACCATTAGCCAATCAGCAAGAGCCACGCCCACTCACCCTGCACCCACCACTAATACAACGTCCTCTACGTCCACAGGGCTCATTGTAAGTAGATCTTCCGACCAGGAAACATGCCTAGAAGCACTCGCCACTGAAGATGCCCTCCGCAGTTGAGGGCGAAATGTCTGGTATCAACACCAACTATGGACCACGGCCACATAACCCGGAATCACTCAACATTATGATTACCGGCCGTGAAAGCCTGCATTCAACTATAATTTATATCAGTCAGTAACAAATTATCGTAAATGCTTTGAGTAAGTATTGTTTTGAACTTCCAGTACCGTGTACATTAAATCTGTTTGGGGAATTCATTTCCATTACTCTTTTCTGGTTGTGAAGTATTGACAAGATGCAGGTCATTGTTATGATACTGTCAGATGACTGTTTATTTCAGTTAGAATTATTTCACAGTTTCTTACACTTGATGTCTTGCTGTCCAACATTAAACTGCTTTTTTGTCCTTGTGATATGTTATATAGTCATGAGGAAGTTTCTAGGTTTAGGTTTGTAGAAGCCTCTGGCGAGTGATTTTTCCTGGAAAGGTAGGGAGATGTTGGTAGAGACATCTAGAATGAGAAACCAGAAATTTCTCTGGTTGATGGGTTCTTTTTCGGAAGTCAATGAGTTGCAAATGTATTCTGATCAATGTGAGATCACCATTCTTGCGTTGCGCACGAAATTTGAACCTTGTTATTACGAAGGCCACAATATTATCTTTGGTATTGAGTTGGTAAATGTGACATTTTTATGAAGCTAAGTTTGAAGGAAAATGGAAATAAGTTTGAATGTATTTTATTAATAATGATAATGAGATTTTGTTTGGTACACACTATTGCTGATGCTGTGAACTAAGAAATGCAGTTTCTGATTGCCTTTGAATTGCAAACTTTTTGAAAGATGGTTAACCATTATTTGAGGATTGAAGGTTTAAGAATTAGAAATTTTTGTTGGTGGGTGGGTTTTAGGAGTCCTATTGGAAAATAATTTTGAGTGCTAAAAAGTAGTTAAATTGGAAAGCTCTTGTTTATTGTCGGGTTTAAATTTAAAAGTTTTAAGAAAATAAGTAGTGTTTAAATAATTAATATGTTCTCAAAAAAATATTTTAATACCAAGAACATATGTGGATTAGGATAGAAATTATTAACTTTTTGTATTTGTACAAAAATAGAATACTGAATAAAAGTGAATCTTGCATTAGAGGGAAAAGTTTTTGTAAGAATCAGAGTATAGGTGATTTTAGTTTCATCAACACTGGTCAACAAAAATGAACTTTTTTCTTTCACAAGAATAAGAATAAAGAAAATATATTCTGTAATTATTTTTCATGCTGAATTGAAATATAATTTCAGTTTTTCCTGATCAGGCAGGGGTTTTGAATGATATTTATTTAAATTTTTTATAATATACTCATCGACTTATGTAGAATGTGGTAGATAGTGATGTTTGGGCATATCTTGCTTCTGAAACATCTCTCTTCTTGGTCCAACAGTAGTCAGCCAGGATATTAGAACTCAACTTGTCTTGTTACCTGTTTTCCATTGTAGAAATTTGCTGATGTCGAACATATGTTTCAGAGCTTCTTAGCCCCCATTGTCAAGGTTTCTCCATTTGTCTTTATAGTTTATCAATGAGTTATCCTGTGGTATAATTATTAATTTTTGATATTGTTTGATTATAATGTTGCATATTTCTATGCATTTCTGATATTACAATTTAAAAGTTGTTATTGTTTTCCATTGACAGTGGAGATTTAGATTTCCATCATTTTTGTAGTGTCTTTGTGACATAAAGTGCATGTAGGTAAATATGTAGGGAGTTTATGTTGAATAGGTTCTTGGCAAGTTGAGGAGGATATCAGTGTTTTGGATGGCTTTGCCTTCTAACAGTTGTTGTTTTAGTAGTCTTTGTTGAATTGCAACATGATGTTTGTTTTAAAAATAATGTCGATGTGAGGTAGTAGTTAATTGAATGTATAATGAAATTATAAAAGAGGAGTTTACATGGTGGAGTAAACTTTTAAGTGAAATTTGTTGATTACTCTGTAGGCAACATAATATATCTGTTTTTGTTAATGATGCAGCAAGAGCTTGAATTGGAATATGCTTTTGGCCTTCTCAATGAGTTGTTTTCAGAGTTTTGTATCCTGGACACATTTGTTCCAATTTTTTATGTTCTTCAATTTTATATGATTTACAACATCATATTATTATCTATTAATGAAATAAAAATAAAATGTAGTTTTATTTGATTTTTATATTTATTATATAATTCAGTGACAGCTGTTTTGGTACACTGTACCTTCTTCAGACATGTTAACAAATTATGAATTGTCTTCCAACTGATCTAAGCAACAATACAACAGTAGTTATTTAAATTTTTTTAATTTAACAAAGAGGATTCAATTTGATTTGAATGAATCCTCTTTGTTAAATTAAAAAATTTAAATAAATATTGTTGTATTGTTGCTTAGATCAGTTGGAACACAATTCGTAATTTGTTAACATGTCTGAAGAAGGTACAGTGTACTGAAACAGCTGTCACTGAATTATATAATAAATATGAAAATCAAATAAAACTATGTTTTATTTTTATTTAATTAATAAATATGGATTTTCATCAAGTAAAGACCAACTCAATTGATTATAGTATTTTCTTCTTTTTTTTTAGGGTTGTCAAAAATATTTAGGTTTTAATGGCTTTGGTTTGTAGATAATTTTTTTTACCATCCTTTCATCATCATTCTATATATGGCTGTGTGAAATCCAGATTAATGTTTGTGCTTTAATGAAGTTAATTATATTTGTGTTTTTGAGAGTTCCATTTATTTCTTTGAATTTTCCATGACGTGTCCTGATTCATTATTGCTTCAGAGATTCTTCTTGTTATTAGTTTCCTTTGAAATACTATTGCTCTTGTGCTTCTTTAATTGTCCAAGTATCAATAGAATAGGTAACAACATAGATAACATATTTCCGTTTTAAGGTGTCTGTTTGAGTATTTTGTGGTTTATACTTCCATTTTATAGTGTAGTTGGTTAAGGCAAATAAGCTACAGATGGGAATGTTGAGGGTTTTGAGTCCTGGTGGGGGGTCAGGATAATGAAACTGATCCAAACATTTTGGTGACACAATGGATCTGGGATTGGGTCAGCCTCTATCTGAAGTAAGTATCACATGTTTGTTCTGGTCAATGCTTGGGGGTAAAGGCAGTGTCATGCAGGGTTGAGGACCTGGCTCACATGAAGTGATTGCGTAGAAAAGTGGGGGAGCCTCTACTTTGTAGTACTGCAAGTGTCTCCCCTATGGCCTTTAGTGCAATCATGTTGGAGAATATGTTTTTGTACAGTTAGTTTAGTTACTATTCCATGGAAAATGTGGGTGCAGTCATTTAGTTTTTGGAAAATAACTGGTGTGCAAATTATTTGATTTCTGGTTTTTGATATATGAATGGCATCATCAGTGGTTGATGGATAAGATTTACTTTTTTGGAGGAATGAGTAAAATATTTTGGAGCTTTAAGTTAAAAAAGTAATTTACAATTTTGGATGAGTTATGTGAAAGGGAAATGTACATTTTTTTGACCACTTGAAAATCTAGTTCTGTAAATTAGTTTAGTAAATTTGAGTATTCTATTGCCCCTCTTACTTAATTTACACTAATTTTCAATCTTTTATTCTTTTTAATTTTCTACCAGAAGTTTTTAGAGGATAAATTAGAACATATTAATTATATTTTAGGAGGAAGAGTAACGAGATGGCCCAGAATAATATGGTGGTACATATTGCTGAAAAGGTTTATAAATTCAATTTTGCTATAGGATTTTTTAGTGACTTTGTAAAGTTACTTGTGAGTCTCCCCAGTTCATGATGAGAGAGGGTTTTAATTGCCAAAAATAATTGAAATTTTTTCCAAGTTGTAACTTTACAGCTTTTTTTTTCTTGTTCATTTATTTAACATATTTTTGAGATGTTAGTAGCCTTTGAATAGATAGTTTTTATATCAATTCGTACTATTTACACAGTAAAGTTTGACCCTTTGTTCAGATGTTTGTCAAAATGTACATTCATATCTGAACAAAGGGCAAATATTGACAGAGAATATTGCTTCCTTTGCCTATTTTGTGTCCTTATGACAGAAAGAGTTTATCTAATTTGATAGGTTTCTTCTATTGATGTATGGTTTTTGTGTCTCATGTTTTAAAAGTAGATTTATTGCTAGTTGCACATATTTTACTTCAACATGTGTGTGTATATAATTTTCAGTGTAAACCCATACACACTTTGTATGTTGTACAGTTGAAGATCTTGGATTAGCATTTTGATAGATTGAATTTATGTTGCAGATTTGAAGATATGGAGATTAGAAGAAGACGAGAATCTGCTCAAGTGTCTTCAGGATGGAAAGCTCCATGGGGTTTCCATGATGGAAGATTTTGTCAGTAGAGTGGGTGCGCAGCAGCAGCATTGTGAGGAAATTTGGGTAGCAGTGGCTGCAGCTATAAATGCTGTTTTCACTGGCCGTGAGAGGGCCAGCAGTCAGGTGTAGTGTGGATTTGGACTTGTAAGTTTTGCATCAAGAAATAGGTTCAGTGTTTGTAGGAGTGGAAAGAAGTGCTCTCTTTGAGTGTGTGTGTTATTTCCAGTTGTAAATTGTTTTTTACAAAATAAATGTGTTTGTTTGAAAAGTAAATGTCCTTTTTTGTCTAGATTGATTTCCTCTCCTCTCCTCTCCTGTCACTTAGAAAAAGTAGATTGATTCACAGAAATTTAAAAAAAATCCTATGAGGAAAATAAAAAATAATGTGCATGAAGTTAAAAAAATTCCAAGTCCTAACTAGGGAGGGGGAGAGAAAGAGATGAAATTATTTTTTTCTAAGATGCAGCAAAGAGAGAAATTTTTTCTAAGTCCCTTTAGGTGGGAAAAAATTCCAAGTCTGCTGTCCTACCGAAGCATGTAACAGAGAAATCTTCTAAGTCCCATATAGATAGATTAAGTTAGTGCCAAAGGTGTCAAAAAAAAGCAAGTCAACAAAGGCAAAGGTGTCAAGAAAAACAAAGGTTAATCCCTTTGATTTTTTCGACACCTAGGCGTGAAGTGAAAAAAAAAGTGATGTGGTCTGGCGTCGAAGGAATTGAGGTAACTGGCGACACTAAGAGTGCCCCCTCAATTAAAAAAAAAAGTAGGTATACAAAAATGGACACTTTATTTGCACTTTATGATACAAATGAAGAAAATAAAAAAAACAATTTACACACCTGTTCCAATCCTATTGTCAACTAAATTGCAAGTCTTGAATTCAGAACCAATGTCAGCTTTGCTTGTGTTTCTGGTGGAAGGCAAATTGAACTTGAAGATGAAAATCTTGTTCATTGGGAACCTCAAAGTAATACATAAGAAAAGCAAAAAGAAATGTAATGTATATTAATCTTTTTTTTGTTTTTTCCCAAAACATATTAGTTTGAAATTTGCAATGAAACAAGATTGTCCATCTTGAAGTTGATTTGCCTTCCACCAGAAACACAAGCAAAGCTGACATTGGTTCTGAATTCAAGAGTTGGGATTTAGTTGACAATAGGATTGGATAAGACAATCAATCATATTTATGAGGTGACATGTTTCACATTGATATGTTTTACTTACACATTTTTTTTAAAATTACATTTACACACACAATTTCAAATTTTAAAAGTCACTATAGTCTGTTGTAATTGAATCCAGGCAAACTTATAAATCCAGTCCAATCGCTATACTCCATCCAAAATGAGATCCATCCTTCAAGTGAAGCATTTGCTGGACAGAAGAAAGAATCTGTGTTTAATTTATTATTCACATACACAAGTGGTTGTAAAGGAAATGGTCTTTTTTTGGACAGACAGTAGTGTTAAATTACATGAGTGATTTCATAGAAAACTGGACTAAGCCTAATGTACTTTACTATCAAACTGCAAAGTCTGATTCATTCCATTGAGTCCCATCAAATTATTAAGTCTGATGCACTCACCAAGTCCAGGCAAATCACTCAAATTACACTTTGATCAAAAATCAAAGTAATTCTTATTAAATTTCAGTCACTGGCAATGATTATGGAATTCTTTGTTGTATATTCATTCACATTTCAGCAGTATTCATTATGACTGGATGTGTTCTGTCTCCATAAAAATGACATTAACTCGGGATTTCTTATACTTTTTACTTGCCCTGAATGAAGTCTGATTCCTTTTACAAAGTCTTTCTCAATGACACAAGTTCATTGGAGTTGATTACTTTGTAACTTAATACCTTAAACTCTAACCCATTATTTTCTTCAATTTTGCATGCTTAGTCTTCATGAGTATAGCTCTATGCAATTTTATATTAACAAAATTTTGTATATTGCTCTTAAAATAATCCCAAACAATTTTTGTTACATTCTTTCTCTAACTTCAGGGGCTATATCCAAAAACTGCTGCTTTTCATGGGTGTGGGATACTTAATGCAAACTAAAGAGTAGAATTTCTACCTAAACAGTCATATATCAACCCAAGATCTCCAAGGTTAAGACCTATTGGCCTACCAATTGTGCTACTAAGGCAATTCAGAAGTAAATACAAATCTTTCTGTATTTGAAATCCCCATGTACTAGGTGACTGAGCTTTTTACTCACATCTACTAAGAAGACATTATGATGGGAATTTATTCCATGCCATTGAAAGCAATTGCAAACATAATACACACAGATTAAAATGCAGAAAGATTTATATCTATCCCTGGATTGCATAAGTATCACAATTAGTTAATGCATCAACCTGTAAAGCTTGAGATTTTTGGTTCAAATCCTGGTTCAGGCAGACATTCTCCTCTTTAGTCATATTAACTATTCATGCAATCAGCAAAGCCTCAGCACACTAATTTCAACATTTATCTTAGTAGAGTAGTTGTCAATAAGGCATCTCATTAAATAAAAGATTGGCCATTCTGAGAATATTTTTGCAACCAGACCAAAAAACCTTCTTCTTCCCCCCTTGATAAATTCCAATAACTTTTTATTTCTTCCATTATTCTTCATTAAACTCAGTTTAATGGAAACAAATTAATTAAAAAGATGCGTTTTACTTACTAACCAAACTAATTAACTCACTGGAAATAAGATAAAGGAGACCCTTTTATTGGTCCACAAATCCATTAACTCATCCAGTGACCATCACTTTCAAGAAATATTAAGTGATTCTGAAAACTCAGCATGGAAGGCTTCAAACCATACTGACAACAATTTTTGCTAAACCTGATAGCTCCCAATTATAAATAACAGTAACAACACGTACTATCACCCTAACAAGTTATGGAGTGTAATATATACCTGTTACATTTCCATCCAGATTTTTTCCATCATCCACAACTGCTTCTGGAACAGCTGGCACCATCCACAAATGGTTCTGGAATGGCTCCCATCATTTACTGGTTCCATCATCAATCGGTTCTGGTATGTTGCCATCAATGACTGCTTCTGGTATTGCTGCCATCATCCATGACTGATTCCAGTATTATTATAATAATAGCAATTGTACACTCAGGTTGATCATTATTGGTGGTTTAGTCTTTACTGTAGTCTGTGATAGTTTTTGTTCTTTTCACACTTGTTGTGATGTGGTATTTTCTACATCTTTGTCCACATAACACACACTTGCATTCTTCACCCGGCTCGTGGAATTTCTTGTTTACACATATTTTGTTATGAAATCCATGTTGTGACGTGTCTCTAGGGGGTTGCACTCTCTGGTCCATCTGTCGTCCAGCATGGCAGTTGTTCATTCCAGTATTAGTACTGCTATCGTCATTCATATCCAATTTCGGTACTTGCTACCACCATCTAGTTCTAGTGCAATTGCATCTCAGAATATACTTGATATCTCTGGATATTAACAAGATAATTTAACTTTTGTGACATCTCTTCCTCCATGGCACCATCTGACTGCGGTGGCAATCTGTTACTTCTATGAATCTGATGATATCTTTTCAGTTCATTCAATGCAGCGTTGTGGTCATAGTGGTACAAAAGTGTGATGCACAGGGATAACTCAATATTACTAGGTACACTTGTAGATATTTGGAAAAACACCAAGCAGGGAACAAGGACAATACATTGACATGATAGCAACAAGGAAAGGATTTGAATTACAGCAAGTTTAGAAATTGGATCAACAATGACAGTTTAGGAAATGGATATATGGCATGACATTCAAAGGTACAAGGGGAAAGGTAAAGAAGGTATTCAGGAAATGTCATTATTAGCAAGATCTATGAATTCTTCTGTAGGCCATTTAGCATTACCCAGGGTGCACCACGAGGAGGCGGCCTACCTTACACCCCACTTGTTAAAAAAAATAACCAAACTCTTTCATATCTTCATACTTTATACTATTTTATAAATGAAATAATACATTTTTTTTTCTGCAAATAATATTTCATTTCAATTATATTAAGTATTTATTAAAGTATACCAAGCCACAGCCAAGTGGTTCAACACAGAGCAAAGAAACTTAAATACCAATTTAAGTCCCAAGGGGGAAGAAATTTTCTCGTGGAATTTCAACCAACATCTTGAAAAATTTACATTGCTCCTGGTTGAGAAAACCTGTTACAATGACCAGGGACTCCACATGCTGACCACCATCTCTGTCATTAACATATGTGGATCTCAGTCCACATGCTAGTTCTTAGACCAAGGCTTTCTGTGTCTGTCACAACATAGAGAATGTAAAGAAAGGGATGTATATTCTTTAAAATCTCAGGAGAATTTCTTACACCAAATATTTTTAATCACAATCCATGCAACTCAAAAAAAGAAAATTTCAAATACAATAAGTGACTTATAACTTCAAGTCAACATAAATTTACACCCCTAGAAGCCAAGTGACAGTTGCTAATTTTTTTTACTTAAATTTAGATTTATTAGTTAAAGCAGATACTAATTTCAGTGGCCAATGGATACAAGTCAAAATCTGTCCAGTGCTGAAATCTAGTGGCTGAAAAATATTACTAACACAGCCACATATGAAGTGTCTCAACTTCGAATGACATTCACTCAAAAACTAAATTTTTATTTAAATTCATCAGAGAAAATTTTTTTAAAAGTCACCTCATAAATGTCATGCTTTTCATGATATCGCAGTTTCAGATCACATCTCATCCATCATCACATCATCAATCACAACTCCAACTGATAAAATTCTTCGACCGTCGAGTATTCTATTCTCAACATTTTCATTGCTGTCATCTATGGTTTAATTTATATACTTTGAAATTTAATTTTCTTCATTAGAAATATCAAAGTTCATCAATCTATATTTATTTTTCTCAATGTATATCTTCTCCCAAACTATCAATTCTAAACGTTTATCCATTTGTTTTCAAAGTTTTGCTTCTCTTCCAATTTTATGACATCCTAGTAAACCATGTGCAGCAATTTACAGATTTTTCAATCTCACAATTTTTAATATTTTTTTAAAACTGTCAAGTATTACCTCTTGGATCCACCATAGAGAAATATTCGAGAGCAAGAACGCTAATGGCTTCGGTGCCAAGGCCCAGCATTTGAAAACAACAACATATTTTTTTTAAATGTTCTTTAGTACAAGTTCCCAAATTCCTTTTACTTTTTCCTACATATATTTATACTCCTTGGTTTCTTGAGAATCTCAATTAAGATTACAGCATTTACAACAGTACCTTTGCCTTAACATTGTCAGACTGAGGTTGAAACCACATTTAGATTCATCGTCTATTATATTCTCTCTCATTTTTTTGCAACACTGAACTATCATCACATCTAAAATTAATTTTTATGCATTTACTCTTTTAATTTCCAATTCCAGAAATATTAACTTCATTGCTAAATAATAAATTTTGTCATGTGCTATATAGTTGAGCAGTTCAAGACACGAATGCCTCGGTGCAGAGAGCTATCTGATTGTGCTGGTTTAGGTCCCCATGGAACAAGAAATTTTCTCATGGAATTTCACCTACTATCGTGCTAGTGTCCACACACCTCAAGAAGTAATTCTCTTCATGCCCGATGTTATAACAACATTTTTAAGAATGATTTATGTCCCAAAAAGAATTACTGGTTCAGGTAGCGTCTAATTTTCGGTAGAGCCAGATTCTCTTCTTAGGGTCGCAAGTTGGTACACTGGATAGGAAAACACTTCAAAATCACTAAAAAACTGTTCATTGTAGAAATAATTGCAAATTTATTCACTTCTTAATTTCCCAGCAGATTAAGTAAATGTAGGTGACATTATTTTTCACCGTCAATTAAAATTAAATTATTTTCCTTCTCTTGAATCATTATTCTTCCTGTATTAAATATTACATTTTATCAGGAGAGCTCTATTGCTTCTTTTTTTAAAGTTGTATACAGGATCCTAGTGTAATTCTTTTATAATTTTAAGACCATTATTACATCATATATTATTTTAAAATTCTATTGCTTATTACTTCTTTAAATATAAGGTTCAAATTTATTTGTTACATAAGAAAGTTAATTGTTTTAATATCCAATCAGAGTTTACTTTACTTTCATTTAAGGATATAAAGTTATGCAGGTATTCTTATTACAGTTATAACAGAAGGATTTATAATTTTGACAACTATTTTTAAAAGCATTATTTACAAAATCAGGTATGTAGTACAATTTCTTTCATTGTTACTAAGAGATTTTTATTCAACAATAACCAACAATGAATTATTTTTTATGTTTCTATTTATATAACTACTTCTTCTTCACTTCCTGGTTTAGGCAAGAGTTGCCTGTTCCGTCTTCACTAATAGATCTAAGACCATCTCTTCCGAGGACATCTGATCTCTCTTCTTCCTCTTGGAAAATAATGTAACATTTCATTTGGTAATCTACTTTCTTCCATTCTTTCTACATGTTCTTCCCACTGTATCTTCTTGTTAAATATCTTTTCTTTTATGGAGTAGATCTGCAGTTCTTCACAGATATCCTCGTTTCTTATCTGGTCCATTCTAGTGCAGCCTTTTACTCTACTTAAAAATTTCATCTCGGCTGCTTGGATTTTACTTTCTTCTTTGGTAGTGGTAATCCAAGATTCACTCCCATTCAAAAGGACAGGGACAGCGATTGTTTTATAAAATTTTTATTTTGTTTATATAAGTTATATCTAAATATTAAAAGAATTTTCAAATACAAAATTATTAACTTTACCTTTCATATTTATTATAATATTAAAATCCTGCTATACACCATTATCAGGAATTTCAGTAACTACAATAGGTACTGGCTCCAGTTTGAGAAAACAAGTGCTAACGACTGGGGATCTGACATGCTGACCACATTGCCCCTATACTGTTGGATGATTGTCCATATCTGTGATTAACATTCTAATATGAACATACATCATACATATAATTAAAACTCCATGGCATAACAGGCCTACCACCCACTCACTGTCTCAAATCCATAACAATAAATCACTGCCCCTGTCAAACCAATGCAGATTCATCGGCCACTCTCACAAACTCTCCAAACATCTCTATCCTCAGCTAATGTTTTCATTGTTAATGTTATTTTCCCACCTCATTCTTGGCCTACAAATTGAGAATTGCACCTCTTTTTATCCTACAAGAAACTTCCTTGCCCCTCTTTCATTCCCCATTTGTGTCACATGTCCTGTCCATTGCAGTCTAGACATTTAACTGTTCTTATTATATCTGGTTTCCTATCAAGATCATGTAGCTCACTGTTATTAAGTATTCCCAATTCAATTGTCTGTTCATCTCTTTGTTCTCTTTGTACCAAACATTTTCCTAAGAAAATTACTCATATTTTTTCTCTTCCTTTAAAGTAAAAAAAAAATCCTTGGTAAGAATCCATATAATACTACTGGGAGGATAACAGTTATTTTTTTTTATTATTTTTTTATTATTTCTTTTCTTCTTTTTTTTTATTTATTTATTGATTTATCTATTGATTTATTGATTTATTTATTGATTTATCTATTGATTTATTGATTTATTTATTGATTTATCTATTGATTTATTGATTTATTTATTGATTTATTTATTGATTTATTGATTTATTTATTGATTTATTATTTATTGATTTATTGATTTATTTATTGATTTATTATTTATTGATTTATTGATTTATTTATTGATTTATTATTTATTGATTTATTTATTGATTTATTGATTTTATTGATTTATTGATTTATTTATTGATTTATATTATTTATTGATTTATTGATTTATTTATTGATTTATTATTTAATGATTTATTGATTTATTTATTGATTTTTAATTTATTGATTTATTTGAATTTATTTATTGATTTATAATTATTTGATTTCTATTGATTTTTTATTGATTTATTATTTATTGATTTATTGATTTATTTATTTGCTTTTTATTTATTGATTTATTGATTTATTTATTGATTTATTATTTATTGATTTAATTGATTTATTTACTTGATTTATTATTTATTGCTTATTGATTTTTTATTTTTTATTCTTTCTTTATTTACTTGTATTTTCTTTATTTCATTTCTTCTTTCTTGCTTTCTTGCTTTTCTTTTCTTGCTTTCTTCTTTCTTGCTTTTACTTGCTTGCTTTCTTGCTTTCTTCTTTCTTGCTTTCTGCTTTCTTTCTTCTTTCTTCTTCTTGCTTTCTTGCTTTCTTTCTTGATTTCTTTCTTCTTTATTTCTTTCGTTTCTTCTTTCTTGCTTTCTTCTTTCTTGCTTTCTTTCTTTCTTTCTTTCTTTCTTCTTTCTTTCGTTTGCTTTCTTTCTTTCTTTACTTTCTTCTTTATTTCTTTCTTTCTTTCTTTCTCTATCTCGTTCCTCTTTATTCTTCTTCTTTAATTTCTTTCTTCTTTCTTCTTCTTTCTTTCTTGCTTCTTCTTCTTCTTCTTTCTTGCTTCTTTCTTTCTTTCTTTCTTTCTTCTTTCTTCCTTCTTTCTTTCTTGGCTTCTTTTCTTCTTTCTTCTCTCTTTCTTCTTTCTTCTTTCTTCTTCTCTTGCTTCTTCTTCTTTCTTCCATCTCTGCTTCTTTCTTCTTTTCTTCTCTTCTGACTTCTTTATTCTTTCTTCTCTCTTGCATTATTTATTCTTACTATCTATTGATTATTTATTATTTATTATCTATTGATTATTTATTATTTCATATCATTGGATTATTTATTATTTATTATCTATTGATTATTTATTATTTATTATCTATTGATTATTTATTATTTATTATCTATTGATTATTTATTATTTATTATCTATTGATTATTTATTATTTATTATCTATTGATTATTTATTATTTATTATCTATTGATTATTTATTATTTATTATCTATTGATTATTTATTATTTATTATCTATTGATTATTTATTATTTTATTATCTATTGATTATTTATTATTTATTATCTATTGATTATTTATTATCTATTGATTATTTATTACTATTGATTATTTATTATCTATTGATTATTTATTATCTATTGATTAATTTATTATCTATTGATTATTTATTATCTATTGATTATTTATTATCTATTGATTATTTATTATCTATTGATTATTTATTATCTATTGATTATTTATTATCTATTGGATTATTTATTATCTATTGATTATTTTATATCTATTGATTATTTATTATCTATTGATTATTTATTATCTATTGATTATTTATTATCTATTGATTATTTATTATCTATTGATTATTTATTATCTATTGATTATTTATTATCTATTGATTATTTATTATCTATTGATTATTTATTATCTATGTATTATTTATTATCTATTGATTATTTATTATCTATTGATTATTATTACTATTGATTATTTATTTACTATTGATTATTTATTTATCTATTGATTATTTATTATCTATTGATTATTTATGATTATCTATTGATTATTTATTATCTATTGATTATTTATTATCTATTGATTATTTATTATCTATTGATTATTTATTATCTATTGATTATTTATTATCTATTGATTATTTATTATCTATTGATTATTTATTATCTATTGATTATTTATTATCTATTGATTATTTATTATCTATTGATTATTTTATTATCTATTGATTATTTATTATCTATTGATTATTTATTATCTATTGATTATTTATTATCTATTGATTATTTATTATCTATTGATTATTTATTATCTATTGATTATTTATTATCTATTGATTATTGATTATCTATTGATTATTGATTATCTATTGATTATTGATTATCTATTGATTATTGATTATCTATTGATTATTGATTATCTATTGATTATTGATTATCTATTGATTATTGATTATCTATTGATTATTGATTATCTATTGATTATTGATTATCTATTGATTATTGATTCTATTGATTTATTGATCTATTGATTTATTGATCTATTGATTTATTGATCTATTGATTTATTGATCTATTGATTTATTGATCATTGATCTATTGATTTATTCATTTATTGATTTATTGATTTATTCATTTATTGATTTATTCATTTATTGATTTATTGCATTTATTCATTTATTGATTTATTCATTTATTGATTTATTCATTTATTGATTTAATTCATTTATTGATTTATTCATTTATTGATTTATTCATTTATTGATTTATTCATTTATTGATTTATTCATTTATTGATTTATTCATTTATTGATTTATTCATTTATTGATTTATTCATTTATTGATTTATTCATTTATTGATTTATTTCATTTATTGATTTATTCATTTATTGATTTTATTCATTTATTGATTTATTCATTTATTGATTTATTCATTTATTGATTTATTCATTTATTGATTTATTCATTTATTGATTTATTCATTTATTGATTTATTCATTTATTGATTTATTCATTTATTGATTTATTCATTTATTGATTTATTCATTTATTGATTTATTCATTTATTGATTTATTCATTTATTGATTTATTCATTTATTGATTTATTCATTTATTGATTTATTCATTTATTGATTTATTCATTTATTGATTTATTCATTTATTGATTTATTCATTTATTGATTTATTCATTTATTGATTTATTCATTTATTGATTTAATTCATTTATTGATTTATTCATTTATTGATTTATTCATTTATTGATTTATTCATTTATTGATTTATTCATTTATTTATTCATTCATTTATTCATTTATTATCATTTATTTATTCATTTATTTATCATTTATTTATCATTTATTTATCATTTATTTATCATTTATTTATCATTTATTTATCATTTATTTATCATTTATTTATCATTTATTTATCATTTATTTATCATTTATTTATCATTTATTTATCATTTATTTATCATTTATTTATCATTTATTTATCATTTATTTATCATTTATTTATCATTTATTTATCATTTATTTATCATTTATTTATCATTTATTTATCATTTATTTATCATTTATTTATCATTTATTTTATCATTTATTTATCATTTATTTATCATTTATTTATCATTTATTTTATCATTTATTTATCATTTATTTATCATTTATTTATCATTTATTTATCATTTATTTATCATTTATTTATCATTTATTTATCATTTATTTATCATTTATTTATCATTTATTTATCATTTATTTATCATTTATTTATCATTTATTTATCATTTATTTTATCATTTATTTATCATTTATTTATCATTTATTTATCATTTATTTATCATTTATTTATCATTTATTTATCATTTATTTATCATTTATTTATCATTTATTTATCATTTATTTATCATTTATTTATCATTTATTTATCATTTATTTTCATTTATTTTCATTTATTTTCATTTATTTTCATTTATTTTCATTTATTTTCATTTATTTTCATTTCTTTTCATTTCTTTTCATTTCTTTTCATTTATTATCATTTATTATCATTTATTATCATTTATTATCATTTATTATCATTTATTATCATTTATTATCATTTATTATCATTTATTATCATTTATTATCATTTATTATCATTTATTATCATTTATTATCATTTATTATCATTTATTATCATTTATTATCATTTATTATCAATTTATTATCATTTATTATCATTTATTTATCATTTATTTATCATTATTATTTATCATTATTATTTATCATTATTATTTATCATTATTATTTATCATTATTATTTATCAATATTATTTATCATTATTATTTATCATTATTATTTATCATTATTATTTATCATTATTATTTATCATTATTATTTATCATTATTATTTTCATTATTATTTATTATTATTATTTTATTATTATTATTTATTATTATTATTTATTATTATTATTTATTATTATTATTTATTATTATTTATTATTATTATTTATTATTTATTATTTATTATTTATTATTAATTATTATTATTTATTATTATTTATTATTTATTATTTTTATTATTTATTATTTATTATTTATATTATTTTATTATTTATTATTATTTATTATTATTTATTATTTATTATTTATTATTTATTTATTTATTATTTATTTATTTATTCATTTATGTATACATGTATACATATATAAAAAAATTTACTTAACTGTTATGTTCGCCACAAAATCTCAGAACAATTTCCACTACCTCTCATGTGAATTAAGAATACTACATATATAAGAAATGTGTTTGTTTGTTTGTTTGTTTGTTTGTTTGTTTGTTTGTTTGTTTGTTTGTTTGTTTGTTTGTTTGTTTGTTTGTTTGTTTGTTTGTTTGTTTGTTTGTGTTGGAATACACGAGTAGCTCGAGTCATTAGAGCACTAAACATACAGAGGTTAGAGACTCAGGTTCAAATCCCAACTCAAGCATTCATTTTTCTTTTCATACATACATACATATATATATATATATATATATATATATATTTACAGGAGTTCAGACAACAAAACTCTCTGTATTCAACCTATGTTTAATTTCTCTGAACATCTCATTCCTACAAAATGTAGGCCTACTTAATTATAAAACAAAAATCTCACTCCAGTGTTGCATTGTCAGGATGGATCCAGTTCATTGTCCCATCACAACAATTGCTGGAACACATGTCCATTAACATCCAAACAAACAATGCACCAACATGCCATATTTTGTAGTACGCTTCCAATGTTGCAAGGGGTTTCCCTTATTTCAGCTGCTGCGCTGATAATGCATGCTACAAGATATTCAGAGTCAATATCAGTTTCATAAACCATTGCCTTCATGTAGTCCCACAAAAAGAAATCTAGGCACGTCGTGTCAGGCTAGCATGCCTGCCAGACAGTGGGCTCACCAATACCTATACAATGAGAACCAAATGTAGCTGTCAGTTGGCCAACAGATTGTACCAATGGATTTTAACAAACCTGCTGTAATTGATACCGAATGCTACTGACCTCTCGAGTTAACAAACCAAGCAATAGTTGTAATGACAATCCATCTTGGACCAAAAACACTTTTTATCCATTTCCTTCAATCCCTTCCTGTAAGATCCCTCTAGCACTGAAACAAAGCCTCACAGACCATAGGTTCCTTAACACACACCAAAAAAAAAAAAAAAAAAAAAACTTCGACAAAGGTTATCTATCTGGTCCCAAACTTTGTTGGCCTAATTTAGAAACACCCTGTATATATTGCTACAGTGATCCAGAACAGGTGAATTCATACACTTTCTGAAAATTCTGAATCTGTCTGACAATTTACAACAGAATAGAGACAAAGGGAGGATTGTATCCCTCCTTACGGTTCTGAACCCAGCCCATAAAATGTGTAATGTCCTTATGCATTAAAAGACACTAAACACCATACAATTAACTTCATTCATTCCTAACTCTAATGCACTGGCACTACCAAAACCATATTTTCATGGCCACACACACAAGCTTTCCATACATCCCTATCCTGGCCACATGTTTCACAATCATTCCCTATATTATCTACTTTCCTAATATCATGGTTACTATTATTCTCCCACCTCATTCTTGGACTACCTACTGAGCACTTTCCCTTCGATTCTCCTAAGTTTACATGACCCTCTTTCCATACCCATTTTTATGCCACATGTCCTGCCCATCACATTCTACGAGACTTAACTATTTTTATTATTTCTGCTTTCCAATAAAGATAGTGTAGCCCACTGTTGTCTTCTCCATTTGCCTGTCTGCCCATCTCTCTTTGATCCAAAAAAATTTCTAACAACTTTATTCTCAAATACTCATCTTTTCTCCTCTTTAACCAAGAGCCCATGTTTCACATCGAACTGGCAGAATAACAGTTCTATATATTTTTCCAGTTAGTTACAAGTTCAGACAAGAGTCTGTATTATGCATAACAGCATCCATTTCCAGATTTCAGCCTACCTTTAATTTCTTCATGCATCTCATTCCTATTTGAAATTACTCTTCCTGCATATTTTAATTCTGCTTCCTCAAAACATTTCCCTCATTTCCATTATATTATGTATTGCTACATGTGAGCGTATATTTCTTTTTATTCATGTTTAATTCCAGCCCCAATTTTTTTTGTTTTACTCAATACAGTGTATGTGTTAGCAAAATCTTAACCTACACCACCAAATCCTAAGATTTATTTCAAGGATTCGAGAACTGTTTGATACACCACATGTTGCAAACTTGTATGGTCCATGGAGCATTTCATACTTCATCAAATATCTCGCACACTATACAAAATCAGTTAACGTCACCACTGCATTAACAACATCACATGCCAGGAGAGAGAGTTTGACACACCAGGGTTACACTAAAGGAAATGTCTTGATAGACTATTGTGATACATTTATAAATAATATAACAAACTCTCTTCAGTTCACATCACTTTATTTATTTCTACTTTCTTCTAATAATTACACTTATTTTCACATTAATCACTTCAAACTCTTCATCCATCCATCCATCATTGTTGTTCTCTTTTCCTCAGCAGCCTCCATCTGCACCTGAAATCCCCTCCCCCCCCCACAAAAAATCACAAAATTAATAATCATCATAACAGTCATAAGTCATACAATCTTAAACTAGAAAACATCAAATTATTTCCTCTTTCTTTCCAAAAGAAGTAAAATATAAATCACAACATTTTTTCAAACCATCCACCGCTGTGGTCTCAAGATAGCATGCTGCCTTGTCACACAGCAGGCCCGGGTTCAATCCCACTCAGGACACTTTCCTCGGTGAGGATTTTATCCCGGGGGGGGGGGGGTTCCCTCACCTGTAAGACAAATGTCAGAAAAACTAAGGTGCAAACGGTCCCCAATATCATATGGCCATAGCAATTAGCATTCATCTTAGATTAAGCTTAGGATTAGGGACTCTCCTGGTGCACCATTATCATCACCCATCATATCAACGGGGGCAACATAACCCCCACCTTCCAGGCACCCCAACCTCACAAGTAGGTTGCAGGTACGCCAACACCAGGAATGTTGAAAGACAACCTGGGCCATTTGAAAAAAAAATCAAACCTCTCTAATTCCCTAATTTTGGTTCAATTATTTTTTTCTTATTTCAGTGAAATCCCATTAAAACACTTTTCAAGCAACACAAAAAAAATTATAGACAATACTATATATATATATATATATATATATATATATATCTTCACTAAAATTACTAATTTCATTGATAAAAGTGTAAATTTTAAAAAATTCTAAATATTATACTATCAAAACAATAGTGCGTCTAAATAATTCACAATCATAGTTGCAATTCATAAAGCTTCAGTTTTCATTCCTTATTACTTTCTACACACAATGTTTACTTTATATTTGAAGAGAAAAATTATACGCTCAGGACTTTTACACTCTAGGCAGATGTTCTATGCCTACAGCACAAAAGGTCCTGGGTTCGAGCCATAGTCTGATCCTCTAACTTTCCTCTTCAAATATAATTCATCCATCATTGAGATGTATGAAATGAATAATAAAAACAATATTTATCTGTTTCTTTCTGGATAATCTTTACAATAAATGTTATGCATGATTTGATCGCAAACACAGGTTGACATATTAATATAAAATTATAGATATTAATAAAATTTATTATTTATACAATTTAACCATTTTTTAATAATTAAATCTTGTAATTATCTGGACTATTACTTTAAGGAACAAGAAAATATTACAAGTATTTGAAAATAAAGTTCTGATGAAAATTTTTGGACCTAATAAAGATCAATAGACAGGGAATGGAGGATACTACAGGACAGTGAGCTAATTGATCTTTATGAGAAACCAGACATAATAAAACAGTTAGGTCTCATACATGCCAATGGGCATGACATGTGGCTCAAATGGGGACTCAAACAGAGGCGTGGAAACTTTTTATTTAAATCTACAGGGAGACCACCTAGTTGGTAGACCAAGAATGAGGTAGGGAAAATAACAAACCATGGTTCAAGAACTTATGACAGATGATTGGAAAACATTACTTCAGAATACAGACATATCGAGAGCTTATGTCTGCATTGCCATGAATTTACAGGTTCAATAGTGCTAGAGAGTTAGTTACTAATGTAATGCTCAAACAGATTGATATTCCTTTTATCTTCTGCCTTCCCAATAAAGTTGACCATCAAATTTATTCAATTTGTGCTCTTCACTGCTTCAGACAGTCCCAGTTCATAAAAACATTCTCTTTGCACACCATATCGTTTCCTGAATATACATGATCTGCTCGACATTATCGTGGGCACTTTATGTGCACTCCTGTTATAATTTTTCTTCAATATAATTCTTCTTCATTTCTTACAATCACCCCACATTTTCTCTTGAGACATCTTGTTGAGAAAGTCAGATATTTATGTTTGGAAACCTTCAGACCTAAACATGGATTCTGCACAGTTAAAGGTTTTGTTTGTATTTTTCAAAATTATAATTTTAGTTCCTTACTTTAAAAAATTATCTACTTCTCCTTTCAAGAAATCTATCTAATGTGATAACTCTTCCTGCCTTATTTACACATTTAACAAAGTTCTTTATTTCTAAAAATTCTGATATACATAATCTTATTATTCTTTACTTGTACGATTTTCGTCCCCTTCATTTCCCAAATCACTCCCTCTAGGAAGACATGTTGGATGTGCAGCCACTGTCTATCCATCTCTTGGCTGGTCTTCCTCTTGTTCTTCTTCCATCCATTCGTCTATCTTCTTTCACTCGTCTATTGCCTTCCATTCTTTCTATATGGTCTTTCTAATATTTTCTTCTTTCTATAATAAATTTCATAATGTCTTGAATATCACATTTGTCCCTAATTTCTATGTTGTGTATCTTATCAAATAATGTTTTCTCCTGAATAATTCTTAACATCTTCATTTCATATATGCTTCTCTAGTTTTTGTTGCATCAGCCCTACTTTCTGCTCCATACACAATAACTGGTTGAACTATCGTTTTGTATATGCAGGCTTTGCTTTCTATTGACATGAGTTTGTTGCACCAATTCTTTCATATATCCTGATATTCGAGCCACTTTATCAGCTTGTTTCTTTACTTCTTTTGTTAGATTTTTAGTGTTTGTTATTAATACAGCTACATAATTATATTCTTATTCTTGTTATATAATTTTTCTTTCCACTTCTAATTTGCATCTTACTCATTCTTTTGATATTCTTAAGCATTTAGTCTTTGTCGTACTGATATCCATATTGTTTTTTTTCTGACTCTTTATACACATCAAGTATTCAAATTTGTTTCACATTAAAATGCTGAAATGTATTCATAAAACATAACTATCTTCACAAATCATATAACTGACTTCAACCTCACCATCAAAAATTTTCTTCATATCTTCTTACATAAGCAAAGCATTTATTTAGCTATCAGGTTCATCATGTCCTAATCCCAATTCAGGTGTATATTTTTCGCTTGAAATAAAATTTGCCATTCAGTCAGAGATAATAAATTCAATACTTAACATTCATTTTTATCAAAAGGTGGATTGATATTATTTCATCTTTTCACTGCCCCTGCACTACAAACTTCTCACATTATTAGCACGTTATATTACATGACTGAAGACTCAACAATGAAGGACATATAATAAATATATATACATATGTTAAAACTAAATATTACATCCAAATATTTATCTTTACCACTTAAAAGTAATGTTAAATTCTCGTCAAAAATACTTTTAATAGAAGTGCGTCCTCATCTAGGGGATATGTGGATGGCGTCCACAAGGTGCCCAAGCTGAGCAAAACATTTCTTCCACTTACTTGTGTTTTGCACTCTTAACTTTACTATCTAACCTCTCTTGGTTAACCCTTGTTTTTTCACCCTGACACTATTACAGCATCCAAGGGCTAGGGAGTCTTTCCTTTCTTCCATTTCTTCTTTCCTTTATTTTCTTTTCTTCTCCAGAAAAGCCTGACCAGAGGCTATAAGATGCCAGCCCCATCACTGGTCTTGCCTTCCTTTGGCCACCAACCAATCGAAGGGACTATTATTATGCTTTCAAGTCTTATACGAGAATTTCCTGGAAGGATCAAACTAATGACGACCAAAGCATGAAATCACTGGGCCGTCCTATGAAACGCTCGAGGAAAATTGTTTCTATAGGATCATAACAGGCCTTGGCCTAATACTTGGAAGGAAGAAAAAGAATCTGATGACATTAATACCTCTAGCTATCTGCCTTTGAACATTAAGGAATTGTATTAGTGGAAAGATATGTTATCATTTGTGCCATGTTTGGAATGGTGTAGTGGGCTACATGCTGACATACAATCGGAGGTCTGCTGTTCAATTCCCGGTTCAAACGTTAATTCTTCTTCAAAAAAAAATCCACAATTGATACATATTAAAACTAAATAAAATTAATACAAAAATTAAAATTTTAAACATTGAGGGAATGTTGAGCATTCACAATGTCACTTGAATTCTTGCAGAGTACACATTTGTTTCTTTTGTATGTGGCAATCCTATACAAATTATGTGCTAGGCAATCATGTCCTATCATCGCTCTGAACTTTGCTAATGCTTCTTTTCAGATTTTGTGCTGCACTCCCATTGCTTAGTCTATCTATTTCTTTTTTCCCATGTTCTATGCATTACTACCAATTTTCTTGTGGATGTTCTGCTTGTAATACTCCCTTTATATCATTGATTTCATTTCATAGATATTCTTTTGATTGGACTATTCTAATGTCTCTTTTTCCAAGTTCATCAACCATTTCATTACCAAATACATAAGCACATGACCTTTATATATCATAATAAGTATTTAAAGTAATTTTTTTACATGATAATGATGAATAAACTATACAGGTTGCAGTTCTATAAACACTGTTAAGGACCAAAGCCTTTTAGCCCATCTCTTCATTAGACATCCAATTCATCTCCCTAAAGGTTTATAATGCAGCTCTGCTCTATGGACACAAACTTCACATGTTGATGTCAGTTATCATGACACTAATTTGTCAAGTGAAACTAAAATCATAAGAGTATATACTTTCATGGTATTACTGTTATTTCCATTGGGGGGGGGGGGTTTATGTCACAGCATATTTGTGAAGGCAATATACTACAAACCAGGAAATTAATAGTCCCAGTGGAGATCAGAATTTTTAAACTGACCCAAACCTTCTGGTGACACCATGGCCCTGGGGTTCACTCATCCTCTAATTTAAATAAGTACCACATGCTTGTTCTTGGGGTAAAGGCAACAGTCATGTAGCGCTCATAACCCAGGTGACAAGTCTCGGTTATCTAGAACAAAAAGTTGGAGCCTTCACCTCCTCCTCCACATTCGACTACTCCAAAGGTCTCCTATGTGTCTTATAGTGAGATCACTTATCTTTGATGTATTTCCATCATAAACATACATTCGTTTTATTAAAATTAATGTTGGGAAGTAAACATTATGAGGTCAAATCATTAATAGTGAGTGCAGAACATATTTCTAATAACTCACCTCATACAATTTCAAATTCATCTTCAGTTGGAGTCATAAAAATAAACTGAAGATGAATGAAAACTTCATTTGAAACCAATGGTCTTTAATCAAATAAATTTGAAATTGTATGAGGTGAGTTATTAAAAATATGTTCTCCACTCACTATTAATACATTTGTTTATTTATTCGTAGAGAATAGGTTGTTAAGTTGAAAAGTGGCCAAGACCAATTAAGTATACTGTCATCATCTTCAAACGATTCTCCACACTGTGAACAAGTTGGTAACCCAGGACTAACAATACTTTGTATATAGAGGTCAGTTTCTTGATATCTCATTAAAATATTGCATGTTCTCAGTGAAGACATGGAGGGGTGAGAGAGGGGGGGGGGTTGGGAAGTACCCACTTAAATCATACATCTTTCACCTACAATATCAAAAATTAAATATTCAACGTAAATAACCTGTATTTAATTTTTTTTCTCTTCAGTAAAATATATCTATTTTACCTCCTTCAATTTAAAATCTAATATTAACTCAGCTTTATGAATTGTAACTACTGCAATATTAATCCCTATCTCATATGGTTACTAAAATTAAATTTCATAAAATGTGAGTCACCACACAATGAACACATTTCACAACAACTTCAATTCAGTTTTTCTTCCTCTTTTGTTTCGTATTCTCCCTCTTTTTTTTGAACTTTCATTCCTCTCTACATTCCTTCTTTTATCCACGTAGGAACATATAAATCAAAGTCACATTTAAAATCCAAACTTATAAATTGTATGAATATTTTTATTATTGATTTAACACTTCTCACTGAAGGATAAATTATATTTGAAGATGAACTCGCCTCGGTAGCTTAGTTGGTAGATAATTTGTCCCAGTAAGCCAAATGTCCCGGGTTCTAGTCTCAGTCTAGGTGAAAATTTTTCTCTTCAAATATAATTCATCCTTCAGTGAGAAATGTTAACTCAATAATAAAAACATCAATAGAAGCCCTACTTGCTTTATAAAGTAGTGTTAAATTCCCAATAAATCTCTTCTTAACTAAGAAGCCACCATTTGCAAATATTGAAGCAAAGGTTTCAAAGCATTTGGCACGAGGGAATTACAACGTATATAAGAGAAAAATTTGCATCTAGAACGCAACTTGCCTCAGTTGCTACAGCATTTGTGAAGGGTTCAAGGGTTCAAGGGTTCAAGGGTCCAAGGGTCCAAGGGTCCAAGGGTCCAAGGGTCCAAGGGTCCAAGTCTTGGTCTAGGCAAAAATTTTTCTCTTCAAATATAAATATTAATATTAATATTAATTTTGTATTTCAAACTTCAAAATTTGATATTGACTCACAAAACAATGGACAATTATGAAAACAATTTCATACCAGCTATCCTAAACAATATTTTAATTTTAATTTCAAATCTCCCACTTCTATACTTCTAAATACTCATGGCTCTAGATGTCTCTGTGTGTCAAATTAAATTTGTTACTTCTTTTTTTTTTAGAAATAACTTTCATACAAATATGACTTCACGCCCTAAATATGTCTTTCAGTCTAGTCTCCCAAACCTAAATTGGACAATATTATGCATCAACCAGCTAAGCACCATTTTTTAAAATTACATTTTGATGACATCTGTTGCACAAGCTCATCAAGTAAGTGTATGCACACTTTTAGCACCAAATCTTTAAACATAGTCTTATTATTAAAGAAAATGTAAATGCCATCAATCCTCTGAGATTCTATGTTTTGCAACAAGCTACTATGAAACCAAATCTTCATAAATGCTGATGTAATTTTGCTTCATGCAGCTAAGTGCCAAGTGTTCCCGCTCTTAACCCATTCAATGCTCAATCCAATTCCCCAGAAACCAAATTTCAGTTACCATAAATAATATTGTCTATTTTTCAGACATTCAAAACAAACAAAAGATAACGGTACTTCAGATCACAATAAGGGGGGTGATGGCCAAAACACATTCCTCTACCATTCATAAATGTCTAAACATTAACCTGCCAAGGGATATACTACATATTGCAAAACTTTTTTTTTTTTTTGCAAATGCCCCAGGTTGTCTTTCGACATTCCTGCTCTTCTCTCCTGGCATGGCATACTTGTAACTCACTTCTGAGGTTGGGGCGCCTGAAAGGCAGGGTTATGTTGCCCCAATGATATGATGGGTGATGATGATAGTGGTGGGCCAGGAGAGCCCCTAATCCTAAGCTTAACCTAAGATGAATATGAATGATGATGATGATGATTGCGATGGCCATATTATTTCGGGGACCATTTGGGCCTTAATGTTTTCCTGACATTCGTCTTACAGGTGAGGTAAAACCCCAATAAAAACCTCACCCAGAAAAACTGTCCCGACCAGGGATTGAACCCGGGCCCACTGCATGACAAGGCAACATGCTACCTCGAGACCACAGCGGTCGACATATTGCAAAACATTCAATAGCAGATTTAAGAGAGAGTACCTCATCTTCTGAGTTGAAGGCCATTTAACTGATGGCAAGTCAACCTCTTTTTTTTTTTTTTTTTTTACGAGAATGGGTTTAATTCTTGATGCATAACTATCAAACAAGGAAAATAACTTGCAATATCCACTATGTTTGGCACTACAATAAATAGTGAATATTAACAAATCTTCAAACATATTTTTCTCAAAACTTACATAATGGCACATAGCCAGTTGATGCAATTAATCCTCAGCTTAACATTCTTTCAGACTGGATACAAATTAAGTGCCACATTTCTCTTAAAAAATACACCACTACAAGGAGACAATAACATCACAGTTGGAATGATATGCTACATATCTAATACATTAATAACATCTGTTGTGTAACAAGTTACCAGTAAGCAAGAGTTCTATATATCAATTCCTCAACAACCTATTAAAATTTCCACTATACTTTTCTTCCACTCCAATATAATCATCCAACATATAATTCACATGGAACATCAAACACATTCAATAATATTAAAGTAGCTTTTCAAATATATCATACAACAATAAATATTTAATACTTTCTCAGTATTTCTTGTTACACAAAAAATTTAACTATTTCTAAAATTGCTAACTTCTATCATTCAATTTTTCATTTTTAAATTTTCCACCATAATTAATATTTAAATCAGCTATCTATAATGACATAGTCCATTGTTAAACCATAGCCTCTCCTATGTTACGAGTTACTATACCTAGTTGATTTTTTAGTTATCTTATTTCCTCACATATGTCATGGATGGCATGCAGTCAACACACCGGCCCAATGAGACGTCTAATAGACAACTAAATAAGATAGATTTAACTAACTCACTGGCACTATCGAACCCGTAGGTCCATGGCCGCATGGACATAAGCTCTCCATACATCACTATCCTGAGCTAATGTTTTCCAATCTTACTTTATTTTATACCTTTCATTAAAACAATAAAAAATGATTTAAAATGTGTCATATTTTACAATATGGGAGAATAATCTATGTTCGTGTATGCTTTTTATTTATTTCATTATTATTTTATTTGTATTGAGAAAATATTTCATATTTAATAAGTATAATATACTTGAAAATTTATTTTCATATTATTCAATGTGTTTGGAATTCCATATGAATTTATCTGATTTGTTTAAATTTTGGATGATTATACGGAATACGGGATTTGCGCTGGTTCGAGTCCCCATGGGGGAACAAATTTTCTCATGGTATTTCAGCCAGTATGGGACCGGTGCCCACCCAGCATCGTCACGCATTTCGGTAGCTACTCCAGGTTGAGAAGACCACCTATAACGACTGGGGACTTGACATGCTGATCACATGTCACCCCTACACTGGCTGATGATTATCTACCTCTGTGATTGCACATGTTGATGTGAGGCCAGCAGCCAGCTGGTACGCTAAGGGCCTTCTAGGCCTGTCGCGCCAGGAATTTTTATATGGAGCTGAAGAGAAATATAGTGGAAATATTAATAGGTTATTGTTTAATTACTTCAGAATTGTTTAATTTCGTATTTCATTATTATATTATTTCTTTCATTACTTCATTACTTCATTTTTTAAATTTTTTTATTTAATAATTTTAATTAAAAAATACTTAATTTATTTAATTTCATTTCGTTTCTGTATTTAATCTTTTTCATTTTATGCTTTAATCTTTTTTTTTCATTTGATTTTTCAATCTATTTCTTTTTTTCCATTTATTTTTTTAAATCTAATTATTTTCATTTCATTAACCTTATGTTATTGTTTTTGTTTATTTTTTTACAATTAAATAAGTTTACAAGACTCATTCACTTTTGCCAATTTAACGGTTAATTAAAATGTCTTTTTCACTAACTTCTGATATTTAAGCTTTCAGCCTTCGTCTCCAACACCACCTTCTTGTATGTTACTGCAATATTACGTTATTCAAGAAGGCACCTGACACAAAGGTTAAAACTTTAACATCAGATCTTTCACGCAGCTGTTAGCCAACAAGGCATTTCAGTTATAGGCCTACCTGTGTGACACTGTAATTCTTCCAGTCTGAAAAAACCTATAAACTTTCACTCCTCATACAAAAACCCAAAAACTACTATACATCACACACACATAACACAACACATACCTGACACCAAACTACACACTCCTCATATTCGCCTCTGGTTTAAAGCCCACTGATCAAAATCTAACCAAGGTTAATACATGTAATTTTTTCCGAAGGGTGTGCAAATTCAATGAATGGTTCCTTTGGAAGGGAAGTAAATCCATGTGGGCTAAGAAGAAGATTTTGCAACACACAGAAGAACCTCAAATAAATGGTGTCTGACCAAATTTATCAGCCCCTTTACACCCACCTTGCAACATTATAATCTGACCAGTTAAAACCACCAATTCAGTCAACTTCTCATGAGTCGTGAAATAAACCACACATAAATACGGTGATTAATCAATAAAATTACATACAGTAAAAGCTCCTTATTTTCGGGGATATGTTCCATAAATATCCCTCCAACACACAAATTGTGAATATGGAATGGTAATTTGTATGGGTATATACGGAGTAGGTGATACGTTTTAATATCAACATTATTAAAATTAAAAAAAATAACACGTAGTTTTATTTGATTTTCATATTTATTATATAATTCTGTGTACCGAAACAGCTGTCACTGAATTATATAATAAATATGAAAATCAAATAAAACGTAGTTTTATTTTTATTTAATTAATAAATATGGATTTTCATCAAGTAAACACCAACTCAATTGATTATTTAACATTATTAAAATTAATTGCAAACTACGTTGAGGTGTTAGTCACAATTTTAAAATTATAATATAAAATTATATAAATTTTACACCTGTCTCCTCAACCATTAAAGCATTAAGTTACTGTAAGCCTTTCGGGACTAGTCCCATCATCAGCAGAAAGTACATCTGCATCTACTGGCTTCGAATACAAGACTCATTCGAAGCCAGTATAATATGCAGACGTACTTTCTGTCGATGATGGGACTAGTCCTAATAGGCCTTTAGTAACTTCATGTTTTATGGTTGAGCAGACGGTTCTAAAAACTATACAATATTACGTTATAATTTTTAAAACGTTCCCAGGTTCCAAAATAAAATTAAAATTATCAAAATAAAATTAATTTGATGATAGATTTTGAACAATTTCTATTAATTACTTTTATCAGGCTTATGAAAGTAATTAAAGAACTTGGTAATTGTTCCTGTTTTGCCGCTTTTAAGACGTCTTTCAATTCAGGTTAATATTCAGCTGTGAATTCTGCGATAGAATTCCTTATTTTGTCTTCGGATTTCTTGATGAATCATACAGGTGATTCATTAACATTGAAACACTCCTTTTTTTTCGCTTCGGAACTAATTTTTATTTGCTTTTCCTCGATATCATAAATTGAGAACAAAATAGAGAGACGTGTCATTCAATCAAAATTATTGCAATGAATGACAAATTGAAATAAAATACCGATTGTGGCAAGGGCGGCATTTATCTACGACAAAGCGGCACGTGAAATACGGCAGCTTTTACATCGACCAATAAGGTTTTACTTTGATATTTATTTGTCCACTTGGTTTGAATCGCTCTTCGTAAAAGCCGCCTTGGCACGTGCCTACAGTTAAAAAAAATAAAGTTGCCGATGCGTAAAAAAGAAAAGAAAAAAAGGAGCTTTCACTGTACTATACAAACATTCAGTAAGACCATGTGTATCATACCACATTCTATGCATTGCACTTTCAGGCCTTCAAAGTTTTGGATTATTCAACTTTTTAGGAATTTGAACTTTACACAAATTGTTTGTACAGTGGGTGAATGGCACTACAACTGAACTACACATAATGAACACCTGACGAACAAGTAAGCCACATACAATGAATTATATTTCACAACATGCATCATATTTTTGATAACATCACACCACAGACCAAAAACTGTACCACATGACTCCACTGGAAATATCACAAACATCAGCTGTTAAACACAAAATATCAAGCAATGATTCATAGCATTTAGAGCTCTCGGGAATTAAAAATGTATAAGAGAGAAAAATTTGCATTTACGTTGGATACCTTAGGATAGCTCAGATGGTAGAGTGTTAGTTTTGCCACAGATTTCTCGTCCATAAACAAAAACAAAACATCAAGAGGACAAAATTAATCAGGTTCAAAATTTTTACTAAAAAAAAACACTATTAAGTTTGACTCCATTTCACCACGGAGGCTGTCACACTTGCTAATAGCATTATTTACGAAGGAACATATTGCCATCAGCAAGAGAAACAGATCAACTCTAAACAAGTTGATTCTATTTAATTAATCTGTAATTTCAAAAGATAATTTTATTGTTGCTTCTATAGATGTAAGAATTATCTGTGTTACTCTGCCATCCACAGCACATTTATCTTTCAAGATCCATGCTATGCAAATAAATAGCTTTAATGTAATCTACTTTCAATTTATATAACAATTAGGCAGACCACTCTATGTAATTCTGAACTTTTATTGTGTACAAAGAGGATGAACGTATGTTCCAACATATCTGTGTAGTGCGAGGACCATAAAAATTATTAAAATAAACTAATAATGTATTTGAAAAACTGAAAACTTACAAATTCAAAATAATCTAACTCCAAAACAATTAGACAACGTCCAAACGAGTATACCAACAAATTCAAAACATAGGAACTAATAAAGTTTTTTTTTTTTTCAGGTCATCAATTCATTTTAGCCAAATTTTAAATCAAAAACGTAAAAATTAAAACATTTAACTCGCTGAAGATGCCAATTGCTAGAATTTTTTCGAGGCTTCACATTCATGTTAGCCAAATTTCATAAACCGACAAACTGCCAACACAACAATAGGGCATGGATTGAGAATATAATTTGACAAGAGGATTTTAAGGACAGGTACATGGTTCCTAACAAAGTTAACTCATTAACTTTGTCCTATTGAATTTAATAATATTGACACTTTCAACAAAGTGTCTTGACTTAAATTTTGAATATAGGCATGAACCCTACCTGCACTGCAGCACCATCAAACTTACCGCTTAAAAACTGTTTCAAAATGACCAGAGTGGGCTTGAGCCTCTCAAAAGAGCATGTCATCTCTAACTTTCATTGCCTTATGTCATGTGGAGCCATGGGTATCCGGAACTCGCCAGTCCCACATAGAAGGCAAATCTCGTAAAAGATACAATACTTCAATTTTGAGACCCTTTCCTTAATCTCATCCACCCCCCAGCCTTAAACCCAAGTAAATTGAGATCCGTCTTACATACAGACTTCGTAACAATCTCAACAACACGAGATCCATCCTAAATACAGGATTTCGTAGCAATCTCAAGAAATGTAATATGGGAGGAAGTCTAACCAAACTTTAGCAGTTCCTTCTAACCCAGGGATAAACCTAACCCACCTGGCACAGTTTTCAGCTTGACACAAGAAGACGGTCGCTCAATGAGAACAATTCTGAAATGTTTTTTCACCTGGTCTGATCAAGAGATCTCTTGGGATAAGTCAGGTAGAGATCCGTCGTGAGGCCACGCATATGCCGGGATCCAAGACAATGTATGTCGCACACGACTTCGTCGTAATCTCGGGTTTGTGGAGTTTAATCACTACATAAGAAATTGTTAATGAAAATATAGAAAGAGAAAAAACAGATTAAAAGAAGATAGAAAGAGAGTTGTTAGTACAAAAAATACTATCGTTAACTTTTCAGGTTATTAGTGCTAAGAGGGTCATTTAGTTGGACGACTCATACCAACAAGAAATATAATGATACAGGTGAAAACAATTAACATTGAGAGTCCTGGCTGGACTTTCTTAACCATCTCAATTACTTCAGAATTAAACACATTGAACGTTGCTAGCAATGCATATTTATTGTAACTAGTTCACTTACTTTTTGTTGATATTTTCATTATTATTATTATTATTAATTATTATTATTATTATTATTATTATTATTATTATTATTATTATTATTATTATTATTATCATCATCATTAATTTGTATTTTATATTAGCTTCACTTTTTCACAATAATAATACTGTATGTATATAATTAACTCACTAGCATTATCGAACCTATAGGTTCATGGCCATATCAACATTTGCACACATCCCTATTGTGAGCTAATGTTTCCAATCATCTCCTATATAATTTAGATCCTCAAATCATTCTTGGTCTACCTACTGGGCACTTTTTCTCTGGTTTTCATACAATGACTCATCTTTCATTCCACATTCATGTCACATGCCTTGCGCATCACAGGATATGACGAATGGGGACTATTTTAACTACAGAAAATTTTACCTGAATGGAACTCTTATCTACATTTCTTCAAGGTTGTATTTTTATGGTTAAAGATCTTCACTCTTTATACCAAGGGTGTTTTTTTACTTTATATATATATATATATATATATATAATATATATATATATACATCTTTTCAACTGAACTTTTAATGACTGTCACTGCCACAAACTCTAGAATTTTACTACAGATGACTAAGTTTCTGTAATATTAAATAATTTCATTTTAAACAAAATAATTTCAATATATTATAACAATTTCTTTAACTTTATTCCTATTGAATATGAGATCAGTAAAATTACTTATGTTCATGCCTTTTGTTAATTATTGTATTATTAGTATTATCATAATGTTTCAAGGATAGGCAAGGACCTCAGTAAGGACGGTGCAAAATAGCACATCTGCTAGCAAAAACTTTTGGACATGTGTAACTTTTACAGTTACAGATGACTTCAAACAACCACTGACAACTTTCCAACAAATGCAACAATCTATCTACTACTTCAAACTGTGTTCTGACAATTCATTCATTCTTTCTTTTATTCATTCATTCATTCATTCTTACTTCCCACAATTATAAACTTTTCTTTCTCCCCCCCTCTGTCTAGTCTAGTCTAGTCTAGTCTAGTACAGTACACTGGTTCTCAAAGTTCTGGTCCTTACTTCCAACCGATTCCAAAAAATAAAATTATCTTCCCAGTCGCATAACAGAACCCACTGTAAACAATAATTAAATTATAACATTTTTGTGATTAGAAATTAATGAGGTGACATATTTAAATCTGGGTATCTTGTAAGAGCAGTATTCATATTTCGATAATTACTTAGACTTTTAGTAGGACCTATGCGTGTGTGTTTTTTTTTAGTTAAAGAATTTTTCAGATACACAAAATAACAGTGTCGACAATAGATATGATAGAACAAATAAACCAAGTACAATAGGGGGACCCTCTAAATCCTTTACTTTTAATAATAGCCACGGCGGAAGTACCAGGAGATATAGCCACAGAAAACGTAAAAATATACGCCATGCAGACGAATTTAGAATATGCACAAACAGCTTTCAACAAACGCGTAATGTGGGCCGAAATACGTCAGGACCTGTTCTACCGTACACCGAAGCTTACAAGGAACTACTACAAGAACAAGAAGAAACAGGAGATATGGGTCGGATTTCTTCTGCACGGATGTGATCATCTACAGAGTGTGGACGCAAGCCAGATATGGTTTCCATCGCCGGATTTTCCAGACAGAAAAATACATGAGCAAACTATGTGGATCAAAATATTACCGATATAATTTCATGTTATGCAAAAAAAAAAAGAATAATTTGCATACTTTTGTAAAACTTAAGTAAACCAATGCGCAGTGCGCGATGTTTTACTTATTACTAATATAGGAATATTCCACAATACATTGTTTCTCTGATTTGTCGCCAGAGGTTGCATCTGAAGCATCTTATTCCTTCAAATCTATAGCTTCTGTACTTCTCTTCACTCCTCTATCCAACGTTTTCTAGGTCTGCCTCTTCCACTTCTTCCATTACCTTTCCAATTAAGGATCTTCTTTCGTGTTCTCTCTCCTTCCATTCTTATGAGGTGTCCATGCCATTTCAAATATTCTTCTATTTTTTCAATTTTTTTTTCAACTTGCATAATTTCCCTTATTGTGCTGTTTCTGACCTTATCCCTTCTTGAAATTCTTGTCGATCGCCTCCAAAAATAAAATTTCTACTGCTAACAGCTTCTTGCCTTATTTTCTACTTACTGTACAGATTTCAGACCCATATAATAAAATGCTTTGTAACAGAACTTGAAATATAGTTTTCTTCGTTCTGTATATTATATTTCTATTCCAAAGCACTGAGTTCAACATACCAATGATTCTTCTTTCAATTTCTGTAGTTGAATTCTCATTTTTTATCTAAAATAGATCTTAAATATTTAAAATTTTTAACATTATCTATTCTTCCTGAATTACATTTTAGCTCATCTATTGTATCCAATGACATATGTTTTATTATAATTTATCTGTAATCCCTATTTTTTGTACGCTATCTCTAATTTCCTTAACATGAAAGATGCATCATCTGGATCCTGAGAAATCACCACCTGATCATCTGCGAATAGTAAATGGTGAAGGTAATAATTATCTTCTATTTGAATTCCCATATATTTGCAGCGTCTTGACCAATTCTTTGCACAATTATTCATCAATATATATTTTGAAAAACGTTCGTAATAAGCAATATCCTTGTAGCAGACCTTTTCATGTTTAGAATTTTTTCTGAAAGTCTGCTTCCCATCTTAATTTAGCATTTGTTCTCTGAGTATAATGATCTTACAATACTAATTGTTTTGTCATTTATATTCGCACCTTCTAGGGCTTTCCAGAGCAAAATTCTGGGTACACTATCTTACGCCTTTAACAAATCAATAAAGATCAAATCTACTGGTTGCGATTTCTCTCGGCATTTCTCCAACACCTGTCTCAGTATGAATATATTATCTGTGAATGATTTGCCTGCAGTGAACCCACTTTGTTCTTCCAGATCTTTATATTCTCTGTCTGATCCATGTTTTATAATGCGAGTAAATATTTTCATAATTTGAGTTATTCACACATATCCCTCTATAATTATTGTAGTTTCTTCTTTCTCCCTTCTTGTATATCGAGCTTATAAACCCTAATTTCATTTCTGGGGGTATTCTTCCTCCTGTAAGAATTTTATTATTATTATTATTATTTTATTATTATTATTATGATTATTATTATTATTTCTTTAATTAACCTTCCTTTCAATTTCATGTCTCTCTGGCCAAGGGTGAGTGACTATTGCAGATTTTTCCACTTCCCCATTTTTGACATTCGTAACACGTTCATTCATTCTGGTTTTCGAATGTCTTTTTTGTTTCGTTTTTTTATGTAAATTTTATCACAAACTCCGCATATTATCTGATAAATCCCTTATTTGTTTTTTTTCTTCCATTTTCTCATTTTTGTTGATTTCAATCATTCTATTGAGGTTACAATCAGTTTTCGGTGTCAATCTTATGTTGAACTTTAAAAAAAAATGTTTTTAAACTTGACATACTTCAATCGACGGTATGTACATTTCTTGAATTTTATGCTTTCTTCTTTAAGAAGTGTACCTTCATTAATTTTTGGTCTTTTGAACTTATTTCATATTCCTGTGTGCCATACTTTCTTCAAACCCGTTCTCTATTCCTACGTTAAATATGCGTTATTTTTCTTTTTCGTGATTCTCTCTGTTCATGCGTGTGTTTACTAATCTATGCATCGAACAACTGAACACTCATCTTTGTAACCAATCTGATTAAATCCAGAAGCCTTGATACATGTATCAAGTGTGTGTAGACCTACAAATTGTATTCGTCAGTTAATTTCGGTTTCCTTAGTAAACTTTATAGCTTGACTTTGAATGTTCAACAATTTTAAAACATCTAATATATGTTTATGATTCACTATAGCAATTATATCATCATCATTCTAAACCGGAATTTGGAAATTAAAAGGTGATCACTAATTACCTTATGTCCAAACTCCTCATAAATAAATTAGCTAAAAATTGGAACACGAGGTTTCCTACAGAAAGATTTGAATTTTGTTTGTAGAATTTTCAATTATACGTAAAGAAAAAGTCAATGCAATATCCGGTTAAAATTTTACATTCCATTATACTTCCTTACTACATTTATTTACCTTTGTTTAGCCATTTCTATGGTGTTCTCTCTAGCTCGGGAACATAATCTAATTTAATTTCGTTCAATTCTTCAGATTCCTAAAATTTGTTTATTTGGTTTTGTATTCCATAGCATTAAAAATGACCAATTCGTTTCCATTATAGGCTTTTGTGATTACTAATTTTTTTTTTTGTTACCGATAATCTCTTCGATAATTTTCGTATTTCCCAGACCCGTTTTAATAACGGGCGTATAAATATATAAGATTGAACAAATTTTGTTCCAAAATCGGACAAAAAAATAATACTGAATGTATAGTGAGGTGATCATTTATTTTCAATTAAATGTTCAGTTATTAAAAAATATTTCTCTAAAACAATTTCTTTTATTACCATTCTTCTTCTTCTTCCTCTACGCATGAAAGCTGGCAGCTTGTTGCGTGTTCATTCACTACAGGTCCGGGATATGGTGACGTACTTCCATCGTAGTTGTGATCGTCCTAAAGGCCTTTTCTGCTGTGGTGTCCAGTCACGTACTTCCTTCACTAATCTACTGTTCTCCATTCTATGTATGTGATCGTTCCAGTTTAGTCTTCTATCATTTATCCAGAGGTTTATAAATTCAATTTCACATTCTTCTCTAATAACATAGTGCGAATTTTCTCTCTCAGAGATTTTCCTACGATTTTCCTTAAAGCTTTAATTTCGGTTGTTTCATTGATTTGTTTTGTTTTTTTTAGTTTCTGTTCGGCATTTACAACCATATGTTAGAACTCGTCTTATGACAGATTTGTAAATTCTTACTTTTGTATGTATTCTTAATTTTTTTTCCTAACAGTTTTATTACCATGAATTTATTTATTTATCTATCTAATGGCTAGTTACTAGATACAAGTGCCTTCAACTAAGCAAACAAAACGATTGAAACAACTAAAACACCTTTAATCTGACTTCCCAGAATATTTACCATGAATTTTTAAATATATACTAATTTACTAATTAAAAGTAATTTACTAATTTTATCATTACTTTTAAAAAATGTCTAGACAAACTAAAAACGTATTTACTTTGCAAACCCCGATTTCCTTTACATTAATTTCATAACGGGCATATTATCCATAAAGATTTGCTTTCAATTATACTTTTGTACGCGAATTTAAGGACTTATTCTATGAGAACCACTGCACTTATATACATCTCGTGAGTCAAATGTCTGTCTTTTTAAGTATAAAAGTCACAAGAGAAAAATTTGCATCTAGATTGGAACTCGCCCTGGTAGCTCAGTAAGAGCACTGGTACAGTAAACCAAAAGTCCTGGGTTTGGGTCCCGGTTTGGGCGAAAATATTTCTCTTCAAATTTAAATAACTGTACTTATTGTGTGCTTCAATACCACAACCAACACATTTCATAATTTAGGTTTTGCATTAGATGATAGAATCTAATATTTCTAATCATTCGCTTCACAATTCATCTCCTGCAAAACATGGTTAAAATTATTATTCTCCTGCCTAAATTCTCGGTCTTCATACATGCTTTTTCTCTTATTTCATTCTCTATTTGTGTCACATGTCCTGCCATTGCAGTCTATGGGTATTTAACTGTGGATATCTAGTTTCCCATAAACATTGTGCAGTTTACTATTAACTATTTCCATCATCGCCTAGAGGTTTCTCTGTCCAAAATATTCCTAAGAACTTTCTTTTAAAAAACTCTCAATTTAAATAAAATCATACTTTTAACTTTACTGTAATGAAATAGAACAAAGTTCTTAAGTGAAAAAAATTTTGTACGGAGAGATACCATGCCACAAAAATGTTTGGTGCTTTGTAGATTTAGAGGTTCAAAACGTGTCTCTTAATAGTAAGTATATGTTAAATACTTAAAAAATAAAATTCTAATGAATCTAATTCCTCACCTCAACTACGTGTCCCTAATTTATATTTAAGTAATATTGGGAAGTATTGAAAACCAAATTCCGTTTTTGGATTTATACATATTCGAATGGAAAAACTCAAAAAATTAATTGATGAATATAGGAAGGGAACAATAAGATAAGTATATCAAATCAAACGGTTCAATCATTGGCACATAACTGCAATATGTAATAGACTCTTATATAGATGTAAAGGTCCCACAAAAAGGAGAAATTTTGAAAAATATGAGAATCCTAAATATAGAAAGATTA